>JASVER010000018.1:11375801-11489976 GCA_030449065.1 Oceanodroma leucorhoa
GGCCAGCTGGCCTAGCTGTCCTGGCTATGTTCCCTCCCAGCTTCTTGTGCACCTCACAGAGCATGTGAGCTGAAAAGTCCTTGAGAAAGTAGACTACCTAGCAACAACTAAAAACATTAGTGTGTTATCAACATTCTTCTTACACTAAATCCAAAACATAGCACTATACCAACTACTAGAAAGAAAATTAATTCCACCCCAGCCAAAACCAGGACATACACCTAAGAATTAATCTGATATTCATGTTTTGAATATGAAAATGCAGAAATACGGTAACTGCTGTGCAAGTATCTATACCATAGTATTGTCATTCATATGAACTGCTGTCCTGTGACAACAAATAAAATACTATAGCTTTACAAGACTGACTTGTAAGTAAAATGATATCTCTTGGTGGAGCTAAGCCTATGTATTGTAAGAAATATGACAGGCATTTTTCTCTGCATATGGTTCTGCTTCTTTCCAAGGAAGTATTAAAAAGCTCCCACCAGTTCTTCTTTAAGACATACTTAAGAAAGGAATTTGGCTTCTTGATTGTTTTCAAGACAACACTGGAACTGTGTTGTTAGAAATATTTGAAATGTGGCAAGTGTATATCAAAGGATGAACTGAACTTTGATGTGCCATGATTTGCAGCTGATAAAGACAATACTATTTTTGACTTTAATTATTCCCTACTTCTGGCTACCTGTCTGGCACACACACTACCAAATGTATTGCAATGCACTTTTTATAAGTCACCATTTGATCTCGAAGGTTGGATAAGACACATTTTTCAACATTTTCTATATGTCAGCAGAATTTCCAGGTTTGCAGAGATCTCACTCTTTAGACTTTAAATACATGGAAATGTAGAGAGTGGTCTTTTCACATATTTATGTATCATAACTATTTCAGCTACAAGGTATAATAATTTACAGTTATAAAAAGTAGAAAAACACTATATTAAAGCACTGGTAGTTCCCTAAATGTACATTTAAATAAAATACTTTTGTATTCCCCTCCAAGAGAGATGCTCACTCTATGTCTAATGTAAATATGAAATGTTTTATATTAACTATATGCTATAGCGTTTCAACAGAAATCCAGTCCTGCTGTTTCACTGTTTCCTTTTGTCCATATATTTTCAAATGGATTTTCACTTGCTATAGAACAAGTAGATGGTGTAACCTATCTGTGACAGTAATTTAATGTTGCATTGTACATGACTTTCTCAATCATTATCTAAAATGACAGCAAAAGTAAAGAAACTAACTTGTTAATTCAAAGAATCACTGAAAAAGTCAAATCAACATCTGCTTAGTCTGCCTTACCCTGACAGATATACTGATCCATTCCGGTTGTCCATTTTCCCTTAGAATCCTTTACGAATGTAAATCATTGTATCAAATTTCTGTCACCTTAGATTTCAAAAGATTTTCTGTTGCCTTGACAATAGTTACACAGTCCACAGATTTTTATATGCCATTTCTAACATATTCTTCTTATTATATTAGAATTCAACTGACCAGGTTAGATGCTGTATACTGGACATAATTTTATAGGGTAAGTTGTTGGCACCACTTCCAGCTATAAAGGAAAGGATCCTTTGCCCACTTAATCAGTCATTTCCTGAAAATTATCAAAAGAATTATTTGTAACTTCTCTGAAACTTGTTGCAAGAATTTGTTTTCACCTATGTAAAGCAGATATCAGAGATCAAAATAGAAGAATGATATAGCTGCTCCATGTTTATCAAAGTGATTGGACAAGGCTAAGAGTAAAACCCTTGAATCACACTTTATTATGTGCTCAAAGGCAAATAGAGAGGTGCAATTCATCCCACTGAAGTGGAAGGGCTTTTTTTAGCATCACTGTGTTTTAGCTACATTTTCAACTGGAAATGATAATTTTTACAACTCCTAAGTAGGTGAGACCGTTAGGTACTGGTAAGGCATAATAGTAGCCCCACTATATTCTTGCATTTATTATACTGATACTTTAATTATTGCTGATAAATATAAGAATTTTTGCTTAAATCCTGAAATAATAAAATGACATTACTGAAACTAAGAACTTTTACTATCTTTTGTAGCTATGGATTTACTTTCTTACTAGGGGCATACATAAGTATTATTGAAATAGGGACCAATAAAATAAATGGCTTGTTTTATAGCACCTTACCAAGCATAACTCTATATGTTTAATATAGCTTCACAAGTACCATACAGCTCATACATGCTTAAGGCAAACAAGGGTCATTTGAACATGTGTCTATTGCTAAATCCACATTTAAACCAGCTGATGGGTGGAAGTAGCATTTCCATAGATCATGAAACAAGCAATCCTGTGCATTTTACCCACCTTGTCAGTGTGTCCCTTAAGGGGGCTCAGTGCTGGGTACGCTAGGATATTTGGTAACTTCATCATATAGCTCCACATGGAAAATGTAGGTCATACCTTCATTTACGACTTTTGCCCAAAGCTTTTTCCAGAACTAATTCATAGGCCTCTCATTTAGGTCTGATCTTCAACAGGAATACGTAGGTTTTCCACCAGAGCATAGCTGGAAAGACTTTAACAAGATGCTTCAACGTCTGACATTGTGCCAAAAATGCCCTAAAATGCAAGGGAACACTAAACTATGGGACACCTCTCACCTACACTCCTCATAATATTTTTCTAGGAATAGTGACAACTTTTTCACCATTCTTATGAAACCTCTAGCTTCTGACTGATGTAAATGCATACAGTCCAAAGAGCAAATGAATCATTGCTGTTCTAGAATTATATGATTTCTATAACAATGTAGACAGTAGCTACATTTACCAGTGTCATGTATTAGATCACTGGAAAAGCACGAGTTCATTATCGCTGCATTGTCCTTCAAGGGAAATGATGATTTTCAGCTGTGTTCGGTAACGTAAACAAGGGTTAACAAAAAAAATTGCCACTTGACATCTGGCCAATGGAGAGCAAAAGAACTTGCCAACGAACACACATCCCGTTTCTTACTCATCACCCCAGTGTACCTGGAGTTGGAAGAAGTTTCTTGGATCTATTCACTATCAGTCACCATCAAACATATATGTGCTTTGGAAGAAGTGGGGTACAATTAAAGAGTCTCCCTAACGTAATGTTCCCTTGATTTTTAAAAAGCACTACCACCCTTAATCTCACCGGTTGTTTACTTTTTTRTTCTCTGGATTTTCAAAGTGGCAAGTGTAAGAAGTATTGAAGAAGTATTCCTCTTTTTTTCCCCCCAGACTCCTTTCTTTCCTTGTTTATCACAAGGGATGTAATGATTTCTCATGCTGCAGGGAGGAAAAAAGCAGCATGGTTGAGGCAAACAGACTAAATTTGTTTGATGGAAGCTATACCAAACCACCTCTAGTCTTGCTATCTGTCATACAACATTCTCAACATTCCTTATCAAGCATTTTATCTACTCTGCAGGAAGACATGCTTTACCAGAGCACAGCTGCTTCTATCAAAGCTACTAGAGCTCAAAATACCTTCTTTTTCCCATGAACACTCTCTACCACCCACCAGATTTGCCAATGTTCCCAGCACAGATTTATCTCAGCGGAGTTGCCTTGCTCTCTCGTGAAGGGACAATAGTTCTCACTGAGTTCTGACATCCTAATGGCTACCAGTTGGCCCTTTTTTCTATATTTCACAGGAAATTTTCACACCTCCGAGTGTGCCATTTTTCAGTTGAATCTGACTTATAGTTCACAGATGGAGAGAGACTCCTGATAAAAAGTCTCTTTAGAAGACAGTGCAAGAAAACATATTTCTGCATTGTGACAGGTTAATATTCTACACATTGATTTGTTCATAGTTTTCAGGGTGTGATGTCAAAGCCTTTAGTAAATTGGAGTCAACTTCTTTGAGAGTAGTATAAGGGAGTATAGTCTTACCAGAAAAAAAGGGAAATGACAAAGTCGTTATAATAGAGGCTCCCACCCGCATAGAAGGTAGCAATTAGCCTTATTACTACATTAGCAACTCAGATCTTAAAGGCTGGTAGTTCACAGCCATTATAAATCATGGGACATTGTGGCACCTAAATTTTTCAAAATAATTAATCAGCAAAACACATCTGCGTATTAATTAATCACTACTCACACAAACTGGTATATTTATCTCCCAGGAATTCAATCTTTGTTTCTCACTCCTTACCTTTATAGCATCAACAGGATCAACAGCACAACTCAAGCCTGTCAAAACTAAAGCCTCACTTTGCAAGATGGAACTATGACATTGAAAATTAAATACAAAGAAATACAAAACACAGAGAAGTTTCTTCAGAAAATTGGAACAGGGTCCTGAGYAGCAATATAATACATATAAGTAAATAATGCACAAAATACACTTCTGGGAACTTTGTCAACACTTTTAATTTCATTTGCACTCAGAGCTGAGATTGTTCAAAAGGTGATTGGACTATTCACCTCTACCCATTCAAACCCCTCTTTTTCTTCTTGTTCTTTTTTTTTTCTCTTTTTTTTTCTTTTTTTTTTTTTTTTCTCCTTGTTTTGTTAGCAGCCAGCATCCCAATTGTACCCTGTCTGGCTCCAGTTCAAAACTACTGTTTTCCTGTCTGTCTCAGTGTGCAGCCACTTCTACTCTTTACTGATCCTTACAGCCAAGCAGCTCCAGAGCACTCTCGTTCCCTCAGTGCCTGTGTTCTCATTGATCAGCTTATCAAGAAAATAAAATCTTCATCATATAACAGCTGATTCTTGTTAATTCATGTCAGACAGTCTCACAGGTATGGTTGCCATCACTCCTATCACAGCTATTTAAGTGCATGATAGATGTTGTTTCACTAGAGTCCAAAGGGCTGGGAAGGTCTTTAAAGTATGGAGCTGGATTTTGGCAACTGTGGAGCTGAGTTTTGGCTTGGAAGCAATCTCTCAAAATCATTTGGACAACCACCAACCCCAAATTGCCAGATTAGGCACAATGATGAGGACTCTGCATGTGATTAGAAGATTTTATACAAGGGGCAGGGTTTGTGGTGTTTTATTTAATGGGGAAATTTCCCTTTTCACCAAGTAGAGGAAAGCTGAACTTACTTGAATCATTCAGCTTGTATGCATGTGCACACTCTTCACACACCAGTGAATGTAGTGTAAGAGAAATAAGGTGATGATTTTTCTATGCCTAAGTATAAAGTCATTTTCCAGGTTTAAATTTTTACACACAGACAAAACTGTTACATTCTTTCGCAGTAACAGTGCTATTTTTATTAGTTCAATAATAGGTATCTAGTCATGTGGAAAATCTCTACTAGTGAACACTTTCAAAAATTAATTTTATTTTTTTGCTTTGTTATCTGGATATCTTTCTGCTGTATCCTTAAATGTAATTTTCCTATTCCATTTTGATAATTCCTATTCAGTACTATGGCTTCATTGTTTCACTGGACACCAAGTTATTATGAGGCTTAAATTTAATAAAATTTTTATGATAGCTTGCATTGCAGTAACCTGTCAAATAAATTTTATTGTCTTTCTGCTTGTCTATGGGAAGTTGCTGCAAAGTAGCTGGGAACACCTTACTTGTTTTCTGTACTGAGTAAAACTCTTCAAGTTACTTTCTGTGGAAGGCTGGAGTTCAAGGTTTATTAAAGAGCACTGAATTTGGAAATTCTAATTCATCTTTTCTGCATTTCATGTACAGGGTTCTTAGGCAGATGGCCACGCCAGGAATAAAACACTCAGCTGGATAATAAAACTGAAAGATCTTTCAGGAGATAATCTATTTCATTGCCTTACTATGATTTTTCTATGGCCACCTATGATGGATATTTATCTAACCTGTTCTGGAAAATACACTACTAAGGCTATTTAAAATTCTTCCATTGTTTCATTAGCTTAACAGTTAGAAAAATATTCCTTAAGCCTCTCTGCTTTACCAAAATAATGTTCAACTTTTCCTCTTTCCTTAACAAGCATAGAGAGCGTGAAACATAAGGTTATTCTACATGAATATGGATGCTATCAAAGGCAGCTATGCTATCACCACAAAGTACCGCAAAGCCMAGTCACAGCAACTCACTGTATATATCCTTGTAGTTTGCCCAGCGGCAAAATAATAATAATAAAAAGTATGTTTAAAGTAATGGTAGGTTAATGCAACTTAATTATTTCAGATCATGTGCAAGTATCTTATGGATTCTGTGTCTTCCTAGGAATCCTGCGGTCATGTTGGAAACAAAAGAACGAAATACTGATTTGAGAGCAGTTCAATATAGTTAGCTATGTCAAATCAAGATAAGGGGACACAAAGTCTTGGCTCATATCTAAGGCCAACCAAATAGTGAAACATTACTTTTGCATCAGTCAGAATGCCTCGGGCTTTGGTGGTGACCATGAATATGTCATGTGTCTGTGTCCCTCCCATCCCTGTCCTGATGAAAGCCATATGTCCTTCCCCTCCATCCAGGACCTGGGAGGAGGGAGGGGGCCGGGCCCTTCCCGCGAGCAGTGCAATGCTGAAGGCTGCTGGCTGGTAACGTTTCCTGCAATCTAGTATCTGATACACAGGTATTCGCTAGCTGTAAGTATCTTTCTTGTTAATCACTTGCTCATCAACAAGTTTCACTAATCAAATCAAAGATCAGAAATAATGGTGGATTTCATAGGCAAATAGTTGAAATGCACTGCTCTTAGTTTTCATTCTAATTTGCAGATTGCTATCCAAGCATAATATTTAAAATAGAATCACAAGGGGGCTATCAACACAAATGTCCTAAATCAGTGAGTTTGAAATGTCCAATTCCAATTTGGCTCACTCAGACTTAATGAAACTCTTTAATTCCTCCATTTCAGATCAACAGGGGAGTTTGCATCAATAAAAAAAAAAAGGTTTGTTATCCTTAACTACTGGCTTGTTCATCATCATACAAGACATGTCACAAAAGACATTTGTTTTTTTAAATTTTGCAGTGACAAGGCTTAGTGCAGCAGCTTCTGCTTGGCCTGTAACACTGTCTAAGTCCACTAAAACTCTTCTAGATTCACAGAGCTGGAGGACAAAGTCTACCTAAATAAAACAGAAGAAAAAATAATAATAACAATATTTAAATATACTTTGAATTTTGGTGAAAATCTGTAATCCACACTCATGATTGAATCTTATTAAATAACGAAGTGACTTTTTTAAAGACTAAGTAAATATTTATACCATATGTTTAACATTTAATCAGCTTCAATGTATTACCACAGCAGCATCAAAACTGAAATGATGAACTCTGAAGTTTCCTTTCACTAAGCAATAGTTACAATTACTGATACAGTATTTTAGTACCCTCTGGCTGTGAAAGTCCTTTTGATAAAAAGACATATGTCCCTTTTTTCCATCTCTTTTTATCCCTTTTATATAATTTTCAGAAAGGATATTTTAATATATTTCAAAGTTATCTTAGTGAACTAAGTACAATGCCTCTGCTCAGCTAGGATATGTGAGAATTTTCATCACGTAAAATGTTTTTCCCCTGAACTTAGCCAGTTCTTTTCCACTGATACATCTCCTTTTTCATACATCTTTATATACACAGGATCTTTCTAAGGCTTTTAGGAGATATTAGTTTGATAATTTGGACCAAAATTTGTTTCCTCTTTTAACACAGTAACTAGTTACATATTGAAGGAAGGAAAAGGCTAGGGCTTTCACCCAGAGTGCTGTTAGAAGAGAAATGCTTTTCTGAAAATCTAACCTTTGAAAATGTATCAGATCTGACATGCTGCAGTTCTGGCATGACAGAGCCCAGTGAACACTCCCCTGACCCACGGCATCCTTTAAAATTTCCTACTCACCACCCTGTTATGCTCAAAGTCTTGTTATCACAAAATCACAGAATGGCTGAGGTTGGAACGGACTGCTGGAGGTCATCTAGTCCAACCCCCTGCTCAAGCAGGGACACCTAGAGCCAATTGCCCAGGACCATGACCAGAAAGCTTCTGAATATTTCCAAGGATGGAGACTCCACAACCTCCCTGGGCAACCTGTGCCAGTCACCCTCACAGTGAAAAAGTTTTTCCTGATGCTCAGAGGGAACCCTCTGTGTTTCAGTTTGTGCCCTTTGCCTCTGGTCCTGTCACTGGGCATCACTGAAAAGACCCTGGCTCCGTCTTCTTTGCACTCTCCTTTCAGGTATTTATATACATTAATAAGATTCCCTATGAGCCTTCTGTAGGTTAAACAGTCACAGCTCTCTCAGCCTTTCCTCATAGCAGAGTTGCTCCTGTTTGTTAATCATCTTAGTGGCCTTTTGTTGGACTCTCTCCAGTATGACCATGTCTCTCTTGTACTGGGGAGACTATCACTGGACACAGTATTCCAGGTGTGGCTTCACCAGTGCTGAGCAGAGGGGAAGGATCACCTCCTCCGACCTGATGGCAATGCTTCTCCTAACGCAGGCCAGGACACCGTTAATCTCCTTTGCGGCAAGCCTGTTAGAAAGGCTATTTCCTTGACATTTCAAGTTACAAATTTAAAAGAAGGTCATGTGGTAAGCTGTTATTGTCCCAGTGATTGCACTGATTTATGATATGATAAATTAAATACATTAATTTAACATTATATAAATTCCAACTACAAACCCTCCATCCCTCTCCTCCCCACCCCCAATTGTTATTTATGTGAGTGGATTGTTGTGAAAGTAGTGAGCCTTAATAAAGGCCTTGGTTTTCAAAAACCTTTTAGGATAAATTCAGAGGATGTTTGGAAGATATGTTTCTGGTGTCTTCCCAAAAGACCTGGAGAACTATCTTTGTGTAAAGAAATAGGGTGGTTGTACAACTTTCAGGAAACCTGCAATCTCTGTTACTATTTTTTAGATTAATCTTCAGATCGTTAACACATTTTCTAGGAAAATTCACTGAGAAGCAAAAACAAGGTAAAGGGTAAAAGTGACTTTTTGCATCTAGTGCATTAGACTGAAAGTTAAGAACAACACATATTTTGATGTGTTGGACTGAGAATCATATAATTTTAAAAAGTACCTCCATCAAAACTAAATCACAGAAACATAATTGCTGTAGTATGGCAGGGAAACCCTTTGATGACTACAGAGTTACGCTTCATGCCTCAATACTGGAAATCTTAAAGCATTAATCTCTCACTTTTCAGACTCCAGCCCAGCAAAGCAATCAGCTTTCAACAAGAGCTACCTATTCAGTGAAGCATTAAGGAAAATCCTCAAGTCCAACCATGTTCAACAAAGCACAGAAACATATGTTAAAGTGTCAAGGGGACGTCAGCATGTGCCAGAAAAATGCCTTGCTGAATATGGATGAATTGTTGTAGATTAGGTGACAGCTGCCCAGTATAAAAAACTTTAAAGACCATGTGTAAGTGAGCTCCTGTGAGGTGATGAGCACCTCCACATTTCAGTGGGAGGTCAGGATACTCAGCAGAGTGGCAGTTCAGGTCCATGAAGCATATTTCTCTCAGAAAGGCAGGTATGTTTGACAGCCTTGTCTACATTCCACAGCTTTCTCAACCTGGAGACTTTGCAGCTCACAGATGTGGGGTGGTTTTCTGCACTGTAATAATGTGCAGATCATAACTCAGGAACAAAGTGCTCATTTGAGCTGACATTTATTTATATTTATTTCACAATCCTTTTATGCTGAACAGAGACGCTTTGTGCTGCAGGACTTTTGCACTTTAACCCTCTCTTAAAAGCTGTTTTGTAACATTCAGACCAAAGAAGCATAAATTCTTATAATTTCATCATTTCACCATTGATACAAAATACCTTTCGGTAACCCATGGTAACAGTCTTCCTTGTTTTAAGTAGCCGGTGTCAAGGACGTGGCAAATGGCTGCCTATTCAGTTTAGACCACCTAATGGAGCTTTTAGGGCTAGTCAACATTTTCATTTAAATTACACCAGGATATTGTACATGCACCTCACACAGTGAGCTTTGCTGGAAAGCTGCAGGGATTCAATAAACCCTACATTACACAATCTGTCTCTGCAGACAATTTTAATACCGAGGGTTTAGGCTGCTTTTATGTTTGCCCTGTTTAGCTTGGGTTTTTACGTACGTGAAACAAGACAGACAGCAGGAGCCAAACTCATTCCTTCTACAACCAAGTCTTGGTCAATCAATTTATTCCAGAGATGAACTGGCTTACTGTGGTCAGTTGGGTTTTTTTCTACAGAAAATTATATATCTTGATCTTAGAAACATTTCTACATATGAAAGGGGAGGAAATGAGACTAATAAAGCAATCCGCTTACTCTAGAATCTCTCTTCACACCTTTTTTTTCAGCCTTTGAAACTATATGACCTATATTTTCCATAATTCACAAAAATGGTTAAATATCAGTGTCACTGTTTATGATGATGGAAGTTAAAATTTGAGAAATTCATCACGTAATACTAAGAGTTTGCAGAAGCTAGAATTGCTAAGGTCCAGACGACTCACAACAGTTTCACTATAGAGAAGTAACTTCCTTCTCAGATGTACTTCCTACATTTTTTAATCAAAATGTGTTCCTACTGTCTTCAGTCATTCATTCTGTCATAATTCATTTTTAAATCTAGGCCATCATCAAAACATGGGCCTTTTCCTGAACACGGTGCAAAGGATGCAGAGATCTTCATCCTGTTACTTTCTACTCCAGAGATGAGAGTATGGGGAGGAGGGAAGTGTTCGGCCACAGAAGGAAGACTGAAACTGGTTATCTTCAGCAGAGAATGATCTTTTAGCTGCTCCCATTTTTTTTACCATGCTATAATCCTTGCAAGTCTGTTCCTGGAAAGAAAAATGCCATGCAGCAAATTTGTACAGAACTCAGGTATTCTGGGACAACTAGATCTGTACAAGTAATTCTTTAAAGTATTAGTTGCCCTTTTCAAACCTTACTTCAAAAAATATTATAATTTTATAGGTCTTGAAAAATTATTTGGCTAATTATGGTCAGATGTTAGCATTAATTCCTTTCCAATGGCTGCAGACCCAGGCTCAGCATAAGTCCAGTAAAAGTTTACAGAGGCTTCAGGTGGGATATAAGGAACTACTTTATTCCAAGATGCACTTTGGGCCCATTGCAAAAGAAGAACCAGAGGAAGCCTCATGGTTGGTTAAACACACAATATCAGCTACACAATCTGATAGCATCCTGTGTTCTTAAAGAAAACATCGGTATTGAGTCAACACTGCTTCACTCTGATTTCAGAGTGTTGGGTTTTTGTTGTTTGTTTGTTTGTTTATTTGTTTGTTTTAAATAAGGCAATATTCAGTATTCTAATTGGTTATTTTTACATCATATTTATTCGGCTGCTAACTTAATTACATAAATTCTGGACCTAAGTAATTTTTGATATTTAGCATTTGCTCTAATTATAGTAACACCCTGCTGAAATAAAACATAACGTCAAGTTTCATAGAATTTATGTATCATCAGTTCCACAACTTCTTTATGTGCCGCACTCCACTGCATAGTCTTACCTAGAACACAATAACATTGCACACTGCCACAGCTCTCAGGAATAACACAAAATCTCATTGATTTCCTGCTATTCTTAACAAGCTTTAGAGAATTCAAAGCATCATAATTGTTCCAAAAGAGCAGCCAAAGAATGCATTGTGTCACCAAGTCACAGGTTAACAGGTAGAGACTGTATAACACCTGTGCATTACACACAGTGTAACAGCAAGCAAGAGAATATACATTTGCCCCCTCCCTGGTTGATATTAAAAGGAGATTTCAGAGACTGATGGAAAAGTAACATTTTTTATTTTGTTGAGCTGCAGGAAATAAGGACTTTTTACATGTTAGTGTGTGAGTACTGTCTTTGAACACTTCTAGATACAGTTTCTCAACACCGAGGTTGTATCAGTGGTGCGCTGTTTCTTTCTCTTTCTGGAAAACATGGGGATACACTGCGCTGCTTCTCCACTCTTTAGCAGGACTGCTTTCTTGTAACTATCCCTGAAGAAAGGCATGCCAACCCCAAGATGTTTTATCATCTGCCTGTTTTTCATTAGTATTTTAGCAGATGGAACAGTTTAGTTCTGTGATGCTGATATATACACATACACACATTTTATAGATACTTTGAAACATTCCTTAGTTATTTATACATTCCTCATATATATGCGGAGAAAGAGAATGACAGAAGGAGTTTGCAAAGTTCCACCCTTTTTTCACTGATAATTTAGATAACAGTTCTGGGCTCTGGCACGTTTTCATAATGCCACAGATTAAGAAATTATTATTATACATTGCCTGGGCTGCAGTAACAGTGTCTTTGTGCATTCTCAACCTATGGCAGGACTGAATTAGTTTTCCTTGGTTAAGTCTTAGAGTGACAACTAAAGTCATGGTGCATTATCTTGCATGTGCTGTGGACAATGAGTATATATGTATATGTAGCACTGTGCACTAGCGATTACTATAGCTCAGCTGATACACGTGCACATGTTTCATGTGATGCATTATCACATCCCAGATTGATGCTTCTTTTGCCCAATTGTAGGATCAGCATTTGAAATGAAAGCTTCCCCAAACCACCTGCCAGAGAGTGAGGTCATGTAACATGGCTCCATTCACTGCCATTTAGTCAGCAAGAGACACAGCCAGAACTGGCATGGGGACAGAGGAAGGACATCTTTCACCATTCAGTTCAGTTCACCTGCTATCCTGAAGGACACACTCCCTAATTCAGAAACACAAAGAACTCTATTTAAAAGCAGTTACCCTACTTTGCTTACTCTATTCTTATCGGAAGGCTGTTGCTGGGGCTTTTTTCCCAACTTCCAGCTTGAATCCATTGAAACCAGTCCTTATCCATACAGGTATTGTCAGCACTGTTGAAAAAATAATTTTATCAATTATTCCTTGCAGGAGTTTAATCCCTTCATGTAGAATTTAATCCCTTTATACATCTGTAGGCAGCATATCCCCTCCATGTGGTGAGGATAAACATGCAATAGATCTTTTAGTTTCTTCCGAAGAGTTATGATCTCCTGCCTGGTCCCCCAGCAGCCCACACGCCCTGAGTGCCAGCACTGTGCCAGCCGCCCCTCAGGGAGCTCAGGGCCATCGCCAGCCAGTTTCTGCCTTGGACACCCTGCTCTACCCAATAACCTCATCGATGGTCCTTGGGCTTCTCCTACCTCTGTAGGAACATTTCTGAGAGTAGCAGTTCAACCTGGAGTAAAATACTCTATACCAAAGGTAAGATAAGGTAATCCTTCACAGCACAATTCTAAAATGTATTAACTCACAATGAAGTCTTCATATTATATAGCACTGAGAATCTGTGCTGTTGCCAAAAAATGGACAGTTTGTATCAAAAAAAACCTTAGTCTGATTCAGATACAAATTATGGCATTCCTATTTTAAACCTTGGTTTAGGGGTATTAAAAAGTTATTAAAAGTTCAGGACAACTTTGATCAAACTTGTGCTTGCTTCATTAACATTTATTCCACTATTGAGGGAAAGGAAGGAGCTCTTTTGAATTACTGCGTAAGTAGAGTTTTATCGAATTGTCTGCCTCAGAATGTGCTGATTTTGGGGGGAGATTTTAACTGCACTATCTATTATGCCAAAGACAGGAATCATTTAGAGTCTCATCCTCCATCTGTAAAAGAATTGTCCTCTCTTACACATTTATGATTTAACTGATGTGGTAGAGGAATTTTAATCTGTAAAATAGGCAATATACATGACTCAGTACAAATGCTAACCTTCTTTACAGCATGGCAAGATAAGTTTTGCACTTATCAGAAGCATTTAAATCTGTTAAAAATGAGCTATATTAATTCTAACAGCTTTTCCTTTCCTGATCACAGTTGTTCTTAATTTTGTTTCATCTTCCTTAGAACCGTTAACACATGAGAGTCTTATGACACACATTTTCAAAATTCTTGCTCTACCTGAAATAAATGTGAATGCTTTCAAACAGAAATAATGTGTTTTCAAGACCCCAATTTGTGTTTAAAAATCAATTCTAATTTAACCTGTTTCTATTCTCATTTGGCTAAAGCTGTTTTACACCATTCTGATATGAAAAGCAAGCCTTCAGGCCATATAAAAATAGATGAGAATGCAAGGCCATGCATAAGTGCTTTGCTGAATCAAGCCTCAATTACTAGACCATTACTGTAATATCATGATGCTGTATTACAGCCTTTAACAAACCCATCATAGTTGCTTCCAGATATCTATGCTTAAATTCCAAATATTACAAGGTTATATCTCTAAAAAGTGATAAGATATTAGCTTCTGTTTCAGTCATGTTAAATTATATAAATTAGTAATACAGTAATTAGATTGTTTAAACAAATAAAACAAAAAGCAAACAAGTAAGAACGTTGTCCCTTTTAGACAGTGATCTCAGATACTTGCTAACACCTTCTCAAACCTTAAATGAATGTGAAAGACTGAAGGGAGGCTGTCAGTGTTTCCACAGGTCACACAAACTTTATATTGTAAGCTTGGTCAAGTTCAGTAATGGAGAGTGGACTCATGGAGAGATAGTGAGGGACCATTCAGTACTTCTGTTATGCCATAAAGTAAGGAACACATTTAATTTTATGATTTTACAAAGTTGTGGACTATGGATTGATGTAGGAATTTCTCCTCTTACCTGGAAAGACATTACCTGAAAATGGCAGAACAGGAGAAAGATATATGAATGAATCACAAAGGATTTTGGGAACTAATACTATGCACCTGTGAAAAAGGCAAGCGGATATAGGAGACAAGGTGTTCTCTGTAAAGATCGAGAATTAATAATGCTACAACAAGAAACTCTGTCAAGGCCCTTATAGGAAAATACTATCTACAGAACTAATAACTTGACACACTTCCTTGTGTGTGCAAATGCAAGTACACAAAATCATGTGCACATACACACATCAGAATATCAGATATAAATGAAAAATAAGATATTTCTTCTTTTTTCTGAGGCTTGCCATAGAAAACAAAATGGAAAATTTAGATGAAAACAGAAATGAAAGCATTTCTGTGAAATATTCTCTCTTACAATGGATACTAAGGTATTTCTAGAGCATTATTTAAAGTATTTTATTTGCCGTTAATCTTAAAAAAATTATATGTCTAAAAAATATTTTGAACGAAGCTACTTCATTTAAAATGGTATTTTTGAAGATATATGTTTTGGCATAGGTTTATTTTTGCCTCTGAATATAATGTTATGCAATTTACATTATGATGAATGCATATAAGCACAACATGTTCATTTTGCAATTTTGCTCTGTCAAAATGTGAGTTTCTTCTATGTCTGTACTGTAATTTTACAAGTCTAACTACTGCAGGCATGTCTCATAAGTCAAACTTATTGCAGGAAGGCAAGGGAAAGGAGGCTAGGTTTTTTGACAAGAGAAAAAAAACCACCAAACCACCTGAGCTTCTTTTTCTGCCCTTCTCCAGCATGGGCTCCCATGCCATCTGGGAAAGGAATGAGTGAATAAGAGGGGCACAAGACATTCTTTTGGCAATGAAGAACCATTGGATTGTCTCAAGCCATCTTGCCTATTTTCCAGGTTGACCAAGGAGATTGTGCATGAATAAAAGGTTTCTTTATCATATTAAAATGAAACAAGAGAAGGAGATAGGACTGTTGTCTAGGAAAATGAGGGCTGTAACAGTGTCTTGAAGTAAATTATACAAGGTGATGGAGTCTCATTAGGCACATCCTACAATATCCACAACATTTGCTTTAGCTAACATCTTCTTGATCAAAGACAGAACCATTTCAAAATAATTTGATATAGATTCTATCTTTTAGAACTAGAAGAGACTTCTGATCATCTTTGTTTTGTCTGCTTTAAACCCCAGACATTTCAGTTTATGTTTCAATTTATGGTGGAAGTACAGGGAAAGGGATATATCTGTTTCTATATTGCTGCATCAATAAAAGAAGAAAATATGATTTCTCTGATTAGGGGATAGCGTTCTGCTTCCATCAAAATCTCTGGGAGTTTGGGCATAGGATTTCAATGGAGAAGAATCAAGTCCCTAACAGACTGAAAGCAAAACACCTCTTTGTCAGGAATACTTTATTTATTGTTCGCAGAAGCCTCATTATACAGGCAAGAGAAGGTTGTGCTTTTTTGATTCCTTGCTTCCATCTGCACTTCTCATTCTTGTGGGATTCTAGGAGTTAGAGCAAATGCTCAAAGACAAAACAACAAAAGACCTGACTGGAAGCAAGCATTACATAGGGAAGTATTTATCAATGTGAATAGTGTTGAAAGAATCAGTTCCAAAATATTTGCTGAAGGAAATGTAAGATAAGAAAAGTAATGGCAAAACAAGCAAAGATGCTGTAGGGAATAAGTTGACCTGTGGCATGGAGAAAGTTATAAAACAAATGAATACATCTTCAGCTGCTGAAAATCAATGTGAGTCCTTATAAGTTGGCTAGCTCATGCAGTAATTAAAAGGAAGCACAATGTTTTCATGTATATAACCTAAATTCCAGGGAATTCATTGCCCTTTAAAAGCGCAGTGCTTGAAAAAATGATGCCCAACAACCCACACCATTCAATATCCTCCACAAAATGAGAAAGTGAGGCAGCAGTCTGAGACAACACAGCAGGGAGAGGGGAACCCTTGAAGGAATCAAGCAGCAATGGGTTGGGGAAAAAAGGACTTTAGAGAGGGATATTCTGAAATAATCTTCCCTCCATACTAATGTCATGTCCATATAGCCTGCACTGCTTCGCAATCCCAGGGCTCGTTTGTTTTGCTGAGACAATCTTCTGGATATGAGTAGAGACCTGATTTTTTCAGTGGATTTCATTTGAACCATACAGATGGTTGGATTGACCCTTTATTTCATGCTGACCATAGTTTGTAAAGGCAAAAGAACATGTCCCCCAAACTCCCCTTTTTGAAAATCATTTTATTCAGAAGAGGGGAAAAGCTATACTGTCTCTCTTGGCCAAATAATACTAATGATAATGTGTAATTTTTGAAAAATGAATTAAACTCACATTCAAATTACACCTATTTGGAAGAGCTCTACTGCTGCTACTGCTGCTAGACATATTTCCTGCTTTTTGGTGGGATGGGGGGAGAAAAAGGAATGTAATTCTTAAATGTTTAAAATGCAATTTGTAAACAGGCTAAATTGCTTGTATTTTGACTTCTTGTCTCATAATTCTTCTGTATTTGTATTCAAAGACAACTCTTCAATGTCTTACTAGGGGTAAGATTTTGTTGTAAAATATTAATAAGAGAAAAACACATATTCTGAAGGAAGGTGCTGGTAACCCTACATCACTTCTCATATAACAATATAATGAAACCATTTGTTAATAATATTAAAATGAGAGCGATCGAACCCAATGATGACTGAAAATGGCCTCGAGCAGAGCTCAAATATTGATTCAGTGGGAAGTTATATCCTCTTCATTATTAAATCTTTCAATAGCAGCTGAAAACACTTACTGCTTTGGTAAATTAGACGGGGCAGGATGAGCATGACCAAAAAAACCCTGAAAAAAATAAAACAAAGATACTGACTTGCTTCCTATAATGGACTATAATTTAAATAGAAGATTCATCCTTTTACAATTTTATCGTATTGAGAACTCGTTCTTCTGACTAAGAGAAAGAAAAGTCTAAATCAAAAATTCTAACTGTTAAAGGTCCTTTTCCCAAAGGCAAGCTTGGATTTCTCAGTTGATCTACATTACAGCAAGCTCGGCAGAAGATCTGTTTGCACTGGCAGAACAAGTGGTATATTTTGCTCACTTCTTTTTGAGCTATGTCAGAACAACTGGTTCCTTGCTGGCATGCCATTGTCAAAACAAGAGTTTTGCAGAAAGGTGACCCTGCTTTTATACTAAGAGAATTTTAAAGTGAAAACTGGACTATTGCACTGCACTGCACTGCAAGGTATGTGTGCACCTTTTCACCCCAAAGGAGATGTGAATGAGGCTAAATGCAAGCAATCATTCAGAAGATAAGTAGATTATAATAGATCGATAAATTAATGTTTTTCTTACAGCTTAGAATATGTCTGAGAAACAGTGTTTGTCATCCAGTTTGTTTGGTTGTTTTTTTCTTGTTTTGTTTTGCTTTTTAAATGTCCAACCTCTACTGAACCCTTGTAAAGTTTTGGCTTGTATGAATCTCTCGGAGCAAGGAGTTACACAAGAAAGATTTAATGTGGAGTGAAATAGAATTTATGTTTCATTACTTTGTATTTCTCATATTTCTATTTCAATGCATGTTCTATTCTATTATTGTTATAAGAAAAGATCACACCATTTCCAACTCTGTATTACTTATATTATTGATTATTTTGTATATCTTTATCCAAATTCCCCTTACTAGTCTTCTGTGTAAAGCACACAAGGCATATTAGGGAGTTTTTCTTTACATCAACTTTTCCAAAGCACTCATGGGAAATTATAGTTGGCCATTTCCAACTGCAGTCATTTCTGCCACAGTCTTAGGGACTCCTTTAGTGAATAACGCTGTTCACAAAATTTACAGAGGCAGAAATGAACCACCATGTTTCCAAAACAGCTTCCATCAGTTATTTAATTAAAACTAAACTCTATAGTTTTTTGTTTATTAAATGGCATTCATGTTTTAATATCTTCCTACAGCATATCCACTCAGTAATTTTCTTGAGAAACCAGATAGAAACATGAACATAGAGGGGCTATTTACATACTGTGTGTTAAATATTGCACACATTCTTATTTACTTTGCCAGTTTGATTAAACTGTGGCTGTCGTGTCTGCTAGACAGAAAACCCTGGTATCCTAACTTGAAAAATGTGCTCATCATAGGTGGACAAATAGTGTTTCTCCCTAAATCATTTAGAGTCAGATTCTTACAGAGCCCAGAGCTGATGGAGTGAATGTTTGCAATCGTCCTCAGATGTCTGTTCTTTTTTGGGAAAGATGTTGGTTAATGGAAAAAAAACACAAAACAGTTCTACATTCTGCTGAGGAAATAAAATTGATGGGCTCTCTGGCATGCTGTATCTAAAGAGTTGAAGAAATAGGGGCAGCAGCAGCAGACTGATTTCAAAATGTATGTTAAATACTAATTTGTGTCAGGATATTTTATCTCCTCCTTCTCCTGCTCCCCATAATCTTTTTTTCACAGCATGCTCACACAGCAGAAGATAATAATTAAGCTACTGTGCATTGTCTGTCACTGGCACACATTAGAAAATTATGAAATAAGACTGAAGAATAACCAAAACTAACTTTTAGAAACTCGGTATTTGCCTTAGTTTTCTGTGACTTTAGGTCATTTAAAAGGTGACATTTTATTAAGGCTGGACAGAGAACAGTAATTTTTTCTTTTCCAAAGGATTCAGAAGTTTTGAAATTTGTTTTCTTCCCAACTTGAAACAGATTTTTTTTCCTGTGGAAGGAAATCTGATATTCAAAATATATATTTTGAAATCAGCCTACTCTGATCATTTGAAAATAAATTATTTGTGATACATTGAAAGAGAGCCAGAGACCCTTAATGAAGAAGCTTACCAGCTTGTATCCTCAGAACAACTCCAACTGCAGTATTTTTAACTCAGGCGGACTGCACCAAGAGGTAGATGTTAGGGGTCCTGGGATTCCCAGCTGAGCCTAAGCTTTTCTGGAAAAATATCCCAGAATAATAAATCATGGAAATCCAGGGAGGAAAAGAATAAAGTCTATTTGAGAAGAGGTGAAATAGGCTAATTGGCTTGCTGATTGTCCCCCAAAAAGGGTCTTGTCAACATTTCTTTTCCCCTTTCAGACTGCTCCTCTTCCCCCACATCTGCCTGGAGCATCCTTCCTACTAGGCTGTGGGCAAGCTGAAAGCTTCAATAATACTTTCATGGTGGTCAGAGAGACTGGAGTGTCCCTAGGGTGCATCCCAGTTTTTAGAGCCCATAGGCAGGATTCTGCAGTGATCCAACATGTTCACAACATTGGTTTCAAATTGTGGTTGGAATTCAGCAGTCTATAATGAACATATTTCAACAAATTAAAATTTCAATGACAAATGTAATTTTTTTCCAGTCTCCTCTTCAAGTTCTCTTTTTTCCATCTTTTCATACATTGTAATCCACAATAATGCTGATTCCTTAAAAGTATGTTTACATATTTTTCACTGTATGCCACATAAAAATTCAGTCAACAAAGTCTTCACTACTGGAATAGTTAATCCAACATTTGAGCATCTCCATGTATGTATTTAAAACAGATATGTAAGGAAGGAACCCACTTTTGCTTTCACAGACAACAAACTGAGGCACAAAAAATAACATGCTCATACTCATGTAAATCTTACTGAAAATTAATTCTAAGGATGTATCTTAATTTTCTATTGCTTAACTAACAATCTGAGCTGTAGGCCATCCTCATTTTGTAATACTGCAGAAAATTCTAGGATTAAATTCCCGGTGCTCAGAGCATTCAGAAACTCTTGGTTAGATTATCAAATACCTTTTGGAGTTTTGGCATGATTTCCCAGTTCTGATCAAAGAAGAGAAATGGCTCTGTAGTCACTTAAGGGCATCATACAGTATTCTGTAAAGTTATTGTACAATCACTCAATACCAGAAGGGAAGGCTGACATCTGGGATTTCAAAATGAAATGTCCTTTGAAAGTAAATGTTTGAACCATGGGAGTGACTTTGCATTGTGGATACTCTTCCTGGTTTCCAGGATGATAGACATATGCTTGTATTTTTTGCTTAGTACTGGAGAAGACAGGGTGAAGATGGAGGGTGAGTAGTTTAGGCTGTCCTGGGGAAACACTATGCTTGTAGTGTTTGCTAAAGAAACAAAATGTGTTGTGCTGTAGGAACCTGAAATACAAAGAGTTTCCTCTTGAGTGTAGCAGTGGGTATTGACACCAGTTTGAGCTGTTATAATACCATGTTGTTAAAGATTTATCTGGGCCTTGATTTCAGTGTGTGAGCACAGAAGTGTCTTCTTTTGTTTCTCCTTTTCTCTTTGTAGCTCATTTGTAAGTGTTATGGATAATGACCAAACAATATGCCAAACTCTTAGCTCATTGTCTGCATTCATTGTTTCATAATTATATATGAAAGCCAAACTCATGGTTAGAGACTGCAATACTCTGTTATCAGCGCAACAGAACACAGGAGGGAGATTTATAGCGTGCATGGTGTTACAAATTACCTCCACATGAAAGGAAGTAGAAATAGCTTATACTGGGACTAGCTATTAAGTGTACAGCTATTCTTTCATAGCTAGGTTCTCATACAGGGCTATCCACCATAGTTCAAAGCCATCATCCACCAGTGAATTAGTCACTTCCACATTTGTGGTATCTTCATAGTCTTTTCTCTCTCCTGAGAAAAGAATGAGCAATGCATGTTTTGTTTCAGTATTTTAACTGCCTTAGGGAAAGAATCTGCCATAGATACAAAAACATTTGAAATCATCTTTCTCCAACTGTTCTTGGAAAAGAAACCATCATGTTTATACAATACAGGACAGACTTGGCAACTATTACATGGATGGTGCCTTCCCACAGATCATACAGTGCCTCAATCTATTAATGACCTAAACTCCATGCAGCAGTGCCCTTGGAAAACTTCTGTTGCTAGCAAATGTTGAATCAGAAATACTCCCAAAACAAATCTGTTGTAGATTAACTTAATTATCTGAAGCTTCTAAGAGCTTGGGGATTTGCAATAAAGTATTTACAAAAGCCGAAAAACAAGAACTAGGTAAAAAATGAACACATGTTCTAATCTGAGCAACGAACAACTCTTGGTCATTCCAGTCTCATGTACGTATGGCGAGCAAGGATGTTAACATACGATATATTACAGGCTGACATAGAGTGATTTACTTTTTACTGTAGTTGATAAAAAATCCCAGGCTCAAATCCTGGTTCCTTGAAGTCAAGGACAGTTTTTATATTTAATTTAGTGGTCATGAGCATTCCCCTCCAGTCTCTGCACAATCGCTTATAGGCTTTCATTCAATGCTTATGCCATTTCCATTGACTTTAACAATGGGACTTTTTCCATTTTCTTAATGAACTAAAATATGTACCAATATCAAATAACTCCCCCAGTATCTATGCTGCATGTTTATGTTATCTAAGTCTACATTTGTGTTGTAACTCATTCCCTTTCTCTATACAGCTGGAGACGACTGGAGACCCAGCATGCTAAAACAAGTTGGAGCTCCATTTTAGGCCCAACGTGGACAGACTGTGGGACATCTTCCTAGCTAAAATCAGTGCCATGAATGAGGGTCATAACTGGCACAGAGAAGGTAAATAAGGAATTGTATTTCCCTTATTTCTAGTATAATGAGAAGCAGTATAATGACAAACAGAAGAGAACAATCATTCATGTATCCATCTGGGATGTGCAACCAAAAGAAGGATCTCTCAGTTAAGCAGGTACCCATCACATGATGTGATATAATCAGGTTGGTTTTTTTTTCCTTGTGAGAATACTGGAATTGCCATACTTTCAGATGTATAATTTGTGTCTCAATACTTATCTTCCCTCAAAAGTATTAGTCCCTGAAAATAAGTCAAAAAAATCCTGCAAGATCAGGTTATCATGCTTTCATAACCCCTATCAAATTCTGGATAAATAGCTCCAAATAAAAGCAGTGAGAAAAAGAAAGTTACATTTATGGGATCAGAGACAAGGAAATTTTTAAGGAGAGGTATTTGGAATAAAGCTTCCATTGTAATGCTTCACTCCATAACCTATGCTTAAGTAAAATCATGGGGCAGAGAGGCAGGTTAACCTACAGGAAACTAACAATAACCAGTGGTTTGGGGAATATTGTGTTGGGCCTGTTGGACCATTTGGGGATTTTCTGTATTGTAGAGTGGACTAATGGGGTGATTATCTTTCTATCTGAACGATATTTCATGGAAGAAAAAGAGGGTTTTGGGATATGTGCGTTTTCTGAATTGGCCTCTATCATGCACTTTAATTCTTACTGTATTTCTCTAACAGTCATGCCCTATCTTTGTGAATGACAAAGGCCATTAGTCGAACAACCATAACAATTCATTACCATAATTAAGGAGACTATTTAATATGTCAAAGTCTAAATTTCCTAATAGATCTAATTAACATAGTATTTTGCACTCCTTGAAAATTCACAGTATCCCTCCAGCACAAGGTAACTGACCTGACCAAAAGGTGGAGAAGGATTTCCTGATATTAATTTTTGAATAGTCACAAATGTGACCTTGATAACCCATTCCATCTCTCACTGCCCATCCATTAGTACTGCTTTTATCATCTCTGGTTTATACCACCTTTTTTTGGAACAATGGGGAAGTAAGAAATCAGTCCGTCCTCTATCCTGGAGAGTAGAGTATTTCTTCTCATCCACTAGGATTTGTACATTTCAGGGACATCTTTTGTACTCTTCCTTCTCCTAAACAGCAAGTGTCACAGTCCTAGCCTGATTATTATGAATGTTTCATATGTAAAATATCATAACGAGATATCAGTTTATCATATTCTTTTGACCCACACACCCAGCCCTCATTTATCATGAAGATCCTCTATGAACCTCCTGCTCCTATAGTCAGGATTCAACTTCTCTCTTGATACTTGGGCAAATTTATAGAAACAAATATACATGTATTGTGTTTGTGTGTTTGTGTAGTTTATGGCACAGCTGAGGTTGAACAAAGCTTAAAAACAGACGCCAGAAAAAAATCTTTAGGTCTTAAAAAATCCGAAGTCAAAATATGTTTTTTTATTTTATCCAAATGTGTTATTTTAAGCAATCTCCTGATTTTGACGTTGAAGTACTCTGAGTGAAGTATATTGAACTCTCTGAATATATCTGCACTGGCCTCCTCTTGAAGTGGGACCAGAACACTTACAAAATCATTTGTACTACCAAAGAGCCTGACCAGCACCTCCCTCACTCCTTTGTCCAAACACCTGACTATATCTTTATTTCCCAACCCTCTGAGCTGATGCTCATCCGCAAATTGAAGGTGTTTATAATGAAAGACACTTTGCATTTCTATAGTGCTGTCCATCTGGTGATCTCAAAATGCAGCAAAACATTAATTAAGCCTCAGAAGTCGGTGGAGGATAATGAAGCTAAATAGTAATTAATGTTTTCTTTATTTCACACTCAGATGTGGATGGGTCCACTTAAGCTAATATTTTAGACATTTTTTTCCTGCATTCCGTTCTTGGATAAACTCTTTTTGGTCTATATAAATGCATCAGGTAGTATGGAACTGCATACGAGAAACATTAACGGCAGAGGGAAAGTCTATTTTCTTTCTTACAGAAAGGGGACTTCCCAACCACCTCCTTCACAACCCCAGTTTTATTGGCTCCATCTAAGTCCTTTTACCTTTTCTACATTGGTTAGCAACATGTTTGCCCTTCATCTTTGGCATCTATTGAAAGAAAAGATTTTATTCACAGCACTGAAGAAGAAAATGAGAAAGCAATAATCCTGACACAAGCCAGTCTAGCCCACATTTCACCCAGAAGGTTTGTGCCAGGAGCTGCCCATCCAAAGCAAAGTCTCATGCGCATATAAGTGCAATCTGTTAAAAATTGAATTCTCTTTTCTTTGAAACTGAAATTGTAGCTACTTGGAAATATTTCTTAAATGACTTAGAAATGCTTGTAAAATGATTCTCTGACTGTAAAAGGATGATTAAGTAAGGGCTGATATGGAGCTCCCAACAAAAGACATAGTTCAAAAGTCCAGTCCAAAGGGGAACAAACAAGATCAAAATGCCTGGAATTGTTCAACTCCCTGACAAACGCAGGCCCTGTCCGGAAAACAGGGTCTTCTCAAGTGCAGGGCTCAAAATGTTCGCACCCATGTGGTAGGTATCAACCACTTCCAAGTTTCATACCCAGTTTTGGGGAAGGTGGTTTTGTTTATTTTTTCTTCTGTAAACCTAAGCCACATTTTCTCAATTTGAGCCAAAAATTTGCCTGAAATCCTGCACTGGCACTCTTAGAAAAGGGTCTTGAAAGGACATCATGTTTAGCAATATCAAAGAAGCTTCAGGTCACCTCTACTATGTCAATTTATGCCAATTCGCCAAGAAACACTGCACACAACAGCGTCTGTTTGCTCTGCTCAGAGTCAGTTAGGAGATAAGACATTGGCTGGGATACTGAAGGTGATCCTTGGGCTGATTGATAGAGATCACACAGGCTTAGTCCAGGGACTCCAGCCAGCTTTAAGTGACATAAATGCTCTCAACATTATGCACTCAACACAGTCCTTTAAAGGACTGTAATTGTTTTGCTCTATAGACAACAGGAGAACTTATATCTAAAGCTGTGTGGGTCTTCCTGTTGTCTGTGATGAATACATTGGGATTTTGAACATAAGCAAGAAAAATTAGTTCAGTTTTAAAAAGGGTAAATCAGACATGCTGGATGACAATGGAATCAGATCCTAACAGAACAACAAAAGCAGCTAACATTGGGACTCAATTGTTCTGTTTTAATAAGGATCACTCATAGGGCAATGTGCAAAATTTAGAACATAGAGAGATAAAAGCAGGGGTATTTCACAGACATATTTCAGGGAACAGAACAGATTAAAACAGTTGTCTATTACTTTTCTTTTTATATGCTTGAGGGAGAGTTCAGGCTGAAAAAGATTGGGGAAGGAGGAAAGATGGAAAGTTGTTATGGGAAGAAGTTACACATGACCAGTACTAGGAGACAAAGGGAGGCTGTGGCACCTTTGAAGATACTCAGGTTTAAAGGCAATCTTTTTGCAAGCCTCACTTCTTTTGTGTGGATAAAGTGAATGGTGAGTTGCCCCTTGCACTAGTCCACTTATTAGTTTGTCCTGCTTTAGAATTTTAATTTTTTACTGTGATGGACATAAGGGCATAATTTGTCTACAAGAAAGGCAAACAGAAGGATGGCACATATTTTTTTGAAGTAGATAATAAACATGATCTGAGAAAGAATGGGTATGTGGTATGTAGATATCAGTGCCACATCAGTGGAAATCTCACTGTGTAAACAGATGGATCTGCTTCAAACCCAAGATCTCTCGTCAATGCCTGTATGTAATGATACAGTATGCGCCTGTGATGTGCTTCACAGCTTTGCACGTCCCTCAGATGTGTAATGACAATTCACCCTTGAGATCTTGGCTTGGATGAGTCATTCAGCTCTTTCTCTTCATTTGCATGTACAGAACAAGGTACGTTCTTTCTTCATGTCCATTGCCCTCTGGATTTGCTCTGTAAATGTGCGTCATGCACACTGACAATTTTCTTTATGTCTTTATCTAAAGCCTATGCTCTGCATATCAGAGCTCACTGCAGGGAAGAGAGAAAACCTTGTATTTGCATATTTCTACTGAGTCACAAATTTTTTTCTTCCTAGGGGTCCTTATTTCTTTTCTTTTCCCTCACACAGGCCTGGTGTCTGGTCTCCTTTCCAGTAAGCCATCCCCATCCACAAGTCACCACAGCTTTTCCAAATATGTCCTAGCCTAGTGGAACAAGGTTTGCTAGGGGCCTGTTGCTGCCTCACGTTCCTGGGCTCTCAGTACAAGTAAGCTGTGGTGAGGTGCCTGAACTGGACCTGGATCATCCTCTGAGCTTCTCCTTCATGCAGGAAACTGGACCAGGTATGTGTCCTGTCAGCCTGCAGGCCAGAAGAGGGAACAGCTTCCCCCAAAATTCTGTGCACCAGCTGTGTGAGAAGAGCAGGGATAAATCTCAGTGAGGAGCAAATTTCCAGCAGCAATGTCAGAGGTGTGAGATGTGTCAGTATTTACCCAGAAAAACAGCAAAGAAGACTCACAACCTTGACATCATTTTCAGGTATTTTTTTTAAGGAATGACTGATAGAAAAGACGGATGAGACAGACAGACTTATAAGTTAAAATGTGTTATTAGATTACAATCCAACTTAAAGCATAGTGTATGTATTGCAAAGAAGCAGCCTGATGGAGGAGAGGGAGAGGAAAAAGTAAAGTCCTTTCTTTGAACTGGTGATAGCTTAACAGCAGGTTGAATTTTCAAGGAAACTTCTGTGAAGAAGGGTTTGAAACTGCCCTTTACTTGTCATGGGAGCTGATGTTCTGTAGGAGCTAGAGTGGACTATTTGCTCTGCCAAATCCTCTGGAGGTCATCATTGCTCCTTCCCGTCTTTGCAGTCCCATGTTAAAAAGACCAGGGATAACAGGAAGTCACAGGGAAGGTACAGAGTTCTGGGATAAAGTGAACAATTTTAGTACACAGGAGTAATTTTACAAATACCTAGAATTTGCTTTAAAAAAACCTGACAGACTATTATTTTTCTTTTAATTTCTTTATATAAAGGCAAATGCTGAGATGCAATATTGCTATTCCATGAGTCAGAACACACAAAAAGGCTTAAAAAGGAAAAAGACACAATCTGTTTAGAGATCTCTGCCCTTGCTGCTAAATCCTTCCTGCCAAGCAAAAAAATATGATAATCGGAAGACTGATAACTATCACCTACTGATAGCAAAGTTACTTTAGCCCTCTAAAGGAGATTTTACTAGAAGATTCAGCTGAGATTAGAATATGCTCATTTGTGTGAAAGGCCTCCTTTTGGTGCACTGCCCTCCCATGCATTTCTGTGCTGTCCCATACTATCATATTAATGAATGCTGGCTCAGGACAGCTGCCCCAGTGAATGTTACACTATTCTTCTAGAGCAGTGATACAAAATCCCTGGGATTATGCATATAAAAAATTAGTTGAGAACAGGACAATACACAGTAGTGAAGAATGAAAGGGCAAAAGAAAGTCAATCCATGGAGCAATGGATGAAAGAAGGAAGGACATTTTGAGGTCTTTCTGTTTCCTCTTTTTCCCATTCCTGCATGTGAAACACCTTTGAAATTCCTGGGTTTGAATAATTTGTACCTCAGAAAACTAAGTATGAGATTTTTAGGAAACATTCCAAACTTTTATCATTAATATCTCTTTACAATTTTCAGTTTACTTTTCTTAAGTAGTAAACCATCAAATCAAATTAATTTAATATTTATTTTAAAACTCACTTATTCCCACATTAATCTGTGGTAACTGAAGCTTTCTTCATTAAGCTGTGAGTTTCCACATGCATGGAGTTCAAATTGGTTATATAACTGGTTTAATGTCCACAAAACAGGCAAAAACTCTGTTCAATTTAAGTTAAAGTTTGAACGTCTGTTGAAGGACTCCACAAGCAGAGTTAAATGCAAATTCCAAGATTTCTTTCCACTCTAGTAAAAATGGATAAATATTTCAATTTCTACGACACATTAGGTCAACAAACACGTGACTATTTTATAGGTTACATTGCTAGAGGTCAATGCTAACCAGGCAGGAATAAGATATAAAGAAGAACCTCTGTTTTTCTGATGGAAGTTCACCACTTGATTATTGCTGAAGTATCTCAGAATTAGTAATTATTATCCTTTTCATTTTCACCTCACAGGGAACTTCACACACTCTTTAAGTGGTTCCCGTTTGTTCTAGGATCATTTCAGAAGTGCACATGAGTTGGCATCATCATATTGCCTAATTGCTACAACTAATTTTTCCAGTCTATTTGTGCCTTCCTGTCAAGAAGACACACTGTTTTATTTCTTTCCTTTTTGAGGATATCATGACATGAGGAGAAAAACAACAGGCATAATGAAACAGAATTATGTTATAAATCCTCAGAGGGAAATACATTTTCTCAAAATTCTTGGCACAGAACTTTGCAGAATGACCTAGTTGGTAAGTGGCAAGAGACAAAAAGTTAAGCAGCACAGTAAAAACAAAATCCTATCCTAAGGAACAGTAAACTTAAAAAAAAAAACCTTGCACTGATCGCTTAGGCATTATCCCCTTCACAATATTTCTCTCGTCTTTCATGCAGATATCTTTAAATCATGGAATGTCTGATTTCATCTTCCAGGGTCCAGTATAGGATTACAATCCACTATCTCTTTTGGGCTTATTTCATGTTTGTATACTCCTCAACACAGGAAAGTCCTGATCTAGAACCAGCCTGCCCAAAATATATTTAAAAAAAGGGCATAGTAATAATAACATATCTCATAAAGTCTGAAAAAATGTACTTTTCAGTAAGTAATTTAAATACCTCCAGTCATATAGCTGTGTCCCMAATAATGATGGTGTTTTCATTATACCTATTGCCACAAATTTATTGCTGAATTGTAATTTGACTTCTGCAATGAGACTGTGCATAAAATGATCTCCCACAAATATTCTGCAGGCTGCGTGAAATGCATTTTTAAAATGTCTTTTAAAATAAAAGTATATTTGGGTTAATTCATCTGTAGGCAATAGAACAGTGGGGGAAATGCAGACATTTCTGGTATTTCTTTTTTAAATACCTTTTTAAAATGAGAAACATCAGGGCTTCCCTCTCCAATATCTGTAAAAGTCAGTTACAAAAAGGCAATCAAATATAAGTGGATGATAGAGTGAAGAAAATAAAGGCTACTTACTTATGTGAAGTACTCAGAAAAAGCTCAGAAATGCAGCTTGTCCAGTATTCCTCCTGGAGGTGCCCATTCTGGTCTTAATAAATGCAGTGGTAAAGCTAATGATTTGAAAAACACTGAGGCATAACCACAACTTGAAAAAAACCTTTGACCTGTGGATGAGTCCGCGCAGGAGCAGGACACCCTGAACGATCTGTGGCCATGAATAAGTCCAAATCAGAGCAGGCACATCTTGAAGTGTCTGTGGCCATGGTTATGTCTGTGCCGCAGCAGGTATACCTCTGAAGGGATTGTGGCCTAAGGATAAGTCCACGCTGAAGAAGGTACACCTTGAAGCATCTGCGGCTGTGGATAAGTCCATGCTGCAGCAGGTACATCTTGAAGAATCAGTGGCTGTGCATGAGGTCATGCTGGAGCACCTCAAAGCATGTGGCCATGGATAAGCCCACGACAGAGAAGGTGCACCCCTGGAGGGATTGCAGCCATGGGTAAGGTCATGTTGGAGCAGTTTACTTCTGAAGGGACTGTGGCTGTGGGTAAGGCCATGCTGGAGCACATATATCTCTGAAGGCATTGTAGCCCATGGAGAAGGCCATGCTGGAACAGGTGCACCTCAAAGCAACTCTGGCTGGGGATAAATCTATGCCGCAGCCAGTATACCCCTGGAGAGACTGTGGCTCACAGATAAGGTTCCACTTGGAGCAGGTACACCCCTAAGGGGCTGCAGTCTGTGGATAAGTCCAAGCCAGAGCAGGGGCAAGGGGAGGAGTTCATTGCCATGTTAAAACTGATGTTCTGGTCTAAAGGGACCAGGGGTGGAGTTTGTAATGGAAATACCTTTAAATTCTTGTAACCCGTAATTTAAGTTGCATGTTATAGGAATTACTATAGCAGGAACCACCTGAACCAATGGAGGACAAGTCTTACAAGAAGCAGTGCAAGTGCAGCAGTGACCTGACCTGAGCTGGCGTTGGTGCCCAGTAACTCCATACAATATACCACTCCTGTCCTGAGTGACCACCATAACAGATGGAGCCCAAAGTCATGGACTAAATGAACTCGGTGGACATTTTGTGGATATTTTACAGACATTTCACAGACATTTCACGGGGGTGGTCCATAAACTAAGGGATTGATATCTGTGTATTGTATCAAAAGATGGGAAGGGGGAGGGGGGTGGTTAATGAGGATGTATTGGATAGTGTGGGACCTGAGCATGATGTAAGTGGTATGGAATAAGGGATAGAGAATGTGCTGGTTTTAGCTGGAATAGAGTTAATTTTCTTTATAGTAGCTAGTATGGGGCTATGTTTTGGACTTGTGCTGAAAACAGTGTTGATAACACAGGGATGTTTTAGTTATTGCTGAGCAGTGCTTACACAGAGCCAAGGCCTTTTCTGCTTCTCACCCCACCCCACCAGCGAGTAGGCTGAGGGTGCACAAGAAGCTGGGAGGAGACACAGCCGGGATAGCTGATCCCAACTGACCAAAGGGATATTCCATACCATATGATGTCATTCTCAGCATATAAAGCTGGGGGAAGAAGAAGGAAGGGACGAACGTTTGGAGTGATGGTGTTTGTCTTCCCAAGGAACTGTTACGCGTGATGGAGCCCTGCTTTCCTGGAGATTGCTAAACACCTGCCTGCTGATAGGAAGTAGTGAATGAATTCCTTATTTTGCCTTGCTTGTGCACATGTCTTTTGCTCTACTTATTAAACTGTCTTTATCTGAACCCATGAGTTTTCTCACTTTTACTCTTCTGATTCTCTCCCCCATCCCACTGTGTGGGAGTGAGCGAGCAGCTGTGTGGGGCTTAGTGGCCAGCTGCGGTTAAACCACAACAGTAACTGAGACGGACAAAAAAAATGGACTTCCAGAGATCCAGACGACATTGAGGCACACATCTCCCAGTGACTTTCAGTAAGACTTTTGCCCAGAGCTACCCTTGGAAACTTTGGAAATCTATGCTGTAGAAAGTATTTGATGACTGCAGACAACATTTACTGTCCTTGATGTCTGTTATACTTTCACTTTTAATCATGCCAGCAGGCATACGCTGAATGTATGAGATGAGTCTTCTGAACATAACTGCTCTGTTCTGTCTGAATCTGGGAGCTATTTATCACTCAGTGATCACCAGGCGTTGCTTTCAGCCACCCTACAGATGATCCAGCAGTCTTTACAGTAGTAGCAGTTCTTGGGCTTAACACTAAACACACATCAAACGTCTCTGATTTACACTAGACGAGAATCTGTCTCAGTTTCTGTTTTAACTGGCACCTTTACGTCTAATGTTCAAGAGCATATTTCAATCCATATATAAGTTTAACATTTTGTCTTTCATTTACACATTCATAAATATGTGTTAGTGTCAGTTATCACCCAGTCCTTCCCAGCACACATGGACTATGTCTAACCTAGAAAACAGTCCCTGGGAACTGCCTTGTTATTGTTCATTTTTTTTTAACTTTTAGCCCAGTCCCAATGCTGTTCTGGCTATTACACTCCATAAAACAGTGTCCATGCATAGTTCAGGGATTAGTGCATGCCATCACAGTCACCTTCTAGTCCTGTAAAATGTCCTTTTGGCATGACAGTAGTAAAAATTCAGCTGTTTTTAATGGTTGAAGTATATAGAAGAAATTGATTGTCATATTCTCTCTCACCGTTTTGCTGTTCATCTTCTTAGATTAGATGGATCCTACCCTTGGGTGGGGCAGGAATAACGTCTCCTTCTGCTGAGTATCCAACACAGCAGATGCTAATCAGGTCCTCTGGATGTTACTGCATATATGAACTAGCTAACAGTACAAAGGGCTCACTACGTATGTGCTCAAACTGTACATCCACTTTGATCCAAGGGTTAGAATGACTGTGTATAGTAGAGACACCACTGAATGAATTTATACCAAAGTTAACACTTGCGCTCGTCTTAAGCGTAGGTCTGTGCAACTCAAAAATTAATTATCTCTCATAGAACATATAATTGAAACTAATGTTGGGAGAGGGAGGGTAATTACCAAATACACAAAGTTGTTTAGGTTTCTCATGGTTAGATAAACTTAAGTCTTATGGAACTGATTGCGTTCAAACTGCTGGAGGTCATGAAGGAAGACTATGGCAAAACAAAGCTTTGACTAAAGACTGAATGAGTTGATGTTCAGTCAAAAATTATTTGTCTTTATTCCATATTTGATATTGAGGTTATTCCTGAGGTCTACAAATCACATAGAGAAATAAGAGCCAAAGGAAAGCATTCCTTTTTCTGAAAGTAATACAAATTCTTTATTTTGATAAGGGAACAAGCATTTGAAAACAAAAATCCAGAAGATACTCCAGAAGATATTTGACCAAAGACGATTTCCCCAAGGAATATGCCAAAGGACATTGTGACTACAAAAGCATATTTCAATGACTTTTAGCATAATTTCCTTTTTCACACATATTTATTTTCAGAAGGAGGAAGGCAAGCAGAAGTTCCCCTTAGTTTACTGAAAGTTTTATTGTTAATTTTAAAGTTATTCAAAGTGACGAGCTAAAAACAATTGCTTTAGCAGACTTAAGGCTGCCTAGCAATTCATTGGAGGAAACATTCACATGACTGTGAATCTCTTTAAGTAAGACTTATTCCCACCTTTGTCACTTTAACATTGGTTTCCTTCTGAAAGTGTCTCAGATTGTTCATTATTTTGAAATAAAGACTGGTACAGTAATGTGGCTCTGAGACCATCCCTATCAGAATCTGCATCAATGGCTGAGGTATTGCATATTCTAATTCAATGTTTATAAAATGTTGGTAACTGCTGTTGAATAACCATGCTTGTAATAAGCATGGTCTTTTCAAGATGAGGTCTGTGACAAACAGGGTACATGGGTTTAGTCCACCATTGCTTGCTTTTTTCAGAGTTCACATATTTCTTTTATAAGGATGAAAGAGAATTGAGGTGGAATTTCTTGGCTGCAGAAGGAGTTTGCTCTTTCCTGGGGTGAGGGGTTAATTGCGGTGGGCAGGAACCAAATCTGCTCTGGACAGAAACTTCCAAATACAAAGCTATGGCAGGGAAGCAAAGAAAAGCAGAAAGTCTCCTCTTGGACCTGCAAGTCTACAGCTTGCCAGAAGACTGGGGGCAAACGCATGGACAGGTCTCAGAGGTGACAGGAAAAAAAAATTTCCCATCAGAAGGTACCATGTAGAATTGTCTGCAACACAGAAGCCACTGTTTTGAGTGAAACTAAACCTGGTAGAAGGAAACCCGCTTGGACACACCAGGCAGGGGAAGATTGCTTTATAAGCAAATTTTTTATTTTTATTCTGTCTTTTCCATTTGCTGACAGTTTTAAATATTCTACTTTGTGGCCTAATAAATCCAGCTTTTTAAGTGATAGTAGCCTGTCTTTATTTTCTCTGGTGAAGTCACTATAAGGAAAAGACTGAGGCAAATCTTTGCCACCTTTCACACCTATCCCATAACTATATGAGTCTTCTGGAAGAAGCAGTATGTTAGTCACTCATTAACTACAGTAAGCTTTAAAAACTTTTCTTGAGAACAGGTCAGTTGAGGACAGTTACTACCTACTGTCAGTGTTAAAGTTCAGCATGTCTCTCTCTTTTGCAAAATGGAAAACATTTGTAACTTTCCTAATGGTAAGGATAGAGAGACACTAGAAAAGATTACCAAGGGCATTTGTAGAACCTGTGTTGTATAAGTTTTTAAAAAACATGCTAGACAAGTGCCTGTTAAGAATATTTTTGAAGAATATTCTGCTTTGGGCAAAGAATGGACTAGATGATATCCCAGGGTGTTGTTCCCCCCCATTTCTTCTTACCAGTCATTCTGAAAGATCTACACACATCTGTATACAAATCCTCCTTCAGAATACTTTTGTCAGTATGGCTTATGTAGAAAAAGCCAGTCTAAAACAGCTGAAATAAGAAAGTTGTACATAAACTGTTTATCATTTAGATTACTCAAACCTCCAAGATACAAATAGAATAAAAGACCCACAGATAATTAACCTTCAGGAAAGCATAAAAAAGGCCAAGGACAATATCACTGAAAATACACAGGATTCTTAATTCCTCCAGGTCAATATATATCATTCTACAGCTCTCCCAAGCTTTACTAAGAGGATGAACTACGTGATGCAATATTTAGAGGAGTCCTAATTCTGTAAAATATCCTATTGTCTCTCTAGCTTAGTCTTATCACCTCATACTCAACTATTAAAAATTAAAAATCCTGTGGGTGAACTCCTCCCTCCAATATGCATATTGTTTTCACAAAGCTTTTCCGTAATCTCTGAACTTTTTTGGTATCAGCCCCATGACAGATAACCAGCTTCCACAGAGATTTCTTCTTAGCTAAGATCATAGAGCTTAAGTTTGTCATATTCTACATAACTAAGCCTTCCAGCTAAAGTATATTTATAAAGCTTGAGGCAGACTAGATCCTTTCTTATATTGTCAACAGACTCATTAAACATGATCTTCTATTTCTTTTGCAGGGGAAGGCTGGGAAGTCACATGTGATGTACTTTGTCCTTAAATATAATCATACTATCTTTTTAGCATTCGTGATGTATGAAGGAGAATTTTTCTCTTATATGTAGCTTTAAAGAAAGACTGCAATAAAACTTCTTGATAAATAGCAATAATTAAAGAAAAAAAGTCCAGAAGGAGGCTACAAAAGAAAGGGCAAAATGAAAGGACAGCCTCAGGAAGAATAGAAACTAGGGAAATTTTGTAAAGAAGTCTGGCTTGGAGGCAAGAGATTTTAGTTCTATTTCCGCCTCTATTGCCAACCAGCTATGTGTGTTAGAAACCTCAGCTGGCTCTTTCTTCTCCTCAGCATACATCTCAGCATCACGTTGCCCACCTCCTGAGTGAATAATGGTCACTCTCTGCTAAGCTGAATATGAAATTCCCTCCTATCAAGGCACTAGCATTCACCAGGGCAGAACCCAGTAGCAAAATCCAAGGTTGGCTTGTCCTGTAGCATCCCTGTGTTAATATTTCTGTGTCTCTTTGAGCTTCTGGCAATTCTCATTTCATGCTGCCCTACATGGGCTGTAAACAGGGTTACTTGGAAATTTGTCATCTGGGCTTTTTTGATTTCTATGGCTTAGAAAAGCTGCAGCTAAGGACCTCCCTATATAGATATTTACAGCTAGAGACTTGTATATGAGCTAGGTACGCGTGTTCACATTGCAGTCACTAGAGATCTTGTCAACACAGTCTGAAGAATAACTTAGTTCATTGTAAAGTTGGCATCTACGCTTGGTTAGTCGTAATACCTGATCACAGAACCACAGATCAGAGAAAAAAATACCCATCGCTTCCACAGCCTCTGAATGAGTCTATCATCTGACCCACCATCTGATCTTTGAGCTGTTTTTCCAGTAGTCGATCAGGTCATATATCTCCAGAGCATTCTCCATCATATCTAAAATAAACCCTGCATGCTATACACTGGGGTTTTTTTCCGCTCAAACTCTCCAACCAGTTTAAAGCATAATAATCCATTTACAATAAATGGCTGGCATTTATTTATTGTCTGTTTGGAATAATTTCTTGCCTTTATCAGGTTTGCGAAGAGACAGAAAATCCAACCAGCCTTCATGTGTCTTCACTGTACAACAGCAGAAAGATGGCATTTTTCTTATCTCCAATGTTGTTTTCACTGAAGCACTGACTAAACCTATTTACATATGCCCACAAATGTCCATCAATCTCTTTACAATAAAACCCCGTTAAACCTTGCAATTTTCTCCTTTGTCTGTAAGCATTTTTTCCTCTTTCAAATATAATTTCAATATATCAAACACCATCTTGTTATAGCCTTTTTAAAGAGCTAACCCAGGATTGTCTTGCACTTTTCACATGGGGAATATAACTAATAGATTGGCTTTAGCAAATCTGTATATTTCTTTTTAAAGCAACCTTAGACAAAAAATATTATATAAATTATTTTCCCTGATTCCCCCTGCAGACCCTTAATAATTGCTTCCTCTTTTAACACCTTCTACAGTCTGACAAATAGACCTTCTAAAAATGGCATATTTCCCCCAGGTAAAAATGTGCTTTTCCTTCCTCTGAGATCATAAATAAGAATGTGGAAAAGACTAATTTAAAATATTTTTTTTTTTCCTAACAAATGTGAAGCTCATCTTGTTCAAATGTTGAAACAGACTGAAGCTGAGAACAGACAAAATAAAAGGTGGCTATTTTACCACATGAAAAAAATTATCTGATGGCCACAGCCTTTACATAAATTAAGGTAACTGGCCTGCTGTCAGATAATAACACAGGTCAAATAATTTCAGCTAACACCTCAGGTATCAAGCTGATTAATCTCACTTAAGCTAGAATGTAACTTTTAGGAAGACATACACTATTGCCCATTGCACAATACTCTACTTGCAAGCTCTTTAAGGCAGAGACCTCCCACTTAGCTCCAGCAAATCTTGGCTAATGCCTAATTTTTGTAGACATTAAGACATAGACCACTACTGGTTTTTACTTAGATAAAAATAAGGTTGTGTTGTCCATCAGGATTTTTCAACTCTGACTTCTTATTCAGAATTTACTGGTGGTGTATATCCAGAATGAATCAGTCTCCACCATGAGAATCCAAAACCACCTTTGCTTTGCTTTTCCCCAGGGTCTGGGGTATTATAATATCTTTTAATAATTTATAATATTTTTATAATAACTTCAAGGTTATTATAAAAGGTATTATAATATCTTTTAATAATTTATAATATTTTTATAATAACTTCAACATTCACCTAAGCTCCCTTTCATTTTCAGTAATTTCAACCTGATTTGGGAAGAAACTGTGGCTACTGCTGGATAACATATGTTCATAAATCCTTCAGGAGAGCTGACTAAAACAAACAGGCTCTGTTGTTTGGCACACTGCTACCAAATACCCACACAGAATCTCTCAGAATGAGAGAGAGAGAGCATGTCCTGTGAACACCATGAATTTTCACATTCTCCAGTCACTTTCTTTTTATATGGAAAAAATTAAGAAAAGTGATTTTAATCTTTATCTGAATGAAAGATAAATGCCACATAAGGGCTCAGTAAGATTACTGAATCTAACTTAAAGGAAAAGAAAAGAAAAAAAGAAAAGAAGGAAAGGAAAGGAGAAAAACCTCTCTGGTATGGTTAACAATGATTTAAAAATAGGGCCTGTGCTTATAAGCATGTCTGTAAGTGTGATAAACATTCATTACACCTTTGTCACAGCAGTTTGAAAGTTTGAATAAACCAGAAAGGTTTATTTTACCCAAAATGCTATTTCAAGATGAGGAAAGTGGTTACTGACTCTGCTGAATCCAACAAACAGCTGTAGTCCAAAAACTGAGGTAAGAAATGTACTAAATATTTCATTTAAACATATTCAGAATTATAGTTCGTTTTTTATTTGGAAACACTTTGTTGTAAGGTTTGCTTGGATTTAATGTTAAAATTTATATTCTAGATATTTGACCCTCAGTTGCTTTCCAGGTTTTATTTGCTGAGACAGGTAAAAATTGTTTTTTTGGATCAACTTGTTTTTCAGTTTGGTCAGTGAATTTAAACTTTGGAAATTTTCACAGTGCTAGCTAAACAATGGTTATATTTATAAATAAGTTGTATGAGTTTCTCTATGTGGCAAGAGTAATTGGGAACTGGAAACTATTCCGTATTTGTCAAAATGCTTTCTTGATGTAGTTCACAGGAAGCTAATTCACCTTCTGCACGAAACAGGTGGCTCCCATCAATTTTTTGGTAACCTGTCGTGTAAGGATTGAATACAGTGATTTCAGTTGCAATTGTTTGTGTCCTACAACAGAAGCATAAGGCCATCGGAGCTGTAACATCCATGTCCTGCAGGACAGAATTATCTACATTACAGGAACTTTTTGTAACTCAGAGGAATGCGCTCTGCAGAGAATATGTATTTTTAAGTCCAGAGATCTGTATTTGTAGGTTAGATTTAGATAACTAAGCTTCATAATGTTTATAATTTTCATACTGAGCAAATACCTGTTTAAATCTGATGGTAACATTAAAGCACAGGTTAGAATTTTCTTATACTGAAATAATATTGTCTTCACAAATTAAGTCTTAATATCATACAATCTAAAGCAAAGCATAATAATCTAAAATTCTCTTCTATTCAACGAGTCTTTAAAGTGATTACAGGTTTCTTAGCCAATACATTGACCATGCCCACTGCATGACATTAACATATTAGCCAAAGAACATTTATTATAGCTTTTTACAAACCCGTACAACTTTGATTTAAAGTCATGCATTCTAATATGTTTTGACAAGTAAATTGCTTGCCTTTTTTCCTTGATAGCCAACCATATAAATAATGCATGCATAGTAATAGCTAGAGCAATAATGTAAAAGTCATGTAAGGAGACACATACAGCATGTTAATGATAAAGGTGCACTACCCATTTCAAACAGGAAGAAAAATTAAACAACTGTAAAATGTATGAAACAGAAGAGCCCAATCCTTAAAAAACAGTTTTTAAATTACCATGGTAACTGCCAATGAGTAATGAAAGGGTATTTATCAAAACCCATCATAAACAAAGATATTTTTGGCATCCTGAAATTCTTTCTCTTCTCGAATAAGGACTGACTCAGCATGCAGAAGCTGAAGTGTGAGGCATAGCAGGTTCTAGGTCTGGAATGATTCTCTCTTATCACTTAGTCGGACCTTCTGCACTACAGCATTAGCACTTCAGCGAGCATCTTCTCCATAGGAAGCTCTATGGCTTGACTAGGCATGGAGTCCAACAGAAAGGCCTGCAGTCTCCATCTGAAGACCTCAAGAGAATGAGACATCAATAATTTGACAAAACAGGAGCTTATTGGACCAATTAAGCTCGGTAGCCAAATCACTGCTAATGCTGAGAACTAGATGAGAATAAAACTACTTTTAATATATAAAGCTTTTATTTTTGTGATCTGTCATCCTTCATAAGTGACCTTTCACATTTTGAACTACTCCTTTTTTCCATACCTTAGTGTCTGGCCATAGAGTCATTGCAAATTATTTAGACTTTAATGATTGCTATAATCAAGTTAGACAAGCACTGCCAATTCAGCCCTTTTCTTCTAGCTACAAATCAGTCGTAAACCTGCCCTGATTCTTTCGTAGCTGTTACTCATAGATATTCACCAAGTAGTACAGTCAAATTCTGAAGTAGTTCCTTTGGACTGATCATGTTCATGACTAGAAACAGCATTAGTGTTACTTCCTGAGAGCTATGGCACTTGCTGACAAAGGATAGAAAATAATTCTATACTGTCATAGGCAGTATTAGAAGATTTGTCATTTAGAAGATTTTTTCCTTTGAAAGACTTTCAAATTTTTCTTAACGTATTGAAATATAATTTAGGGAGCATTTGCATGCTTTTCACAGAAAACTGTTATGTTTCAGTCMGGTAATTTCTGAAAAGTAGACAAAACAGAGAAGACCCTATTTTAAGATACTGTATAGGTGTTCAAGTGGATTACCATATCTGAGCCTTATCTTCTTTCTGATAGACACAGATCCCATTTTGGACAATATTTTCAGAAAAATGTAACCAACACCAACTGGAATTCCTTATCCTGAATACAGCTGGGCTACACCGGAGTAAAACCAACAGGGAGATAAAGATGTCACATTTCTCAGTTATCAGAAACACAAGCAGTAAAGCAACTCAGCCAATAGTTCCTAGTTTTACAGTTTGTTTTGTCTCATTTGATCCATTTAGAATAATTCAGTTGCTTTCAGATTGTATTCCAACCATGAGAATCCAATTAACTTTGAAAAGGTACATTTTCTGCACACTTTTCAAAAATTTTTGATATTTTTTCTTACTCTGAGGAAACACTTGGACTAAATCATATATATAAAAATAAAATTCTATCATTCACACTGTAAGGTATGGTTTTTACGATACGAATTTTGGTGTCAATTCTTTCCATAATTGGTTCTTTTTAATAAAGGAATATAAAGGAAAGTGGTTTAAAATGCAATTATTATTTAAATAACACCACAGATGCAGAGACATCATCTTTTGTTTTGTATTTTTAGTATCTGCCAGCATTCGTTTCTGATCAGTTTATCAGCATGTAATTTAAATGCTCCTATCTTCCCAGACAGACTGTATGATTAGCCACTTAAACACCCTCATTTTGTTCTTTTAAACAATTGCTATAAAGAGCAACTCTTTGCTATATCAGCAAATGATTTGAACATGAATTATGCAATATGTGTGCTGCAGTTATAAATAATCAAAAAGAACTCATAAGAATGTTTAAAATATATAATTTTATTGAAATCATGTTGAAACACACATACAGCATGTTAGTCATAATAATGCTATTTTCGTAGAAAGAATGCCTATGCATTGCAAACAGATAACTCACCCTTCCCTCTGTCCATTCCTCCCTCCAATGGACAAGGAGCAGGATGGAAGTTCAGAAAGGCTTTTACCTTGAATAGCCATACATGGACCTAACCTATACTACCAAAGTGAAAGAACACGAGACTATGTGATTGTTCTCAGAAGAATTAAATATCAGAGTTTTATAAATATCACAAATATGCCTTCTGAAAGTATTTACTACCTTCTGTCAACCTTTGACCGTAAGAGGGCTTGTGTGTATGTATTTTCATTCTTTCCTTCTTTGGATTCTCCTGAAATGTTCATTTTAACATCATCAACTCTGCAGGTATTTTCATTTAATGTTTATATTACTAGAGTGTCTTGTAGGCTATGCCTACAGCAGCACTTTTCCCACCATAAATTTTTGACTTTTGCTAACTTTAGAATTAATGGAAATAATCAGACAGTAGAATTCATTGTTGTCATGTTGTAGCCACATCAGGGGGCCATTTGTACTCTAATCACTACATCGTCTAATGTGCAAAAAACATTTTTTCTTGATACTTTCAACACTAGATCTCATCATGCAGCTACCTCAGCTTAATAAGATTTCTATTTTGGATAATAGTGAAAGCAAGTGAGCTCTTAACACATTGACTTTTAGTTATTAAGATTTTCTCTTCATCTAGGACTAAGATTTTCTACGTAATTTTATGAATGAGAACTTATTTTTGCAATGCAGGCAAAATTTGCCTATTGCCTATTTGCCAGAAGTATGCCTGAACAAAGTGGGGAGTTTCAAAAGGGAGTTTATTGGTCTCTAGTCAAAAACTTGTAGCTTGGCAAATTGAAAATATTTTTTTTTTGCAGGGGCCTCTTGACTAGTGACAGCAGAACTGAACACTGCTGGAAACTTTGTCTTTTCTAATTAAGTTAAGATTAAAATGACAAATGGAAGCTCAAAGATTTTTAACATAGTGAAGAAATTTCAAATTTTGTGATGTGGCCCTTGAGCTCCCCAAAACAAAATACCTTTAGATGATATTCCTAAAAATAGAAGACCTAGCAGTGAGATGAGAAGCAGCTGCTGAATTCTCTTAGGACTGAGAACCACAGTTGGATCAGAGGCTACTGAGAATCACTCAGACATTAGCAGAATTGGGCTCTGAACCAATGGAGAAGTTTGGATTTTAGAAGAATCAAAGTATCTGTTGGCCAAACGTGCTTTCTGTCAATGTCAAATAACCAACAAAATGTTTGTTTTCTTGCCACCAGCCATAGCATAGCTGAGATCAACTGAATTGTATTTAAATGATGTTTCTGATAACAATTATTTAACATTCTAAAGGTCTGAGAACATATGTGAAACCAATTGGCCAGAAAATGAAAATTGCAGCATGGCCAAAAGGTTTTATTGGGATTACAAACCAGTGAATGCAAAATGCTCTTCATAAAGTAGCAAAGCCCTTAGGAGGTGTTTAAGAAGCCGCCTGTAACTTGGCAAATTGGGGGGAAAAAGAACAAAAGAAAGAAAACAAACTAAACAGGCATGAGAGGAACAAAATTTCCATATCAATCTGCTGAAGCAATGGAGGGGATGGAAAACCTCAGGAGATCAAACTGAGCTTACTGTACCAGGGAAGACAAAAACAGAGTACATTTTGGGTAACATCTGTGGAGGAAGAAAAACAATGTAGAAAAACTTCTTTTCTTGCAGAATGCACAGAGCTGAAACACAGATATTGTCACATCCATGGTGCCTGTGCTTTAGAAATGTGCAGAAACTGGCCTAATTGTGTTAGGCGGAGCCTATTCAAAACCTAAAATTATTACAGAGGAGTGTCATTGCATCCAAGTTGATAAATCCTGCTAGATTATTTTATGCCCAAATTACTTTCTCAATACAATATTATTATATGGCTTTCTGGAGAATTTCTAATTACATACCACAAAGAACTATTAACTTTATTGCATTTGACACATTATGGTTTTCATTTCCATGAAGTCTTTTAGTATAAGAGATTGAGCAGTGGTTTAGGATGGTGGCTGAGACACAGCTCTGAAAAAAGCAGCCTTATAAAAGTCACAACTGGTTCTAGGTTGCAAAGCAAGCATAAATGAAAGTAACATGAATGATACATTTCAGAGGGGAAACAGAATTTGTGCAGACAGTTTGGCCTTGTCTTGGAAGAAAGGTAGTCAGTGAATTTGCAGTGTCCATTTAGAGTAGGCAGCAAATCCTTAAAAATACTGCATCGGGGAAGTCCATTCTGATAGCAACAGCATGGAGTTTCAAGCCCATGAGGAACTGAATCACTGCTGCTGAGAAATCTAGGGGTTTCTGTGATAGAGCTTAGGCAACTACATTACTCATCACTCATCTTGACTGAACTTTGTAGTACAACTGGCTGACAAAGTCACCTTAGTATGCAATAAATTTCACTGAAGAAAGCTGCTTGCCCAATGAGGAGAGCTGTTAAAAAGCTTTCTTTAAAGTTGACACAAAATCCTATGAAATCTTTAATTAAACTTTCTCCTTATTAGCTGGTAAAATATTAAAAATCACACATCTACATAACGTCCTTAACCCATATACTAAAATATTAAGTATTACTATGTGTGCTATTATGAAAGCTGCCCCTGTCTTATTCTGTATTACCAGAATGCTTAGCTTTCCTATGAAAATGTGGCAGCAGGTGAATTCTTTTGATGTTTTGGTAATTTTTAAGCTATATCACAGCTGAAACTAACACATTCTTTTGGGGATGATAACATACAAGTCTTTGTTATTGATTGCTTATAATTTCAGTCTGTAAACTAATAGCACTCAGCCAGTATGGTCCATTGAACAGTTTCTAAAAAGTAGCTTTTGCACTGAAACAACAAGAAAACAACAATCATAGTCAAAACTATTATTAATAATATTATTATTAATTATTAATTATTATTATTACTTAACAAGTCAATTTAATCTGCAGTATCTAAAAAAAAAAAAAAAAAGGCAAAAAAAAACCCAGCAAATAACCCCAGAAAACATAGCTGAATGAAGGAGAGGAAAAGGTTCATTGCTTCTAACTCTTCTAAACCCAAAAGGGATGTTTTTAAAGAAAAAAAAATAACAAGCCAGGTGGCACTCTATGCACTTGTACACTTTGATTGAAGATCAGAGTCTTTGTGTTTAATTTCTTATTATTTGTCTTTCAGAGGCAATATAATCTGTGCTGGCATCTGTTTCATTTGACAACTTAATGTAGTCTCCATAGACTTACTTCGACAATGCTTTGTTGTGATTTGACAGTGTGGGTGTCATCCCCAATGACATATACAGCCATTGCTGAGTCTGCATTTTGACATTTAAGTGGGCTCAGCTGTGAACAGATATCTAAGATGTTTATTTGCATTCACATTCTATTTTGACATTGTATCATTTTATTAGGTCCAAATTCTTCCCTAAGTAGGTTATTCCCAACCGGGGAGAAAAAGTTCTTTCAGTTTGATGTAAAATTTGATCTCTATTGGAGAAAATATAACTAATGTAGCATTTCAAAAATACTGAGCTTTAGTATGAGAAGAGAATTATTTTCTGGTTAGAACAAGTTTCCCTTTAACATGGAGAATGTGCAACACCTCAGAATGGACATGTGGGTTTTGATTTTGCTTTAGCATTTGTGTATACCAGGAAAAGTCAGCTGAAGTCACTGGCATTATTAGAATTAAAAATAAATTATGATGTCAGAATTGGGGTCCCTGATGCCAAACAAAACATTTATTATTATTTCAGGTGTGGTGGGTTAACCCTGGCTGGATATCAGGTGCCCACCAAAGCTGCTCTATCACTCCAGCTCCTCAACTGGACAGAGGAGAGAAAATATCACGAAAAGCTCATGGATCGAGATAAGAATGGGGAGAGATCACTCACCAATTACTGTCATGGGCAAAACAGACTTGACTTGGGGAAATTAGTTTAATTTATTACCGATCAAATCAGAGTAGGATAATGAGAAAGAAAACCAAATCTTAAAACACCTTCTCCCCACCCATCCCTTCTTCCTGGGCTTCACTTTACTCCTGATTTCTCCACCCCCTCCCCACCAGTGGCGCAGGGGGATGGGGAATGGGGGTTGCGGTTGGTTCATCACACGTTGTCTCTGCCGCTCCTTCCTCCGCAGGGGGAGGACTCCTCACACTCTTCCCCTGCTCCAGCGTGGGGTCCCTCCCATGGGAGACAGTCCTCCATGAACTTCTCCAATATGAGTCCTTCCCACAGGCTGCAGGTCTCCATGAACTACTCCAGCGTGGGTCCCTTCACAGGGTGCAGTCCTTCAGGAACAGACTGCTCCAGCGTGGGTCCCCCACGAGGTCACAAGTCCTGCCAGCAAACCTGTTCCAGCGTGGCCTCCTCTCCCCATGGGTCCACAGGTCCTGCCAGGAGCCTGCTCCAGCACGCGTTTCCCACAGAGTCACAGCCTCCTTCAGGCATCCACCTGCTCCGGCATGGGGTCCTCCATGGGCTGCAGGTGGATATCTGTTCCACCATTAACCTCAATGGTCTTCACCATGGGCTGCAGGGGAATTTCTGCTCCAGCGCCTGGAGCACCTCCTCCCCCTCCTTCTTCATTGACCTTGGTGTCTGCAGAGTTCTTTCTCTCACATATTCTCACTTCTTTCTTCGGCTGCAGTTGCACAGGGTTTTTCCCCCCACTTCTTAAATATGTTACCCCAGAGGCACTACCATCGTCACTGATGGGCTTGGCGTTGGCCAGCAGCCAGTCCGTCTTGGAGCCGGCTGGCATTGGCTCTATTGAACATAGGGGAAGCTTCTAGCAGCTTTTCACAGAAGCCACCCCTGTAGCGTCCCCGCTACCAAAACCTTGCCACGCAAGCACAATACAACAGGCAATTAGTATACTCCATTATCTATTCATACATATCTTTAGATGTAAATATCATATCATATATATCTTTAAAAGTGTATGTGCACATCCATCTCTCTGTATGGGTATACTATAGTACACCATGGGTTCACAAAGGACTTTATTGGGTATGATTGTGACTTCTAAATTCTTTTTTTTTCTGAGAAATTAAAGAAACCATAAATACTCCGTCTAGGAAGAGTCTATAAAAGCCTCATTCTACAAACATAACTGTGCATAGATTAATAGTGATAGTGAATCTCCCAGATGCAAAGTCCATCAGCTTCAGAGTCTAGACCTCAGAATGCACCTATGTGTGCTAATTTCCAGAAGACAGTGCCCTTTTCTTGTCTGCAGGCATAAAGTCCAAGTTTGTTTGTTTGATGTACAGAAATAATATCATGAAAATATAGTTTGTTAATGTAAGGGAAGATAGATACTTCTTCTTCCAAAGAACAAAACAAATATAGTTTGTTAATGTAAGGGAAGATAGAAGATTTAATCTTCTATGGAAGAGCAAAGCATTTTTAACATAATAGATATAATGCATAATATATTTTTAACTATAAACACAGGTATATTTATATGTGTGGCATATATTTAGAAATAAGTTATATTTTATGTATGCCTTTATATGTTCTTTATGCCTGTCTAAAAATCTTAAGTTTATGTTATTTACTCCTCAGTGCTTTCCCAAATACTGAAACATTTGAGGTGGGAGGGGGAGAAAGAGAGAAAGAGCATGTAAAAATGACAGAGTAATTATCTCAAGAAGAAAATCTACCACAGTCCGTTATTATCACCAATTTCTTTTGGATGTACTCAGCAAAATTTGACAGTTCAAATCACTGAAAGAAATGGTGAGAACTGAGGTACTAATTCTTCAACATTACGCATATTGGCATCAGTTTCTTCTGCTAGCAATTACTTTTCAGCACAGGAAAAGAATCTCCACTGTAATTATGTGATGTATGGTTTAGTGAAAGCTATTTGACCTCCCTTCAAATTCTATCAGCTAAAAGTCCATGCAGACCAGCAAGTAATCTTTCATGAATGTGCTCTATGTAAATCAAAACCTATTAGATCTGTGTCTGGTATTAGCATTACAGCAACAACATGTACTGTGAGTACCTAGAGGATATAATAAACTATCCGTTACTTCTGGAGACTGACACCAGGGGAACTTCTTATTTCTGTGCTACTCTGTTGACAGAAAGTGGAAATATGCCAGCACCAATCCCAAGTCAACAGAGGAATTTTGCTACATGCAGAAATTATATCCTAATTAATAATAAGAAAGAGAGATCTATTTTCTCACTACGTTATGTGCTTTCTGTCCCTGACACCTGTTGTCTAGAATTGCAGCTAGCAGTTTTCCATGGTTTGGAGAGTATCTCAAAGGGGAATTGAAGCAATGTCTAATGAATACCAAATATTGAGTAAGTTGGTTCTGAATACTTCATTCAGTTGTGGTACCTAGCTATATGGGGGGGGGGGAACCAACAAAACGAACAAAACCCTAAACTTCCAGTATGGTTTTCAAATGTATCTTCTGAATGTTCAAGGACCTTAATGTGAAGTACTGACAATATCATGACGCAAAGAGAAAAAAATCGTCCTATTTATTACGTCTGTTGATGTACTGACACTGATACATGGTAAGCTTTATTACTTGCAAGAGACAGTTGCTAGAAAACTCATGACTACACATTTTGGGAAGTAGGTGAAGAATCTTTAATTTTTGTTGCAGCTCATATGGACTCTGGAGGGACAAGTACAGGTTGCTGGCAGGGGGAGGTAGTGGATCATTCCAGGAGGTGCCTATCTGGCCATGGCTGCACCGCCAGCAGTTCTGTAAACCACCCTCTTTATAAAAGTCTACCTTAGTTTCACAGACAGGCAACGTGCAGAATAAGAAGCAACAATGATCTCCAAAACAGACCTTGCTGTTACCCGAGGCAAAGTCCTGGAGTAGAGCGAGAGGTTTCTTATCCTTCCCATAGACTAGTAACTAAAAGGCAATGCCTCTCACTCACAGTGCATTGCATTACCTTTGGTTTGCTAAAGAATATTTAAAGAAAAAGCCAAAAGTGATGGAAGAAGAAGAAAACTACCAACCTACCTGAAACACTATATTGCCTTTACTAACTAAGAAATTTTGATATGGAGAACAGCTAGAAGTTTGCACTTATCACTGTCAAAGGCTGTATAGGCAAGAACAGGTGATTTGAAGAGTTTGTTGGGAATATCTAACAGCAGCACAAGGGAGGTTTTCTAAAGGAGACAGGGAATGAGTTTCTCTTTCAGACAGAAGAGATTCTTCATAAGCAAAGTAACTGTTTTTGAAAAGCAGCATCAAAAACTGAGATTATTGTTTTTTTAAAGGAAACAGCATTTAATTCTAATCTCTGGAGGAAAATCCTGGAAGATATTTCCAAAGTTTTAATAACCTTGCAACCACTGGCCTCTGTGGTTCTAACAACCTGCTTGACGGACTGCGACAGAAAGGTGAAATTCTACCTGGGATACATGGGCCTAAGAAATGCCATATTGAATATAATGAAAATGAAAACCCAAGCCACAGGAAGCCAGTGAAAGTCATGTCATTAGGTCCGGGATTTCACAGTTGTTCTCATCAACCACTTTATCTGCCACCTTTACAGATATATGCACCATTTACCCACACATATTGCACGACTGCTGCTTACAGACATTTTAAGCCATCAGATGGATGTTAAAAGAAAACGGGTTACTTACAGCACGATTTGGTCCACTTTGACTATTTTGTTTTCTGTGTAGGAAGACAAAATTACAGCATCTCACAATTGGTGTGGAAAACCAGGCACTCCACAAATATCATAAATGTCTTCAAAACCAGTAAATATATAGCAAGTTTTCCCCTAGATATTTCATTGTGTGACTCTCTCATGTGCAAAACTAGTCAACAAATATTTTAGAAAGAGTAATATTTTAAAATACTAGGATATATGTAATTTTCAAGAGAACTTCCGTTGCCATTCAACAGTCATTTAAGAGAAAATAAGAGGAAAAATAAAGCCATACTACTGTTTTTTCCAGACTTCGTTTCCCAAATGAATCCAAGAATCATAGAATCATAAAATCATAGAATAGTTTGGATTGGAAGGCATCTAGTCCAACCCCCCTGCCATGGGCAGGGACATCTTCAACTAGATCAGGTTGCTCAGAGCCCCGTCCAACCTGACCTTGAATGTTGCCAGAGATGGGGTATCTGCCACCTCTCTGGGCAACCTGTGACAGTGTTTCACCACCCTCATTGTAAAAAATTTCTTCCTTATATCTAGTCTGAATCTACTCTCTCTTAGTTTAAAACCAACAGGCCCTGCTAAAAAGTTTGTCCCCATCTTTCTTACAAGCCCCCTTTAAACACTGATAGGCCACAATAAAGTCTCCCTGGAGTCTTCTCTTCTCCAGGCTGAATAACCCCAACTCTCTCAGCCTTTCTTCACAGGAGAGGTGTTCCATCCTCCTGATCATTTTTGTGGTCCTTCTCTGGACCCGCTCCAACAGGTCCATGTCTGTCTTGTGCTGAGGACCCCAGAGCTGGATGCAGTACTGCAGGTGGGGTCTCACCAGAGCAGAGCAGAGGGGCAGAATCCCCTCCCTCGACCTGCTGGCCACGCTGCTTGTGATACAGCCCAGGGTATGGTTGCCCTTCTGGGCTGTGAGCACACATTACCAGCTCATGTCCAGCTTTTCATCCCCCAGTAGCCCTAAGTCCTTCTCGGCAGGGCTGCTCTCAATTCCTTCATCCCCCAGCCTGTCTTGATACTGGGGGTTGTCCCGACCCAGGTGCAGTATATAAGAAAATAAAAAGAAATTAAGTGAAAAAAAAAATTACTATTGTTAATATACTCATTCATGAAAATGATTTAATTAGTCCTAGACTGGTCAAAAACACACAGATTCTAAGCTCATGGAGAATATAGCCCCAATGGCTCAAGTACCTTCAGAATTGCTATTAGTGTTTCAGGGAATACTTTTCTATTTTCAGAGACAGCCTGAATATGAATACACCACTTAACCAGCTGGTGTATATGTGAAATATTTTCAACATGAATCATTGCTATTTATTAAAAAAAAAAAGAGTAATACCAAGGACCCTGCACCAACGGGTCTTATTCTTGATCAAAACAATAAATTTGTCCATTTGTTAGAATTTGTGTGTGTGTGTGTTTTCCCTCTAATTTGCATTTTATAAGCTATTATTTTTTAGTGTTGCTTAATTTGGTTTAACACCACCCTGAAAATGGACTGGAAGTTCCAAAGGACATCAGACAGACCATGGAAAACATATTTAATTAATATGAATGGTAATTATTTTGCAAACTATGTCATTGTATATGCTTATTTAACTTTCTAGAATTAAGTTAAATGATGTAAATGAGTCAAAACCATTCTAGCTTCTCATGACTACTCTGTATCCCAGTAACACCTCATGCTTTTAAATACATTCTTCTTTGAAAAGGTGTGCTCCAAGAATCCATACCTTCCAGTAACCCAAACTATGTAACCTGCAGCTTCAGTTAACTTGAACAAAATCAGAGGATGAAAGGATCTGTTGTGGAGGAGAAAGAAGGGGTTTCATGCAAGTGAGGTTATTTAGGAAGAAAACTCTGTAGAAGAGGTTCCTAATTATATCACACATGCATGTATATTTTCTTCTTAAACTGAATCACCTGAGGTTTTTTCCTACTTATCCTATGGCTTATATCTATAAATTTTGACACCAGCTAGTTCTGCTCTGATCCCTTCACTGAGGGTCAGTTCTTGCCCTGCGTTTTGGGCAGCAGCGGGTGGCCGCTGCTGCCGTTTCATATGGAAGAGGCTGCCCAATCCGTTGCTCCAGAAAGTATCCACCCGACTCCCCACCCTGGCCCTCCTGACCACAGAAGCAGGCCCATCCCCGGTGGCAGGTTCAGAATAACAGGTTTGGTTTGTTGTCCTGCTCCACCTCGATGGTGGAGCACAGAACTGCCCCACAGGCATCCCTCAACAGCACCGCTCACCTGRTGAACACACTTATGGTCTCTTTGGCATTTCTTGGCTTTTCTTTTGGTACAGGGTACCACCCTTGTACTTATCTCTCTTTCTTCATCCCAATCACTTTCTGAAAACCAGCCTGCCCTGCATTACTTTTACCAGTTTGCTCCATCTGTACCCAGATATGTACTTCTGATACCATTACCGGGGTAAACTGGGCCTTGTAGGATGTTAATGACAGTTACCCATGAGCAAGGTATGGCACCTAGGTATACCTGGTAATGCATGGCAAGTTGCAAGGGCCCCAGTTCTCCCCTCTTACTATTTGCTGAGGCTGAATGTTTCTTACCTAACTCCCCTTCACTGCCTGTGAGATCCAACCCTCCTCGACACTTTCTGTAACTTTTACTAGCTGTCATTTGTGTTATTTGCTATGTTCAGCAATTTCTCATGTCGAACCCAGAACTGGCCAGGGCTCCCATAACAGCTGATCCCATAGGTAGACAGCATGGGCCTGAGCCAGAGAGCACTTTGAAGAGTCAAACCATCGAGTTAGGTTCAGCACCAATTAGGGAACACAGAGTCAGGTCATTATGTTTGCAAATTCTCTGGTTGCTGAGAAAATGCACAAAAACAATTGGTACTTGTTTCCTAACTGCTAAAGTCTTCATGACCCAGTATTATGTGTTGTCACAGACAGCTGAGAGAACATACAAATATAACACAGTGTCGTAGAAACAGAGTGTTCTAACTAATTGAAATTATAATTTCAGCTAGTGAGAAGAAATCAAATAATGCCAGCTAGGTATCCAATTGCACACCAAAACTAGAAAACAAAGCAAACAATCGTGAGTGGGAACCATTGGTCCACATTATGTCTAAACACTCTTTATATATATGCCAATATCTGACCAGGATTTGTTTTCAGACAGCCATTCTTCACCGACACACTGATCTAACCCAAGGGCTATCCTGCTAGCAAAGGTAGTCAATCCAGGAGTTATGTCATCTTCTTATAGATGAGTTTTTTGAGTACATGCTGACTGACCAGTTCATCTGGTGGTTCACTGACTCCTTCCTGTATCTTGGTCAGTTCATCTGGAAAATAGAGGCAACATATATCTACTTTGCAAAATTGTTTGATGATGCTTAAAAACTGTGTTGAAAGTGAAAATGGCTGTTGGTTAATTAAGCTAGGAAAAAAGTTTTTCTTCCTTAATTCCACTTTGATCTATAGTCATGGCTGGTTTCTCCTGTTTTCCATTTTGAAGTATTGTGGTTGAGGATGTCATCCCACTGCATACCAACGTTTCAATGCCATCCTTTACTGTTCTGAATCATATTTTTCCAGAAATATATTTGCCATCTCTGTCCTGTGATTCAGAGGTGATGTTCTCTCTTGTCACCATTGTCCCATATCTTACCATCTTTGAACCCTATTCCTGCACTGTAGCTGTGTTGGGACATATCTGCCTTATAGCTTCTGCCAATTTATAGCATAATGTGTCTGTCTGCATCCTGTCCATCATGCACAGGAATACTCTTTTTCCAGTCAAAATATTTATTTATTCAGGTATTTTGTTCAGGTATTCCACTCAAAGCATTTCTTCAGGTAATGCAAACAGGAAAATCCATATGATTTCAATGGGAAAATAATTATTTCAGACCTGGTGGCTTATCAAGATTCTATCCCAAGAAAGAATGCCAAATACAGAAACATAAAATCATAGAATCATTAAGGTTGGAAAAGACCTCTAAGATCACCAAGCCCAACTGTCAACCCAACACCACCATGCCCACTAAACCATGTCCCAAAGCACCACATCTACACGTTTTTTGTATGCCTCCAGGGATGGTGACTCCACCACTTCCCTGGGCAGCCTGTTCCAATGCTTGACAACCCTTTTGGTGAAGAAATTTTTCCTAATGTCGAATCTAAACGTACCCTGGTGCAACTTGAAGCCATTTCCTCTTGTCCTATCRTTAGTTACTTATATATGGAGATACTTATATACTTTTAAGGAACACTATCAACATTGTCAGTATTCTTGGGAAAGAGGAAGAGATATTTTGTTGGGAAAATGAGATATTTTATTACTTACAGATTGTTACAGTGCAGCAATGGAATATTATGGAAACTTCCAATAGCACTATGCCTTTTTTTAGGAATTCAATCCCAGAGTTGCTAATCTGAAAGTCATCTAAGCTAAATGGAACTTGATATATTTTTGGTTTGGGTTACCTGATGTGGCTGCCTGAAAGTAAGAAGAAATATTTACTGCATTATCCTTCAATCCTATATCTTACTTTCTTAAGTTAATAAATCACTTGAAATTCAGAGTGGAAATATTAACATTGTTTTACATATATTTTAAGCAGCAACACCTTATTCCCTCTATGCACTTTGTGATAGTTCCTTTCATCAGCTCTTGAAACTCTTGGTAGCTCACAGTTGTTTCTGCAAGAAACTGATGAAGGTGTGAAATGTATAAGAAAAAGGAAAGTTCTGACCTAGCATCTCCTAGAGATAAGAGAGGACATTCTTCCTCTAATTAAATGTATCCTCAGCCCATATGATGTAAACCAATTAACATTTTTTCTCACTGACCAACTCCACTCTTTTTGCATGTTAAGGAGGCTTTGACATCCTCAACTAATTAATTTTTCCGTTTTTCCCCCAAAGCTCATTTTTATTTCAACTTGCTGTTGACCTCCACTTCTGATCATCATGACCCTGGTGTCTTTATTCAAAATTAGTACTGAAAGAAAGAGGACATAACAGGAAGAAGGGCTCATCAAGAAGACTAATTATTTAATATAACTGCACAATATCAAAACTTATTATACAAGTGTAATGCATTAATTAAATTCTTCAGCAAATGAAGAACCTATCTATGTTAGGTCCAGCACTTCTGTTACAGGATCTAAAGGTACAAAATACAGTCAATGTACTTTAAGGACTGATTCCATTTGAATTTGTGTGTACATAGAACTTCTAGAGATCTTGGCTTAGAAATCACACCTAATGTAAGCCAGCTCAAATTAACTTATATCAGTAAAACTGCATCCAGTTGCACCATGCCTGAATACACATCTGGTTTCTCCAGAATGATTTCTCACATTAAAAATATAAATTATTTAAGATGGGAAATAAATTATCTGATTTGCTATGTACTCAGTTATAATGTAGGTTGTGGCTACACTCCCAATTATATATAAATAGAGGTAATGCATGTGCATTTATCCACTGGGGCTTAGAAGTACATATTAAAAAAGAAGGGTTATTCTCGCTATAGGGCTATCTGCAATTTATCAGGATCTTCATTCCATGCTTTCTCTTTTTTGTGTGTTTTTTTTCTGCAGCATGGTCTCCTGCTGGTGGGTCACGCTATCTTGTCTACTGGTTTATTTATCACATGTGGCTGGAGCTGGCACCAGGGCTTCTTTCCTTTGAGAGTCAGTAACTGGAGATATTCAGCAACAAAAGAGCCTTCTCTGAACCAAAGCATTGTTTATTTAAGCACTGAGAAAGAAGTATAAGCTGGAAAAAAGGCATTTCAAAACAAGCAACAGTGTAAACATATGTCTATTTTACATAAACTCCTCGAGAAGATGTTACAGTCTGTTCAGCAGGCCTGTTTTGTTTGGACACCCTCAGGAGATCATTGAACATCAGTCTGGTTTCCTGCTACTGAACAACCATTACACAACTCTTGAGACTGTGCCCTTTTTGCAACTGCTACAGCCCTGTAGATTTCTGAGTTTCCAGTTCTAGCTTGTAGGAACATTTACTGTCAGCAACCCTCAAGAATTTGGAAAAAAGTAGTTTAGACTGAGTTTTGAGCCTCTCTGTTTTGTTTTTATTTTTTATTTCTCTTCCTTGCCCTTGCTACCCACTTAGGAAATAATTAAGACACAGCTAATCATGGGCAGACTAGTGACTTAGTCAAGGTTAGTCCTAAACATAGCCCAAAATCTAAACCAGTTTCTCTTCTGTCTCTTGTGCATTTGCTTTTTAAAAAAAATGGAAAAGATACTTGCTGCTAATAAAAAAAAATAATGTTCCAGTGGTTTATTACTGAGAGTTATATCCACAAAGTAACTTATATGCTCCACTGCTACTTCAGCTGCCTCAGACCAGCACCCAGGGACTGCTGAGATTCCACAAGTGAGGTGTAGTTGTCTAACATTTGACTGCTTCGGTGTTTATGCTCCCATTATGGTAATAGAGAACAAGCCAACATTTTCTGCAGGGTCTAGAGAATAATTTACCTGCTTTGTGCATACGTGGGCCCAGCTCTCACCCTGGGGATGGTGGGGCTCAGCCCTACCAGAACTTGATAGTCCTTGGGAAAATCTTTTTGAGTCTCATTTCCCCCCTGCACAGTGCAGGGATAACACATATTCCAGCACTGAGCCCAGCACCACAACACATGGGAACAAGGAACATGCACCCAAATCCACAACTGGCACTATAGCCTTTAGTGGGGACAGCTATCCCCAGCCTTGCGGAGACAGGCATGTGGCAACGTGGGCTGCACATGAAAAGCAACATGTAGGACAGCGCAAGAAGGCCAAGGCACTGCAACAAGCCTGCGATCTCATTCTCCGATAAGTGATGAGGATTTGCTGTATGGTGCTGTTATGCGCAACCTTCCTTTTTGCACTGAGTATGTTTTGTCATGCACAGCAAGTTCAGTCAATATGTGCCAGAGTTATGGTGCATTCATGCACCTGCACAGTAGCCCTGAGGGGATTTCCCGGGCTATCCCTAAATTCAGAAAGACAGGCACGTTGGCAGTCAGGGCTTAGTGCCAAAAGGAGTGCATGGCACGGTCATTTTTCTGTTTCAGACATGCAGCAATTAAATGTTATCATCTCGTTAGGTTTAATTTGATAATGAATCACCTATTCTGTTCTTGTCTGGTACGATCTCTGTTACACTCTATGTGCATGCGTGCACACACACACACATGTGCCCACAGGTCTAGCCCAAAATTTTCTGTTGAGATCCCCACAAACTAAAAAATTATTATAGTCCACTTGAGGCAGAGGTATGAGACATCTTAGGGTATTTTAAGCAGCACAAAGTGCCTCTGTTAAGAAAATCGACTCTTATCTCTATTGTCAACCTGAGGAAACATTTCCTAGACCTTGTTGACTCCATTGGCTGTATTCATAGGGGAGCATAGCTAGCACAGAATTCGGATGTAGGCAACAGTACTGTAGATAAAGACAGTTAAAATCCCACTACAGATGACTTTAGGTCCTTTCCTGCACTAAAATCTTCTAGACTTACTTGTTGAATGAGCATCTGTAAAACCACTTGCATTCTACATTACATATGTTGCTCTTAGAAATATTTTTCAGCCACAGATTTTATCACCTATAATTTTATTCCTTACACACTAAAGATATTCATTAGATCTCAGGATAACTATTTTTAAAATGAAAGACTTTTCTCCATGACATAATTACATGAGAAGTCTATCAGATAGCCAGTCCATTATACATTAATATTTATTGAATTTCATACATTTTTTGTTAGCTATTGTATAGAACTAACATAGATGTACCAGCGTATCAGGTAGAACTTAATTAAAAGTCTTAGAGCTTTAACAACTAGCTTTTTTGACATGACCTTTTTCACAAAACTATGTTCAATTATAGTAATTAAATAAACATTCTACTATTGCTTACTGAATCTTCTATAAATTTTCCCTTTTTTTTTGACTTGACATTTAGGTCAAACACACAGCCTCCAATCACTCAGCTCAACCCCTTTAACCTTTTTTTTATATTAGCACAACATTGACATTCTTTCATTTTTCTGAAATTTCTCAGTACTTCAAGAATTATTAGCAATTATGATAGAAGACTAGAGTTCCCCTCAGTTAACTCTTCTAATGTTTTTTTTAGTGCAAATCACTATGCTGGTTGAAAAATATTTATGTCCTTAACAGATGTTGATTTATACATCCTTTGGTTACTAATAGAGCACAAAGTAGTTCATCATCTTCTTGTAATGTGTTCCATTTCCATGCAAACAGAAAATAGAAAAAACTTCAAACAGTTTTGTCTTTTTATGTCACTAATGGTCTTATATTTCCATCTGGGAAAGGTCATTCACTATTTCTTTGACAACTTTAACTCCTGAAGGACTTCTAAATTCATTCCTGTTGGCCCAAGATACACCTAACAATGAAGATTTTTTGGTTGTGGTTTTGGGGTTTTTTTTTAATGGTTTTCAACTTCCTTTGGCTTTCCCCTACTGAAAGAATGGCTAGAGCATTACCTTCCTGAAGGTCACTCAGTAAAAATAATTTCATTTCCATTTCATTCAGTCTTTACCACTGACCTGTGAGGTGCCGTTACGCCTTCTAGTGATTGTGGTCCATCATGCCCCCTCTCTCAGGCTCTGGGGCAGCCTCACCACAGCTCTCATGACTCATTCTGATCATTCAACTTCATGGATGCAATTAATTGGTTCAGCAAATGAAGAAACTACACCATGAGATATGTAGCATGGACAAGAGTGGCCATACTTGTAACCCTTGTGAGTCGCCACAGCTCTTAAAGCAAACTAAAATTAAGGTCAAGCAGGCATCAAACTGTTAAGATTTGCACTGATGTAATGAATATCCTGATTTTATATATCCAATCTGCTATAAATTATTTATTTCTAATACAATATGAAGAGAAATAGAGTTTTGTAAAAAGCGTGTTTTTCTTCCAAGTTAAAAAACTGCAGCTGAAGACTCAGGACCTAGAACTTCATCTTGTCCAGGTTATTTCATTTTTCCCTTTTAACAATCTGAAACTCTGTATACTGCAAGTAATAGCAGGGTACTTTGCATCGCTGTCTCAGGTAAGGTGATGCATTGGTTAATTAAGACTTTGCAGTCAGGCCAACAACAACAGTTGAGCTCATGAAATTCCCATATAAATACAATTTATGTGAGTTCAGTGACTCTGCAGAATAATTTTCAAGCCTACCTATGACTCCTACCAGCTGCTATTCTCAGAATATGTCAATATTTAAATGTAAGATCACTGAGAATTAGACTTGGTATCCCAGCTTTTCTGCACATTTTATTTAGCTCCTTATGACCATTGTGAGTTCCAACATAATCTAAGAGAATTGTTTTTCAGTGACATTTGTCAACTTGTTCTGGCTGAAACTGTGCCTCTTGGGAGTGATCAACCATGTCACTGAATGCCCCCCAGTCAGTCTGATAAAAAGCTATTTGATAAGTGCTGAAACCACTTTCCTTCCATGCCTCTAAGGCCAAGAATGGAGGAGGGAATAAAAAGACCCTCATGCAAAATTAGCAGCTATGTATGATTCCCATCAAGATGGGGAAAGAAAGACATTGATTGAGACACATCTCCGGTTCATTAGCATTGTTTGTCTTTGAGAAAGTTCTTGTCAGTCTGACAGATGAATAGACATTGCTGAATAAAGAGAAAATGAAGATAACTGTGGTAAAAATAGAAAAAATAATGAAAGGCATGCTGTTAAAACTAATTACATTAAGATTGATATCACTTAGCAGAAGAATGTTACCTCATCTCCCAAAAATACATGATTGTTCATACACCATGATCTTCCTGCATTTTACAGGCATTCATAAATGTTGCACAAATGTTTGGTTTCAGTATTCCATATTTTGGTAATCAAAACAGATTAGCAATTTCTGGGTTGGAGTACTTGTTCTCTACATGAGTGATATTAGGCAGCCTCTAAAACAAGCTCTCCATAAGATCCACTTTCAGTGAATCTGCACTTATGCTTTTGAAATTTTACAGAACCAAGCCTAGGTAAAAAGGATAAATGAATATTCAGTCTTTATATTTGTTGGTCTCTAGGGACTGTAGCTACATAACCAATACATAATGAATAAACAAGACTGGTAGCAGTGCCCATTAAAAACCTGTCCATAGTTATAGCCTGTTTACTTTGGCTTATTGCTTATCCAAATTTCAATTTGCTAGGTTGTAATTCCACATGTGAAGTGAAATAAGGTTATCTTTGTTAGGATGTTTTTTCCGTTCTTGGAAGCAGCCATTATGTTACAATTAATTCCAAGATCAAAGCTGGGGGAAGGGTACTGTTTTGTACATGATAGGCAATCCTGTGACTTCTAAAATAAGTTCACTGGGTAGTCCTGTTCTCTGAAACAGGATCTTGACCTGTGACAGGCATTTATGTCAGGGATATATAGCCTTTYGCCCAAAAGCAAATTAAGCATGCCCAAATTAGGCCTACACATAAATGTCTGAAAAAACACTGCCCTGAAGAATGAGCTCTGCTCCTGTCTCTGCTGTCCCATTTACACCAAACTCTTCACTTTTAAGCACAAAGGGAGTCACCCACTTTACTTAAGGCCATAGTTACATACTACACAAATATTAGCAGTGACGCTGGCCTTAGGAGGTCTTGCCTGCCTTACTACATGCGTGAATGGCCACTTTTTTCCATCCATGTCTTCTTGTGGCCACACCATCAGTTGTATAACTTCAATGTCTAAAATAATACAAGTTTAAATAAAAAAAGAAAAAAGAGAGGGAGCGTAGTAAATAAGGCATAGGATCCCTATTGGAAATTGAAAATAAAAATAACGGACAGTCTATTTTGTACATTGGAAAACAACAGTTTATGTGTCTATAAGTAACTATTATGATGTACTGCACATGTGCAAGATGAAGAAGAGTAGCAGTTAAAATAACCCAACCTAATGTCATACATTATTTTTTTTTAATCACTGCTGGATCATCATTGTGAGTATGGGGTAATATCCATCATGATCCATACCGAGGTTGTACAAAAGCCAGGGGTTAGTAGCACTTTTTCTCTGTTGAATATTCATACCCATAGGTGTACCAAACAAAACCTGTCCTGATAGCTGTACAATGCATAATYGTATAAATCAATGTGTTATATGTATATGTACTTGTAGTTGTGTCCATATGTCATGATGATTACAGTGCATTATTTGTTTGTGCTATGATAGCCCATAGGCTTTTCTCATTATCTACTATCCAGACCCCTGACAGCAGCAAAACTTCATGGCCTATCTGAATTTTATGGCTGATATTTATCCAAACACGTGCTAAATATACTATTCTTCTCCGGCAGCATGAAAGAATGCCTAACTGTAATTATGTCTGAGGCATCATCAAGATACATTTTAGAAAGAATAAATCATAAATTTATAAATCATTTGTTGGTAAGTGAAGAGCTTAGACAGATACTTCTACACAAGCAATAAGTGAAATTTGCCAGTTAGATACAGATTTCCAAGTCTATGCATAAAAAATACTATTATTCTCCTGGCAATCTAAAGCACAACAAAGATAATCAATGCTTAAAACAAAACCACTCCACACAATATCTAGGGCACAAAGAATGCAAGAAGAAAATCTGAAAGTATTATTCTCCAGGTACTTTGCCTACACTGCAAATTAGAAATGCATGCACTTCCTGCAGCCAGAAAACAGTTTAATTTTGAGAGCTGAACACAAAATCTCCCATTGCACAGACTGGCTTTGAAGTGCTGTCACGTAAGTGAGGGTTTTGAAAACACCCTTGACCAGTTTTGTTGAAAATATATCACACTTCTATTTGTGTCAGCCTTAACCATGTATCATGTCACTCCCTTTCATAACATTAGAGAACCTGATCACAGTTCCAGCGTATTAAACTAATCATGCATATTTTATGCAAACATTAACCTTTAGTGTTAATCCAACAGCATTAAACCAAACCTATAATGAACCATAAAGGTGGTTTATAACATACTGTGGTTGCCTTTTATGAGAGTTTTCATTTCTCTCACCAAAGTGTTTTTAAACCTTAGAAAGAAATAGTACCCAGATGTTTACAGTGGAACTTTACGTAAATAATACTTGGCCCCTTTTCTGAAATAACTGAGTCATTATTTTATCTGTAAGCAAAGTAGACGAACTTTCAGAATAACTGATTCCAATTTTAGTACCTTATAAAAATTAACATTGTTAAGCTCCTTCCTGTGAGCATTTTACATGGGCAAATTTCTTTTTTAATTGAATGTTTAATCTGTCTCATTGCAGTTCACTCTAATAAGAAAACAGTTGTCCCTGTACAGAACCTTTCAGGTTATACATCCCAAAGCACTTCACAAAATATGCACATCTCGTATCAATTATGAAAGAGATAAATTAGATGCATAAAACAGAAACATGAAACTAAACTAAAAGTGTTATGAAATGTTGCAATAATACAATGGGACTGATCAAACCATGAGAATTGTGGTCTAAGGAGCAAAATAATACTGAAATTTTATATCTTTATACGTAAACTTCTATATCATTTGACCTATAGATTTATATCAGAAAAAAGCTAATAGATAAACAATATCCATGTTATGATTACATTAAAACCCGCACAACAATTGTAAACAATTACATCAATGGAAAGAGTACAATAATATTGATATTTCAACTCATTCTACTTAGGCAGTAACATGGCTTTCAGCACTGCAATGTTATGAAGAGCTCACAATCATTTGTAAAAATTTCGATACTCCTGAGAAGAACTATTCCTAACTCACAAATGGGAAAAGGAGGAAGACAAGCAATCCTAATTTTTTTCGGGGTCAAATAGAATGTCTATAACCTAAAAATAGCACAAAGTCCCAGACTAGGCAAGCCTTCCTTTATTCTGTGAGTTTCCACACCGAAATTAATAGGAAGTATTTGAGGAAAGAATGGTGAGGGGGTAAGAGATTTTAAAACACAGAAATCTGACCCCCAAACAAAGTAGCTTGAATGAAACCTTCCTGGTAACTTCATTGTCTTCAGGGTTGATTTTGGCTCAGTACTATTAAAATAAATAAACATATGTCTCCAAAATTTCAGTTAATGGAAGCAAATTCCACAGTCAAGGAACATTTTCTATTATTTCTTCTGAAACACAAAAGAGCATAATCTGAAGAGTAGAAAATGTATCAGTTGTCTCAAGTAATACAAGAAGACCTCCACACTTTCACACATGGCCAGACTGGGAACACCCATCTCACTGTAATGGTAGTCAAACTGGCATTGCAGTGAACTGGTTTTCCTCTAAACAATGGCAAAGCTGGGACACATGATGCTTCTTTTATATTCTGTGCAATGTCTCTTTTGGAGAACAGGTCTTATGAGGAGCGGCTGAGGGAACTGGGGTTGTTTAGCCTGGAGAAGAGGAGGCTCAGGGGAGACCTTATCGCTCTCTACAACTACCTGAAAGGAGGCTGTAGCGAGGTGGGTGTTTGTCTCTTCTCCCAAGTAACAAGCGATAGGACTAGAGGAAATGGCCTCAAGTTGCGCCAGGGTACGTTTAGATTCCACATTAGGAAAAATTTCTTCACCAAAAGGGTTGTCAAGCACTAGAACAGGCTGCCCAGGGAAGTGGTGGAGTCACCATCCCTGGAGGCATTCAAAAAACGTGTAGATGTGGTGCTTTGGGACATGGTTTAGTGGGCATGGTGGTGTTGGGTTGACAGTTGGGCTTGGTGATCTTAGAGGTCTTTTCCAACCTTAATGATTCTATGATTCTATGATTCTATGAATTTACCCTCAAGTGATGCACTAACAAGTCTCTTCAAAAGTTTTCTTTCTTATCTCATTCATAATTGTCAGCTTCCCTCCAAGAATCCCTCTGGTAATTGATGGCCACATGTAATTTTGTGGTTTAGAAATCTAATACTTTATTTAGAAACATTGAAAAAGTTCCTAGGTAAAAAGGATTAATGTTGTGGTGAAGCAAAGCAGCATGTCAAACAGATTAAGCATTTCTTAGCACCTTACTTCCATAACTGGCCAACCTATAAAAAAATATTCTGTCTCTAGGATAAGAAGACCTCCTTGTGTAAGGAGAAATGACATTTCCAAGAAGAGGAAAAAACCAAAACACGGCAGCAACTGGATTAAGGATCTTCACGCAAGACTGTATCAAAGAGCAGAGGAGGCAAGTTTATTTCTGAATGGGACTTCTTTCCTTTCATTGCATGGTTTCTTACCCCATGAAGAAACTGGAAGTTGCTTCCATGCTTAACGCATTGGCCAGTGAAAATGGAAGTACAGTCCTATGGTTGTGCCTGGGCAATACACATTATTGCAGCAGGAGTAGAGGAAAAAAATGTGGCTGGGTGAGCTGGACTGATTGTTCATTGCATATAGTTTAACCACTCAAGCGTGCATAAAAGAACCATTCTAGTATAGTCATCCCTTATCACCTCTCTTAAAGAAATGAGAAATGCTTCAGCAGTCAAGTATCTATACGACGATGCAGAAAAAGCAGTAATGGAATGTATGGTAAATTATTGTTAAATGGTATCAAATGGAAAATGATATATAATTCTCAGATAAAGGAGATTCAAGAGAAAGGCATGTCTGATGTCCAACATCACGTATAGATTGCATGAACTCCTGCCTACCTGGAGAATCTCAGATTTGCTGTTACTGAAGTTCAGCCAAACCCCTATATAGCTGTATTTTATATTTTTAAAGTATTCATGCACAAGGAGCTTTCAGGGCTGCTCAGGAATTAGGGCCAAGGACTAGCTGCAGGAAAAGGTTTTTTTTCTCTGCAGACTGTGGCTTGTACTTTGGATTTCTAAGTAAGTGCTTTACTTCAGCTGTGTTTGACACTGCTTTAGTTGTTCTTCAACTTCTAGCTGCAGCCCTGCCCCAGTTCCTTTGGTCTTTTCTTTGGTCCACTTCAACGCTTTAGCTAAATCCTCTTCTGCTCTTTGCTGTAGTTGTGCATATCAGCTGCTGTGCTGTTTTGATTTCCCCACCTCCTTGGAGATGTCCTTATCCTGTTGTAATCTGCTTTCCTGGACTCAACGATAAATTCTAAAATTATAGAAAGTTGAATTTAGGGGCGAATTAATGGTTTGAAATAAAGCTAGGTTCAGTATGAGACTGTCAAAGTAAATGACCTCTTTGAGTAACACAAGATTTTTAATAATATTAGATATAATTAGATATCTTGCTGACACCTTAAATTAGCAGTTTGGAATATCCACAATGTAAATCAGGTAAAGTGCTTTGATTTATGACCAAATTTGCTCGAGAACCTAATTTTGTGATCCTCGAAGGTGAGATGCAGTAAAGCAATATGGAATGAGACTGTATGAAGACTGAAACTAAAACTTTATGCCTGAACCACAGGTACTGAATTTCTCATATCGCAAAACAGAGCTCAAAAGATAAGATCTCAAGGTAAAGTAAGCTTATGATGCAAATTTAATGATAAAATTATTCTAAAGTCATTATTAAATATTAAATTATTTCCTGTGAAATACACTTATTAATTCTAAACATCACTTAAATTGATAGACATTAATGTTTCTTATTCATTAATTTATAAAGACAGTAACAGTTAATCTGATGGTCTAGAAAGCTAGGTGGAACAATCAAGAATTAGGTGAATTTGTTTGGTTAAGGTGGTGATCCTGCAGATAAACACAGTTATGTGACCATATAAATTAATAACAGACTCTATAGCTTGGCACATTCTCTCTTTGGACTGCTGTGTACATGACGTTTGGGCCACTGAAGGCAAAACAAATAATCATAGCAATAACATCCTCTCCACAGGAGGTGATGAAGGTCTCAGTCAGCGCTTTCTACAGAAGCAAAAAGAGACAAAGTCAAGGTGCAACCAGAGATTCTTGAGAACAAAAGAATTGTATAGGCTAAAAGATGGTCACCTTGTGTCCCTTCACATGAAGACAAGAATTTTGTTCATTCTGTGAAATGAACACTTTTATTGGGGATATTTGATATCTCTATGCTTAGGGCACTGTAACAAATAGAGAACACTTGAAAACACAAAAGCTCATAAAAGGAAAGAGATTGAACTCTGTAAAACTTGGCAAAATTGTAATCAGAGGCAGGATGGAGGAGGGATTTCCTTTAGATGTAAATGTCTGGGTTCCCTCTACATTCATTGAAGATTAAACGTGAGTCAATTTATCCCAAAGTTTAAAATCAGTATTTTATAATTAATTGCATCCCAGGAAATTTCTATTTCAACTGGCTAGAGACACTTTCACTGTAAATCTCTAAAGACTGGTAAAATAAGGACTACACATAGCTTTGTTATACATGTACACATAAGAAAACTAAAGAATCTGAAACACAATTAATGCTCTAAGGCCGTGAGGTCAAGGCAAATATAGTCTCATTAACATTAATATATACATTGTTCTGTAACACTTAACCTATCTTGCTCTTATTACGAATTTTGTATGTGGGTGAAATGGCAATAAACCAAGTTAAAATTTAAGAATTTGTATATTCCTTGCAAACACTGATCTCTATGAGCACAGCATGTTACTTTTCAACCTTCAGCATTTGAACAATTTGAAAGGCAATTACACACAGGAAACTGGGGATTTCGATACCAGATCAGACTACCAATCAGCTATTACTTTGAGACCTGAATCCTTTTCCTAGGTGGTTTTATTTCATTCAGAAATCAACTGTGTGAAGTCCAGACAGGTGTATCATCACTTTTAAAATGATTTCTTGATATTCTCATCTGCTGACTGAATCACTCAATTTTCCACTTTACCTTTCAGGGGTCTACAATCCTCTTAAACTTACCTAATTTGCAAAGTAGCATCAATTAAAATTTCACAATCTCTTCTTGGAAATTGTTGATAATTAAATTAAATAACAGCTTGCCATCTATGCAAGTAAAGCTTCATTTGTTTTCCACCTGTATGACTCCAAGAATGCAGTCCTGAGCTGGGGGCCCATCGTGATGAATGCTGTATAAATAAAGAATAAATAGGTGACTTTTGCTCCCAGAATTTGCAGTCTTAATATAAGACAAAGCAAATGACTATTGGTAAGAGAGAAGAATGAGGATAGAAAATTAATCAAATGATTGGTAGTGGTCATAACATACATGTTAAGAATGGTTTTGCAGGATGATGAAGACTCAGGTTTGTAGGTGGTAAAGGGAAACTCCTCCCTAGATTTAGAAAAGAGTAGCATTGAACAACACAAGAAGATGGAGAAAATCGTTTCAAAGATTTATCACAGTTGTTGAAGGTGGCTGGTACCATAGTCCATCCAAATGACTGAGAAATGATAGGTGGAGTAGAAACAGTCCGTGAAGGACCATTACTTGTGCTTAATGAGACAGAAAGTTGAGCCAGTGGAAGGAAGAAATGGAACAGGCTACAGGAACAATGCTCACAGCAAAACTCTGAATTGGTATTACTGTGGAAGTCCAAATTTGTTAATCCCAAAAGAAAAAGGGTTTACAGCAAGATAGGTGAGGATAAAAGCTTGATGGGATTCTTTTCCCATGAGCCTTTCTTCAGATGCTATGAAGAAGGAATTGGCAAGTTGGAGACAGAACATGAGAAATGAAACAAGCCAGGAGGTGCTGCCAGTGATGTACATGTGAGCAACCATCAGGATGGTGACGCTGTCTACAGAGGTCGACAAAGTATGCAAGAGAGAGAAGCCTGAAGGGAATCTTGAGGTAAGGACAGTAAAGTCTACACTTAACTATACTGAATGGTAGCCAAGGGCAAGTTATTCCCATGATTGGTCAGAGATAGAGGACAGTTTAAACACAAGAGAATAAGACTGAAAGAGAGCTGTAGGTCCGTGGATCTTATCCTAGAGATGGCAGTTGAATACTAATACTTTCTATCTTTCTGTCTTTCAATCAGTCTTTAGCTCACAAGAAATTTTTACCTTTCATCCTTTCACTACTCTTGTTCTTTAAAGCTTCCAGTCTGGATTTTTTTTAAATATCTAAATAATAAATTAATCTTCTTCATGTGCAAGGAGGTCCTTGTTATACAGGAGGAACAGTCTTAAAGTATGTTGAGAAACACTTGTTCAGCTTGGCTTATGGTACCGTGTTGCTTGCATATCCCACAATAATTAGCTGAGACAGCCTGAACGTTTAACAGGAATTGCTATCCAACTGCTCATGAATGATATGCAGATCAGGAATTAACTGCAGAAATTATTCAGAAAATAATTTCAAATAATACTAAATGAAAGAAAAGGGTGAACTATTTGCAGGCAATTTGCAAAAAGAAAGGCAAGCGAAATTCAAAGAATAAATTATTCATCCAGTTCTGGTAGACTGGGTCTACATTAATCCCCTTCTCCCCCTTTCTGGTTTTCATTATACAGAATGATTTTCCAGGATTTTAAAAATGGAAAGGTCCAATTATGTTTGTGTGATTCACATGTATAGGGGAAACTTGAACCAACAGGCAGTTCATGGTTCTTACTTGTAGCATAAGGAACCACTTTTCCTTGCAGAGAAGTCATTTTCCCAGCTCAGGTGAAAATGGTTTGAGCTGTGGGGTCCTTGCTGTGGTGGCATTGCCCTCCTCACCCCAGAGCTGATTCAATGGATCTGCAGACAGAGGGGCAGATCTCATCTCCTGGAATCAGAATGGATTTTAAAGAAAATGCAGACAGAAAGCCTCAATTTCTACTCTTTCAGACTCATCTCAGACAGGCAATTAGGGTGCAAAATATTTTTTTTTCCAAAGGGTAAAGTGTTTGGATCACTTATCTAATAACTGAAACTGCTGCTATATCATAAGTGTCTTAGTATTTACTGTCCTAAAATGTGCTTTGACACTGCTTTGTTTTATTGAGCATAGGAAAGGATGATGACACAGGACATAACCCTGAGCTTTTGAGGTACTATAGAACAGTTGTCAACTAGTCTTTTTTTCAAAGAAATATTTTGTGCCTCTGCTTTTCTAACTGAGACACACTTTTTAGCAACCTAACAATGAATCAAATTCTACTCTTTAGAAAGAGTTTTTGGACTGATGTGCTGATGAAATATGCAGTATTATTTACCCAGGAGGCTTTTTATGGTTAAGTCTGAAGTGACAGCACCTTATTTTCATTGATTATTTTCTCACCATTAACAGAAATTCAGCAGCAAGCTACCCACTTCCTTGGTTTATCTATTCAAATTGTATTTGGATTCTGGTTCTTCTTCCCATACAAATAAAAAGGTCAAATACTTTGCAAGGACACATTTGAGATTTAACTGCCAAGCAACCTTATCCTATCAAGTCTTCCCATATATTTAAAAATGTCATTTTTTTTCCTTTTTCTTTTAGTATCACATGTAGAAATATTATTTCTTTACATAATGATGGGTATAAAATGCACAATACAAGGGGTTTTTTTCTTTTTTTCCTCTTCCTTTTTTTAAAATACAATATTCAGGAACTGGATAAATATGAAGGCAGAGGACTACGCTATTAGTGATATGAATAGGTCTACCTAAATTTCTGGTCCCAAAATACTCTAGTCTTAATAGATTGTGATTTATTGCCCACTGTGTAAGTGCAAGTCAAGCCATCAGAAACATTCTTGTTTTCCAGCATTTTCTATGCAAGAAAGCAATTTTATTAGAATTCATACAGTTCACACTCAGAGATTTAGAGTGCAACGACATGCAAAAGTGTGGCAAATGCAAAAACAGTGAGAAAATGAAAATTCAGTTATAAAATATTATTGTATTTAAGAAAAGAAAGATAAGAGAGTTTGGGGAAACCACTGCCCTTACAGCAGACATGATACTAACCCAGGTCACTGTGCCTGCTTGATCCAGAGCAAAACAGTATAGTTGTATCTACTCAGGTACAGAAGTAAAACACCTGCATCTAAGCAAAATTACAACAGAATTTATAAAATCTGCACCTCGGTTTCTTAACTGAAGTGCAGCATCACATAAAAGCAGCTAGTACATCTCTGAATCAGGTGTGGTGACACTTTGGATTCAGAAACACTATACAGGAGGGCAGACGGACGTTCTCTGTGTTGTGGTTTAACCCCAGTTGGCAACCAAGCACCATGCAGCCACTCGCTCACCATCCTCCCATGGTGCAATGAGGGAGAGAATCGGAAGGGCAAAAGTAAGAAAAGTCATGGGTTGAGATAAGAACAGTTTAATGATTGAATAAAATAAAATAAAATAAAATAATTAATAATAATAATAATAAAAATGGTGATGAAAAGGAAAACAACAAAATGAGAGAGAGAAACAAAACCCAGGAAAAAACAAATGATGCAACTGCTCACCACCTGCCAACTGATGCCCAGCCAGTCCCCGAACAGCAATCGCTGCCCTCTGGCCAACTCTCCCCAGTTTATATACTGAGCATGACATCATATGGTATGGAATATGCCTTTGGCCAGTTTGGGTCAGCTGTCCTGGCTATGCCTCCTCCCAGCTTCTTGCGCACCTCCTCGCTGGCAGAGCATGGGAAGCTGAAAAGTCCTTGTCTTAGTGTAAGAACTGCTTAGCAACAACTAAAACATCAGTGTGTTATCACACTATTCCCATGCTAAATCCAAACCACAGCACTATACCAGCTACTAGGAGGAACTCTATCCTAGCGGAAACCAGGACACTCTGCTTCAACAGTCTGAGTTATTCTGCAACTGAGGTAACCTTTCCATGAATAATTGATGATCAGCTCTATCTAAATTTGAGGTTGCAATGTGAAACTAACATGTTTCATGTTCAAAGACACAAATCAGACACTACATTTTACACAGCCTACTATACAAGCTTTCTGTGTTCTGGTATATGTGTAGGTTAATGGACAAGCACAGAGCAAAATTACTTGCCTTCACTTTTCAAAACAGGCAGAGGGGCCTTGCAAACAGTGAACTATGATGAACTGTTCTGCAGTGTTGTATCTTTGCAAAACAGACAATGGTCGGTCTGAAAAAAATAGGATTCTTGGCAAAGTGATTTTGGAAACAGTTATTCTTCTTAAGTTACCTACACTTCAAAATACAGTGATCAGTGCAGAGAAATTTGTTTAGTGGGTCCCTTCTACTCCTGGTGCAACTCTTGCACAGCCCAGGAGGTGTGCCAGTGGTCCCACTGCTTCACCGCAGGCTATGATTGCACACTTGCTGCAGATGAGCTGCTTGAGTCAGCCTAAAAGTCATCCCCTCCCACAGCTGCTTATTCCTCCCCCCTCCCCACAACCTCTGCCCTGTGCTAGCAAAACTGAACTAGCAGTAAAATTGCTAAGCAAACTAAAAAGGGGGAATTTTCATCTGTCAGATTCCTACTATAACTCTAGCCATGTGGCCACACAAGCACTTGTGCCACCCCAATGGATGATGTAGTTTAGGGTCTTAACAACTGTCTGAGATAACTAGGGGAAAAGACTGGGCTTTCTCAAGCTGGCACTGACATTGAAAAAGGTTACATAGCCACAGCCTTGGAGGGGATTGTTCTTTATCAAATAACCAGTCTCCACTGGATCTGTGAGTAAACTGATCTTCTTCTCCTGGCAAGTAAATCCTGATAGCACTCAAAGATTCTCCTCTGTTAGTAGAAAGCTAAATTGAGTATTTACATTATTAGGGATCATGCACAACAGACATCTTAAGACCAGGATCAGATCCTTCTAATTTTTTGTGGTGATGTGGCAGACATTATGAGACACAATTAACAACATGATTTTACCATTTGAGAACCAAAAAGTTGAAATGTAAGTTTTATGGGATGTGTCTGTGAAGAGGAAATACTGCTGTTAAGGTCAGCATTTTCTTGACCTCAGACTTTTCTTATTAAAAAAAAAAATAATAGAGAAACATTTCTTTGCTCATGACTGTAAACCCAATTTCCATCAGCATCCAAACCAAAATATCTCTTTCTCTCAATTGCCTTTTCTTCTCAGGTTCATACCAAAAATCATTCTCTGGATGTGGTTGGGGTCTATTTGGTTTTCATGCATATTTTTTCCCTTACACCATGCTCACACACAGCTGCAATCAAAAACCAGCACTTTGCCACTCTATTTGCAGTCAGACCACAGCAAAGCTGACAGAGTACTCAGGGCTCCTGAGCAGGCTCCTTGTTTAAGACACTGTGTTGTATTGTTTCAACTACTTCAAAAGAGAGGCTCAGTTAATTGCTCTTTCATTTAGCCTGAATGGACGAAAATGTTAAGCCCACCACTTTTGAGGAGCTTTGTTGCAGCTCCCAGCATAACAATATTAATTGCCTACTACAACTCTTCTGTAAATGAGTAAATCACATGCTGCGAAGGCCATAATACGGAAGGATAACATCCTGTTTTGCCAGTTCATTTTAGAGCTGCCAAAATCATGCATGCATATTTCACAGTTGTGGTAAATTGTATGCACAGATCCAATTATTTAAATTACTGAGTATCTAACCATGAACATAAATCACATGTTTTAGGGTCTCTACCTACCAGTGAACCTCAGACAGAGAGAGATGTGCACAATTTCAAAAGCTATGAGTTTCACTTGTTCCTAAAGAAAGCTGGGTAAAACTGTTTCAATAGGTTTTTAGTAATTCATATTCTGTGTAATATATTATAAGACTCTATAGATCTGATCCAAACTGTGCTAATGTCATTGGCAAAACTGCCGTTAATTCAAAAGACTCTGACAAAGTCATTCTGAGAGAAAAAGTAATGGGTGAAGAGCAGGAGTATTAACATAATTTGCTTTGTAAGAACTTCCCATCCTTTTTATTTACATAAAATTTAACATTTCCATTCCCATAAATAATTTAGATACCAACACAACAGCCATGGGTTGTACAGCAGCCTCCAGCCATATCTCTGCATGTGAACTTGCTCCTCTACAGGGAGAATATTAACCTCATTTTCTAAGGAAACGTCTCCCCTGACTCTCTTTACTGAAATGAATTGGTCTTGCCGTTTTAGCAATGACCAAAAATGATAGCATCTGTCAGTCTTCGTGAAAGTCTCTGTGTTTTGGATCCCACTAACAGTAAACAATTTTCTGAAAAAAGTCACTGCGGGATTCACAGCAGGGTTTGACAGCCACTTGTCTTTCAAGAGATTGCCCACTATTGAAGTTAACAGTGTCAATGCCCACAGAATATAAACATCTATCTCCCATTAAAGAAGCCTCAAACATCTGGGTTTATTTCATCAGAAGGGCCTCCAGACTGAACTTCTCTATTTATTTATAAGAGCCTCACTGCCTTTAAAACAATATGTTGGATTTACTGATTATTCTCTTCATGTGCTACTTTCCTCTAAATTATGCAATAATCCAAAGGGATAAAAATGCATACTTGTTTTTTATTGAGTTCATCTTCAAATTATTTTAAAGTGTGAATTATAACTTTATTATCTTCTAAATAATGAAGTACTAGCAAGCCATTAATTACTAACTACAACTCAATGCATCATTAAAATGATCCATTTTAATGACATGATACAGTGCAATTATTATTAGTTTGTTATTATTATTATATAAGCCTACATTAAAATCCTGGATCCAAATAAACTTCAGATCACTCCATTCCTTTTACAGTGTTCACCTAGTTTTAAATTTCCTATTCTTTTTTGCCCATTAACACACCAAATGTTTATTTTGTTACAATTTTTGAAGAAYAAGGTTGCATACAGGATTTAGACAGACTAGTATGCCAAGTCCTGTGTTCGATACATTTCCAAGCGATTTACAAGATGATGAGCAGTTCTCATCAAATGTACATGAGATTTTAGATTTTTAATTTTGTGACACAATTTCAAGAATTTCAAGCATGGCAAACGACACCTGATTACCTAGTTTTCATTCTGACAGAAAGCTTCTAGACATCAAAAGAATCTCAGGAAATGTATACAGTTTACTCTTATCACATTGGATAATACTTAACCCCCTTATTTAGACCATCATAGCATCAGTGAACACTAGATGAAGACCTTCCCAGAAACAGCTAGAGAAGATCAGAGCAGAATTATGCTAAACACCCACGTGGGAATGACCAGACTTGCAAAAAAATGAGGAGCCAAGAAAGTACAAGAAAATGTTGGGAGCACAGATAATGACCAAATGATAAAGCAGAGCAAAAGGTGATCATCATTTGCCATTTCTATTGAAAAAAAGTGACACGTTAAAGTGTTTGTATGTCCAGAGAGGGGTTTAGAGAGAGAAAAAGAGACACAGCCTGAAGCAGGTTGGTGGGCAAGGCTCACTGGATCAGGGGCACTCTACAGACGGCAGGCTTGAGTCCGAGTCGCCCGTGTCTGGGTCAGACCAACTCCCATGCTCTCTACCCAATCTGTCTGAGTGTAACGCCCAGCAACCACGGTGGAAATGGGACAGTTTTAACAGGGGAGACTGAACAAGAGAGGGCATGTGCCTGATCCTATGATCCTAGGTTTTCACATCCCAATGGAGTGAGTCGCCACTTGTAGCTTGTGGGATTGTTCCTTTCATTCATTCTTCCACGAATTTTGTGGGGGAAGGAAAAAAAAAAAAAAAAAAGAAAAGTCAAGCCTCATCTCTGGTTTTCTTCTAGGGAATGGTTTAGGGAATGGTTTTGTTCAGCCAGCCATAGTAAGTGATACTGACAGAAGCCTGAAACAGGAGGTGAACATTCAGCAGACAAGTGCGTATCACATTTTTTTAAATCTTTTTCCAAACCTTTCCTGGGTCAGGTGAATTATCTCTTAACAGCACCCTCAGTTTAATGAGGTAATGCTTCACTAGCATTGTAAAAATATAAATAAAATACAGCTCAAACACTTAATCATTGACAAAGAGAATCAAATAATGCACTTATAAAGGGTTCATTCAGTAATTTATCGTCAAATATCTAGACTGTCCCCTTCCATTTGAATACACTACCATACTGGCAAAGCAGTAGGGAGGAGTCATTAGATCTTAACTGAGTTTTCCGAAGGGAAACATTCATTTCACTTGAAGCATTTGTTCCTACATTTACCGTAAGAGGTTTCTGTCTAGTCTGTATTTTGAACTAAGCAGCTTTGCAACATCTCAGCAATTCAAACCACATTTTATCTGAGAACCCACTGAATTAGATAACATGGTTTTTTAGCTACTATAAGGGAAATAGAAGATCTAGCCAAGGGACTTTACAGAGATTTAGAGTGATTAGAGGGACAACTTAAATTCAAATACTTGCGGAAAACAGATCTGTGGCCTACAGATTAATTTTAAGGAAGACGCCTCTTCATGTTTTACATTGTACTAAATGCAGTCCTACTGCACTAGAGAAAATGGAATTTCTATATAAAGTTTCATACAGGTTAATGTCCCAAATAAGTTTTGCATATAGATTAAAGACTGTCATTTTACTATTTGCATCCCTCAAGACAAAAAAAACCCCGGATAGTCCCTTTGGATCATGATTTTAGCCACAAACCTGTGCAGAACACTTTCAAAAAAAAAGATTTAAGATTCTAACTTAAAATCATCAGACATGCAATAAATAACAGATAAGTATTTCAGCCCTTCCAAGATTTCCTCTTAGTGCAAAGAGTGCACCAAGAAGAAAATAAAAAGGGTTAGATCCACATTGTTGTAACATCCACCATATTAACTTTAGAAGGTGGAAATCACTCAAGCCTCTCTCCAGTTTGTAGATTAACAGCATAGGCAAGTTTGAGAAATATAGTTGATTTAGCTCACCAATGCCAATGATATTTTTAATACCTGAGACGGTGAAGCTGGCTTGACTGGTTGTCTTGAAGCAGCTGTTTCCTGAGGGTGTTATTATTTAACTGGTTTCAGAACATGTTACTACAGCTGCATAGATATTGTCTCCTCCAAATGACCCTTAGGACAACGTGTACAAGACAACAAAGGAAGTTCAACAAGTGGGGAAGTGGCTATGGGACACACTGTTCTGCCTGCTAGAAATCACACCCAATGCAAGGTCAGGGATAGTGTAAAGCAAACAGACTCCACTTTAGTCCCAGGAAAAAATACAAACTAAAGACAGTGAAAAGACCTCATATGCTCTCACTGGATCAGGCCTATAGATTGCAAAACCTTTTTCATATCTACCAGACAGAATACTGCTTTCATGCCTGATAGAGCTTCAGGCATTAATGAGCAGCAATCATCAGTCATCACCATCAATCAACCATTTAAATGGTATACAAGACTTTGGTTAATACTTTTGTACTTGAGTGATTTTATTCATACACAAGTGCCCTTGCAATCAAATCGGAGGCATCTTTTGTGACGGCAAGTACGATACTTCTTTTCTGACAGATGTTCCATATTTTGAACAGAAGTAGTGGATTTCTGAGTCTGAGGGGAAAGAAAAAACATCTAATGGTTGCAGGAAAATCAAATATCAAATCATTAAGTGGTGCTGTCATATATTCATGAGGCTCAGAGGAATAGCTGGAACCCAGAGGAAGGCTAACCTGCATTCATTAAGAACTTCAGGGAGAAACCGGAGAGAAGAAATTGAGATTTCTACTCCCTCTTTCTTTACCACTCTGGATACTCCTGGGTTTTGTATTACTCTGCTTCTAGCAGTGCAGGAGATAGACCACAGAATGATTTGTACCAGTTGGAAGGTTTTCTTTTCCTTCTTGGCAGGAGCCAGGACAGCATCAAAAGTAGGATCAAGATAATTTTCCTATTTTTTGTACTTGCTACTGTTTACCTGGGGAAAGGCACAACTGCAAGGAAAGCCCCTTTCCATTCTGTAGCCTTCACCTTAAAGGTGTTTGGTGCAGAGTTGGGCAACTTGTTTGTCAGAATAAAAAATATGTTCAATGAGCATATAGAAACAGTTTGTAGAAGCCAAACATCAGCATCCCAACAAGAACTCTAGAAAATATTATGATCCCTGCTTGCTCCACCATGTCAAATTTAGCCTCAGAGTCTGAGGTCACCGCTTACTTTGCCAGCAAGGGGCATCACAAGACCCTGTCATAGAGGACAGCTCCTGCAGATGCCAGGTGAAGGTGAGATCTCTGCCTGGAGGCTGAAGTCAAACAGAAGTAGCGTGACAGCAGCTATCTATAAATTAGAGAGTGGATTTGGAACTTGCTGACTTTGGGTTTATTTTTAGGACTGTTATCCTGCACAAAGATAAGAGTATAGGCTGTAAATTTGTACACTTCTGGCTGTGCCAAAGGAGAAGTGCTGATTTAGCCCTCTGCATAAGGAAAGCAGCTCTCAGACAGGTCTAAGTGAGACCAAGTCTAGAGACTCAGGCACTGTGACCCCCCCCTCGTATCAGTGGGGATGGCAGGAATACAATATATAGCAATATCTTAATTACATAATGTTCTACCTTACAGCAAAACTACTGTATGTATGCATTCATATATGACTTTCAATTGTTCCTCAAAGCAGTTAGAGTTAAAGCGTGTGTTCTTTTCAACTTTGTATTTTTCCTCAGATAGCAAGACCTGCAAAGATGAAGAAGCAGAATCAGTGTTAGGACTTGAAGACCGAATTAGTTTCTGGGAGGGTCGTTTGGACCCAGGATATTAGCAGTGTTGCAGAAAATGTAGAAGGGGAAAGAGTGGATGCATTAAATAGATTTCAGCTGACTAGCAGGGAGCTGGAGTTTCCCTCCCACTCCACAGTTAAAATGAGTTTCTGCAGCAGGGTCCTTGTCTTGCACCATGTGCACGCATGTCTTACCTCCCGTCTGAGGGTGGAGAAGGGATCAAAGCCACCATGTGCTGTATGTTTTAAAATCTTATCATTTTGAGAACAGCCAATGATTTTTGTGATTCAGACTTATGACTTTTAAATACCCAAGATAAGAAACATACAAACCCCATTGTTTCAGAATATCGCTAAACTCTCTGAAGTAAACAAATGCTCATTTTTTTTGCAGCCTAGGTCAAGCAAAGTAACTCATTCTGCTGAACTGCTTTAGGTCATGATTACAAATAAACAAATACATTAATCCTTCCAAGACCAAGCCACCGTGGGATGTTTTCAACACTAATGTTTAAATACTGACAAAGTCATTAGCTAGTGCAACAGTAGGTTACTGGGCTACCAGCTTTACTATAGTTATATTAGGTTATGTATGTATACATACACTTACACATTCACATACACATCACCTACACATATACGTGGGTGTGTAAGTATAGCTACAGATACAGATATAGATGTAGATATGGATATAGATACACAAAATGATAAAGGCAGCCAAAAAACACTTCAAAAAGCAACTAACAAGAATACTATAGAACTGATACTGTCCACTTTACAGGTAAGTACACTTAACTGCAAGGGATAAAAAACTGAGTGATGAGGGATTTCCTCAAAAAATAAAAAAAAGATAGAAAAAATATTATCTCTAACTGTGAAAATTTCCTCTGCAGGATTTCTCAGACAAAGAAGGGCAAAATGTATAACATGTCATTGGTAAGCAGGGAAATTAGAGAAGTCTGAGAATTTTTCTAAGTAACATGCAATTTGAAAAGTTTGATTTTACATCACCAAGTGAAGCTAGATTTTGGGTTTTGTCAACCCTGTGCAGAAAGGAGTGGGAGACATTTTAGCTTTTCAAAGAGCTCAAAAGATGTAATTAGAATGCATAGCACATTTATTGAACCTAAAGATTTATGTACAGAATCCATTATTCTATTCTTACACAACAATATATTATATATATATAGCATACATACCTATCTATCCATTTATCTTTCTTACCTATCATATTGGATGTTTAATTTTATAGAACTGTCATACAGCACCAAGTAATTCATATCCTGCATTTTACATTTTCTGGCCAAGTAGAAACACATACTGGAACAAGAGGCATATTTTTAATGTTTTTATGTTATCTATCCGTCTATCTGTCTATCTATCTGCTATTTGTGCAAATATTGTTGAACAGTAAGTTTTGCCCGCAGCCATGATTGCATCTTCTCCTTATAATTAACTAGAGATTTGACATGACTTTGAGGCTAAAACTAAACTTGCTCATTGTTATTTATTACTATTATTCATACCTTAGTTGTGGCCATCTTCTAAGCTTGCCAAGTTAAAGGGCATCCTCATTTGAGAACAATAAGTGAAGATCTGAATATCAGATAATACAAATTGATTTTTGTTTATCTCTAAAAATGACAATAAAATCTATCATAATAAATGGCATAGGTAGACTTGATATTTTAAACTTCAGATGGTTACAGGATTTTAATCACCAGCAAGATAAATTTTGAGCATTCTACAGTAATTAGAATTACTGTTACAAGGAAAAAGAAGATGAAAACTAGTTATTTTTCAAAATAACCCTCCGGCAACACAAGGAGGAGGGTACAGCAGGTTCCAAAGATTTTTTACAGAATCCAATTTATAAAAAAAAAGGTATTTTATAAATTATACTTTCTCAAATAATGGCTTAGTATATTTGCACCTGGAAAACAGTAAGCAAAAGACAGCTGGAAAAGCACAGAACATGATTTAAGGAAAAAATAATCTAAGGCACAGAAGCATGTGTAGCCATAGAGGAAGCAACTGGAATATATTCACAGCAGTTTGAATTCCACATGCAGTGGGAGTAACACCTACCCCATGAGGRAAGCTCCAGGACGGCTGGGATTTCAGTGACCCCTGGGCCCCATCCTGCCCCTGCCCCATCGCTGGCAGCGATGGATGGGAGAGGAGGGATTCAGACAAGGGGGAGCCTGTTTGCCACCGCAGCCAGGGCTACTCTGGGATCTGTGAACGGGAGCAACTCCTGGAGCCTGGTGTAAAGCAGTAGTGTTAGGGTACCCAGACAAGGCCACACTCAGAAGAGATCCAGCAGCACTAGGAAGAAGGACAATTTGCTTCATGTAGAAAGAAGGTGCTGGGCTTTCTGCAGTTATATTTCAGCAAGGAGAGATTTGCTGATTTGTTCAGCTGCACTGCACGAGTCTTACGTTGTGTGCTGAGGCAATGAGCACAGGGCAAGAGCCTTGCAGAGCTTGAGAGGGAATTGCCCTGGAAAACATCCACCGGGAAGGATGAAGCTCACAATATCCTGGGAAAAGAGGTCCTCTGTGACCTAAGGTCTGAAGGAAAGTGAGGAATCRGTGAGCAAAACATTGGACCTTACACTGGGGTGGACTTGGCTGGYATTACATTGCCACAGGTAACTATTAAAAATTAGGCAATAAACCATATGTTTAGACTATCCTTTTACTTGTTCCTCGCCCTGCTATCAGTGAGARCATTTGTGCCTTTTTCCATGTTAATCTGGTGAAAGCATGATGTATCACAAACTTGTAAAACTCTGCAGAGATGATTCATGTCCCACTCCTTCTGTGGCATCAGAGGAAGCGTGCCCACTTCTTTTCTTTTTTTTCTTTTTTTCTTTTTCAGACACAAGAAGCAGCCCCCAAACAAGCTGTGGAAGAGAYGAGGAGAGATTTCAGGACCAAAATGTTGTCTGGTTATAAGGGCAGAGTTCTAGTGTTTTAAGAAAGAAAAAGAGCAATAATACTTCATTTATGATAAATCTACTTCATTTTAATCTCATGCACTGAGATTAAAACACAAGTGAGCCAAAATACTTGGTGCAATTTATTTTTACTTTATCAGGCCAGATCCTGCTAGTGTGGAGCTATTAAAAGTAACTGAGCTGGAAATCCACAGCTTCTCTGTGCAAGCACAGCACAGTGAATGGGCAGTCGTTCTGAGGAAAGAGAATATGACTTCTCATGAAAGAAGTGTTGAGATCTATTCACAGCTTTTACAGTGAAGCTGTCTCCTACGTGAATTGACAGGAGGCACTAGATGTGCAATGTGGAATGATTTCTTAGGGTCAATTAGTACATCAACTTTTTAGCTCTTTTAATAGTCTGAATTCTTGAGGAAACTAGGCTTATGTTGTACATACATCTGCCTATCCACCTACCCTCAATAGCTTTGAAGATATTACCTAATTGCATCCAAATTTCATAAAAGCAGAACTCTCAATCATAAATTATTTTGAGCTTTATGAGTACAGCTAGTGTCTTGCACAAAACAAAACTGGAATAAAGTTTCTACTACATAAGGTCTCCAGCAAAAAAAACCCAAAAAACCACTGGAKAATCCATACGTGCAAGAGCCCTAGGAATTCAAGCTTCCTCAATTTTTCTGCTCTCCGTTTGCTTGCTTGTCTTTTTCATGCAGGTTTCTGTTACAGTCACTGCTTTAAGTACTGGCCTTTTTTCTGTTTGTCTCAAACTTAATCTTTATAAGATAATTTGTCTTCTGAAATATTTTTCCAACATGAACACAATTCCAAGTCCCCTGCATCTGTCCTCACAGTTCTCACACTCTCATACATAGACACATGCATCCTTTCCCACCATCTAGCTTAAAATATTTTTCCACTATCAAAGCCTGCCTTTCACGCTCATATAAAACAGTTTCCTGGATTCTGCAGCTTTGCATTTACTTCTGCATCCACCTTTTTTCACTGAATCAGGTAAAAAACATCTGGTGTATATGAATGTTAAAAAGTCAGTATCATCTTAAAAAGTTTGAAAGATCATCAGTGGTACTTAGTTAAAAAATAAATTAAGGAAAATCTTATGCAGCTAAGGTGTCAGCTGAACAAAGACCCTACATATGTACTTAGCTTTAAATTTGGTTGTAAGTCCTATCAAAGCCCATGGGACATGAACTCATGCTTGTATACATCAATTATATTTGACTTAAATAAGTACATGCTTGAAGTTTGAACACATACCTTGTTATGATTTTGAGTTGATGTTGACTATTTGGGGAAACTAGATTTACTTAAGCATCTAAGTTTGCAGTAGCATCGTCCTGAAGATCAACTCAAACTGACATCCAACATTTTAAAATTATTTGTGGGCTTTCTAGGAGGAAGGTAAGAACTTTCAAACTAGAGGTGGAGATCTCATGACCAGAGGTCTATTCTGTTTCCAGCTAAACCCAAGGCATGTCATCCTGCTGCCATCCTCATGGTTCATGAAACTTTGCTTTTCCTACTTGGGCTGAACGAGCACACAAAGGTGTATCCCAAAAAGGAAAATGTAGCTGCTGAGGAACATATATTTCTGATGTGTTAATACATTATCCATTACAACAGGCTAAGGCATGGGTCAGGGCTGTTGTGCACCATGCTGTACACAGGAAAAATAGGATATTGCTGCCCCAGCACATCTACCATCCCAGAAGAAGACCAGGCAGAGTAGGCCAGGACTGGCCAGCCTTCTTTACACTACCAGCAGTATACCATACATTTCATACTGCAAAAAGCCATGAGGCACAAACTGTTTGGAAGCAGAGGGAACTAGGAGTATTGCAAAGAGGACAACTCTTGCAGGGGCCTATCACTGCATTGCAGGAAGCTCTGGGAAGGTGCACCTCTAGGTACCAGTGTCAGCCTCGCAAGATGTGCATATCACCTAGAATACATGTCCTGCAGCCAGTCACATGGTATGACAGTTATATTTCGACAGCTTAAGAGCCAAATATTATCCATCCTTGCAATGCAGAATGTAAGGGACAGTACAGTTGCTGTTTCTGTCCAGAGACAGGTCCATGTGCTCCAATACCTTGTTTCCAACAGTGTCCAAAAAAGAATGCTGAGAGAGGAATATAAAAATGAGACAGGCAGATGGTGATATTTCACCAGTATGTTCATCTATTTTCCATTGACCCTTGCTTCAGGGATTTCCTGAGTGAGTACTCTGTAGGGTAAGATTAACCTCATCGCTCTGCAGAGGTCTGTACCTGAGGTATCCACCCTAGGTTGTCTTTGCACTCTGTGGTTCTCCTGACCTATTTCAGACATTTATTTTAGGATGAGATGAATTGAGCCCTAACTGGCCTATTTCTCTCCATCACTAGTGAAGGGTATTCAGATGACTGGCTCAGATGTCATTTGATAAGATGCCACAATCCATTGTGCTTAATAACCCTACAGGTATAAGGTTATGTCTTTCTCGATACAGGCAAAACTATAGTTTCCACCATTTCCATTGCAAAGAATTTCAGAGTTTAATGAAAGACTGTGTAATGAGGGACTTCCTTTTACTTGCTTATCAGTTTGCCTCAGGTAGAGGAGCACAGGAGAAAAATGAGATAAKATTAAATGATAATGATTTCAGTATACCAATAATCAGCTCATCAAGGGTTGTAGTCATCCTAGAAAAAAAAAGTTTGAAATTTCTTGGAACAAGGCATACAAACTGAAGAGACATAGGAGAGATGAAACTGAAAGATAAATGCTAATTGAATGCTAATTATCAATGCTAATTTTATTCTATACATTACTAATTATTATCATGCAAGCACTTTTTTTTCTCCATTCCCACCTAAGCAGAAAAGATGCTTCAAGTTCATCCATAAATATAAAAAAAATATTTTTTTTTAAATTTTAATCAATGGATTTCTTGTTTCTTGTCCCTCCCCTTACTTATTTATGGAAGGAAGAAGATATTTTCTAATGCCTTTACAAACTCATAAACAAATCCCCAAAATAAATAGTGGGTATAAAGAAAAAAGAGTGGCAGGGAAATAGAAAAAATATTTCCAGTATGCTTCCAGGTCATCTTTATTAGGTAACCAGACCACATATTTGAATGGCTGTATAAAAAATAATGAAATATGGGAGGAGTTTAAGTACTGTAAATAACTATGGGCAGCTTGTGCTGTGGTGAGGGAGCCATGTAAAAGCTAGCAGGTGAGGAGCTGAAATTGAGATTTAGAAGAATTAAGCCCCTTGTGGGTTTTTTTCCCTCTGGATGAAAGAGGACGATATTATTGTACTGTTTTATTTCTTTTCACATATCCTATTCCGTATGATTTATTTAGTTTAAATGTGGTAGTCATCATATTGACCTACACCGTTTCGCAGTTGTTTGGGACATGGGCTGTTGCTGTATGAGTTCACATTGGTATAGATTCGGGCCTGTGGCACAGCTGGTTTTACCAATAAAAATTTCATTTAAAATTCAGCAAAGATCTGTTTTGTTCTACTTTGTACTGAAAATATGAATCAGTTTTTATTATTGCCACATAGTTTTTACCCATTTGGGTCATAGTAGACTAATTTGTTTACTAGGTAAACAAAATATAAAGTTATAATAATACCCTTGTTTTGCAACGCACTGCCAAACCTGTCATATACGTTAAAAGTTACCTGCAAAAAAGTCTATTTTCTTTTGCTGTTTGGAGTAGCTTTCACATCTCGTGCTTTAACATGTGTCTTCTTTAACCAGTTTGCCAGCTTTCTGATCTATATCACAAGTGCTCACCCACTTCACCATAACACTAGAATCAGCTGGGATAAGCCACAATTGTTTGGGGACAATGGGAATTGCCTGTATAGTTTGTTCTTTGGTTTATTCTTTAATGTCTTTGTATCTGACAGTAAGCTCCTGGGCTAATATACCTGGAATGAAATGTCTGCAAGCAAAGCTTTTGAGGGGGTGGTGTAGACTCTTTGAATATAGGCTTGCTGAGCTCAGAGAATGTCTTCCCGAAATATATCAAGTTTCACCTTAAATCTTACTTATGTTTCCAGCATTTCAATTAGGTTTTTCCAAGCCCTCATTACTTGGCAATAACAAAGCTTCTCATTTTCAGGCTGATATTAAAAACAGCCAATTAACACCCATTTATTCTTCTGCTACACTCTCTGTTACGTTAAATCCTCACATCTCTTCCTGGGAGAATTCTGATTGTTTTTGCTTTTTGTTCTATTTTACTGTGAAATTAATGCCTTCTGATCAAGGAGAAGACTGTCCCTGGTAAATACACTGAACTCATTTCTGTAAGCACAAAATAGATCTGAAAATCATTGAATGTACTAGACAGACGCTTCTGCAGTGGTGATGCACTGATAAACAGTGATGGGTCCCATTACTGACTAAAAGTGCAGACTCAGGTTGCAATTAAGACACAGGTTTAACTGTGCAGTGTCTCAGTTCCTTGATTCGGTTGCTGACTAGACATAGATGTTTGGTGGCAACTGAGATACCCTAGGGAGATGGGGATGGGAGGTACCGGTTGCAGATTTCTGCAGTGTGACATCTGATGACATACATGAGGTCATCTCATACGGCACTAGGCAGCTCCAAAGTCCTAGTCAGTACAAACAGAGTCTGGAGAGTTATTCAGTAAGCAGATAAAAGCATATATTTCAGGACAAGCTAATTGCTTTCTAAGCTCTATGGCTTGATCTCCATATACAAGCTTACAGCCAGATGCTTAATCTTAAGCTTAATGCTCCTTCTAATACTTCTAATTCAATGTGACTCTATGTGATTTAGACCAGCCTCTATGTGCTACCAAAAGTCAAGCAGGTGAGAAATTTTCTAAACTTAGTCCTATATTCTTAATCAGATATCTAWACTGAATTTTACTAATTGCAGACCAGTTTTCTGATTATAAGCTTGATTATACCATCTTTTCAAGAGAGGGTACTTTCTTATCTGAAGAGCTTTGAAAGGCCACAGTGATACAAGCAAGCATCCTAAGGGATGAAAGCAAGGTAGGAAGCTTCACCCTTTCTACAATACATTACCTCCAACCCAGGATGCCATCTGTTTTCCTCTGCAGGTTGCAATTTCTGAAGAGCTGGCAGGGCATACGTATATATGGAATGGGAGAAGATCAAGTGGTTTTGTAACCAAATATGTTTAAATCATGCCTGGAGCCATGTGGAAAGCAGAGCAGAATTTCAACAGGTAGGAGGAACACATCTGGGAAATATAGGGTGGGGGTGGAAAGGGATTCAGTATCAAGAGCCAGAGCAAGAAAGGTATCAGCATACTATGGATAATTTGTGTATGTCATTTCAAAGATAACATTTTTTCAACCTTTTTTCTAATTCATTTTCAGTAGTAATTTTAAGTCAAAATTAGCCACCATCATCTGAGTTACATAACTCAAGGTAAAACCATAGCAAAGAAGTAGCACTTTTAATTTCTTGCATGACTTCAAGGCCATGGTTAAGTTTATAGAAGTTTTAGTCAGAAACCATGAAGAATAGATTTTTATTTTGTTTGCCTCTTTAATGAATTTAATGACTAAAAACTTTGTGTTAGTCGCTAGCTGATTGCAACCAACCAACATCACTCTTCTCCTTGAGGAGGCGTACTCTCCATACTCCATGTGCTCTTCTACTCACTCCTGCTCTGTGAAATGCTCTCCAGCCAGCAGGAGCATCTCTGTTCACATATGACCTGCTTAAACTCATAAATGTAATGTTCAGAACTCAGTAAGCTTTTGGTTAGTGCTATGTAGTAGTGCTTAAACATTTATCTCACGTCCAAATCAGCAGGCTGCTCCAGATCTGATTACCAGCCTCCACATTCTTCTCTCAACAGCTATTCATACTACTTTTTCTAATGCATAGTCATGCAATAAAACCTGAGATGCTGCATATTTATTCCTATTTTTCATGGTTTATTATCATGACATTTCGAATTGCTCTGCTTAAACTTTAATAAGTGTTGTATGATAGAGAAATCAAACTTTTACATAAGAAATTGCTTCAATTAAATGTCAAAATAGACATAAAAATTCATTTTAAAGCCATCTATGCTTCTTTCTAAATACCCTGTGCAGGGGTTGACTCAGGAAGGAAAGTCCTGCTCAGCATCTTCTCCTTACATTTGAACCTCATTTTCTAACACTGATCTTCACTACAGTATTTCAGCATTTACATGTTGAATTTGATTTGTAAGACCTACAAATTACTGTTGCTTTTTTTTTCYAGTGTCAAAGGCTATTCAAATACATAACCGAGTGCGCAAAATCAAGTCTTGCAGAGTGCCATGTGTAAACATAAATTCTTTATCTGTTCCTTTTTTCCTTTCTCTTTTATATTTTTTATCCATTTTATATCCATCCTTTTTCCCTTATGTTCCCTGGGTTGTGTCCACATATAAACTGCCTGTCTCCCAGTATAGCCATCCTAAATATTTATTACCTGTGTAATCTTTTTCACTTCTGTGTCTTTGTTTTATTCTGCATATTTGATCTATTCATATAATTATTACTCCTCTTACTATAGGTCTCCTCTTACCATATTTCTCTTTCCCATCAAATTCCTTTGATCTTCTTTCTTTTCCTACATCTTTTTCCTGAGCTTGTCTCCTCTGGCTAATGGCACCTTCCCTCACAACGCAGTACTCCTCTGGCTGATTTCTTTCCCCTGAAGCTCATTCCCAGGATTTTTCTCCTTTTCAAACTCCTTTGTTCCTATTCCCTGCTAATCCCTTGATCCCCTGCTTGCACTCACCACCAAATATTCTTCAGTCCCTTGTTGTTTTACCACATCCCCTTCAGCAGACTGATAATGCAATTTTAAGTGAAACTAAGAAACTTTAATATCGCTCTGATCCTTCTTGGATTTAGGGTTGTGGATAGAGCCAGAAGCAAGATGGGAAGGGGAGGGAAGGCGGGGAGGGAAGGTGGGGAGGGATGGGAGGGGAACAGCTGAGGAGAGACAGAAATGCAAACTTGATAGCACTTCACAGTCTGTTTATTTCCCAAAGAGTGTCCGCTCAGCTGGGTAGCAGAGCAATGTGAGCCACCAGATGTGCAATTGTAACACTGGTGTCAGCAAGAGCCGCTCATGCAGGTTTTGGCCAGCACATGATGTGGGACGTCATTGCCTTTCTCTGCAGCCAAGATACACCCCAGCAACTTTACAATGCAAGGAACTAGAAAACAGAGCAGGATAAGTGAACAAAGAGTAGAACTCTCTTTTATGAGGACAAGAGCATGAAGGAAAAAAACCACCAAAGTCAATATCAAAGTAACAGAAAGGTGGTTGTCTAGCTTGCTTAAGAGAAGCCATGTATTTATTGACAGGTCCATACTGCAGTTGATCACTGCTGGCAGAGGCACCTTAAGTAGAAATTCCAGTACTGCATGGCCCTACTTCTGCAGTGCCCTAGCTGCACTCACAGCACCAAAGGCAAAAAGCCAGGCAGCTCAGGGCCTGCATCCCAATCCTCTGCCCTTCCAGACTTGGTTTTACCATGGGTGGAGTATCACCTCATGTGATATCCCTTAATCATGTTCTAAAACAAGCACGGCATTGATTTGCAGATTTGTGCTTGTAAGTTTCCAGATCTTGTGGTATGGACATTTTCAAGAATCCATAAGATGAAAAATAAGTTTGTTGTTGTATAAAATGTTATCCAGTACTGGTGGGAAAAATGGTCTCCCTGAAAATAAAATGCATAGCAAGAAGAGAAGGATATATTCATTTCATTTATGCTAGTGAGGAGCACAGATGAGAATGTGGCCCAGAAAGGGGCTTAACCCCTGTGCAAGCACTACTACAATTAGATATTACATTTATTTAGCAAAATTCAGACAGGAAGATTATTCAACTCTTATTCCTTTCAAAAATTTGGCCTGCTGTGTTATATGTGACATAATTAACAAAACATTACAGCATGTTTCAATGAACCCAGCTATGTGCAATTTTCTCCCAAGTGTGATTAAAGAAATGATTGGAGGGCAAATGGAACAGCTTTTACTGAGACAGCTGACAATGGGACACATTGGATTCTTATTATCTGCTATTAGCTTTGGCTTTCAGGTAGGAGAAAAATACATTTTAGGAATCATTCAGTGTCCTATTTTAATAATTCCTGAAACATGCCAGTTAGTCAGAAAGTTGAGTATTTGTTTTATTTTACTTAATATTTTCACAAAAATATGGAGCCTGTGGGAAGCTACTCCAAAAGGTTTGTTTAAAAGGTCAGCTCAGAAGTAATCTCTGCATATTCCACAAAGGAGCAGAGACATTAGCAATACGTGAAGCTGGAGCTAATGCTCTAATTTAGGGCTTGAAAGCTGGGTTCTGTTTTTGACATTAGAGTGGGACACTTGTAAAACCTTTGGCAAGTCTTACACAGCTTTCAAAATCCCTGACAGCTAGGCACCTACTTACTTGGTAGTTCTGGGCCTTTGTGTCTTTCTGACTAAGTTTCCAGTGTCCATTTGGAATGAAGTGCGAGTTTATCATCGTGCTGAGAGCACTGATGCCTCAACTAACATTGCCCACTGTGGAATAGGTGCCTTGGGTCAGGGGTCCAGCGCAATCTCTCCTGTGGCAGTTTGACTTGTATTTTAAGGCAGCCAGCAAACTATTACAATTTCCAGGTGGCATGCAAGGCTGTCTTTTTCTTTCTTGAATAAGAACCTGAGCCTGTTGGGAGGAGCCCATTGAGAGCAAGGAGATGTTGCCTCTTAAAGAGCAAGTCTCTGTTGAGCAGCCACCCCTAACTTCTGCCAGTTGGACCTTGAGGAGGGAACCTCTGTTTCCCTGGTCTTTCACAAAACCTTATGTCCCCCAGCTCCCAGCCCTGGGCTGACCCAGCCTCATGCCATTCAAAATGCACCAGCCTGTGGCACTGCACACCAGAGATCATCTATTCCTGCTCTAGATATTATCGTAACACAAATAATGATAAATGTGCCGTGTAAGCTGTGGTGTGATCCCTCCCAAGAGTGCTAAAAGCCTTTTGCTTCTCCCCATTATTCTTGAAGGTGAGGATGCCCAAAGTACTATTCTAGACAATTGACTCTCAATTGCACTCCTTTTTTGTGAGGACACTTACTTGTTCCTTTCTGCTTTCAAATTTCAGCTTTCTATTTTTCCTTCCATTTATTGACTGTACAGTACTTTCTGCTTAACTGAAAGCTTTTGTAGCTAACTGAGTAAAGCTCTGTATCGGTGACAGGCCTGGAGGGTTAAGATCATTTTCCTCGGGGAAGAACTGAATATTATTTCCTACTGCAAGAGAACTTGAAATTGTCTTTAGGAAATTAAAACAGTTTAATATGTGGCACTGCAAAATGCATCATGTGAGGACGGTCAAGAGAACCACAAAAGAACCACTTGCCTCTACCTAACATCTCAGCCCTTTTCCTGGAAAACAACTCAATCCCTTCATTCCCATGACCTGTTAAGGTGCCTGGCCTCATTGAGAACACTGTATGCAAGTTTAGGCCCAGGAGTGATTTCTCGGTCTCTGTTGGCTCCTTCTGAGCTTCTGCTTAGCCACTGTTTGGTTTCCCACTGCAGATTTCAGTATAAGAAATAGTGCACAGATTCCCTACAGAAATCCAGAGTGTTTTAGCAAAGTGCTATAGCAAAAATAAGACAACTGTAGGTGTGTCGACTTCCATGAAGGGTGTCAGCTTTCACCCTGAGTCTAACAGCTRTTGATGATCATCAAAAACTTGCTTAGAAAGAAGGATCTGCAGCAGATCAATTGTGACTTCCAGACAGGATTAGGGAAGGAATATTACTGATGCATGGGTTTCCAAGGAAGGCTGGTGTTTTGGTTTCACGGCAGCTAATTTCACCACTCTGCACCTATGGGCCAAGTTCACGCCCACCTGTATTTTAGATATTAATTTTATTTGCATTATCCTCACTATTTGTCCACAGCTGGAGATCCCTAAGAAAAACATAGTAAAAATGAAGACTGGAAAAAACCCACTTCCATACAGGTCAAACCCATTGCCCAAGTCCTGGGTCAGAAATGACGTCTTCTATGTAGATGGTTCACTACCACTTATCCAGCCATTTCAATGCCTACTGATCGTTTTTAAAACTGCCTGCTTTTTGTTGAAATAGCCAGCAGTGGTACAGCCACTGGGCTTTGATTTCCTCTTGCAGGGAAAGCTCAGGTCTCAGTTGCTACCTTTGATGTTTCCTGTACTGCTAATGACTACCGTGGAGCTCCTCTCTGTGGGAGCTGTGACAGAGAGAGCCATTTCACTACTGCTGTGAGACACATTTAGTTGAGTTCCTTGAGTATATGTACCACTGAAAGAGTAGGCTCAGATAAAGCAAGGCACAGTAATTCTATACAGATTTCAGAAAACATTTTTTACTAACCTGTGTAAAAAATGCATCTGAAAAAAATACTGGTTTAAGGAAGGAAAGTAGCAGGAGGCATTTAATGGCCTACTACCAAGAGAGCCACTAGGTACTGCAGAACTACTGACATGCATAAATTAAAACAAATGAAGACACCTATTATAGCATCTAATCCAGATTCATGTTCTAAAGAATCAGTTATGAAAGTATTTCTGAAAAACTCCCTTTTTATATAGGTAATCTCAAAAGTTATCAACTTTTTGTAATCTCCCATTGATGAGTACTATGAAAAAATGACCAGTGACTCCAGGCAGGAGCATATATATTTTTAAACGCATGACAGGGCCAAATATTTTACTTCCTGACACAACCTTCACTACCACTGAAATCCTTTTTCAATATCAGGATGGCATTAGAGGTGCTGTGTAGTCACAAATCAGCAAGAACCAGACATTCTTTTCACAAGCTTTTGGAGCTGGATTTAGGTGCCCAACTGTAGACACGTGACAACTTAAACCACCACTTCTTCCTACCAGCTATTTTAGACCCATCATCTCTCTTGGATACTGTAGACCATGTGGTTCTGCTGACACATCGTGAGAATGTTCTTGCAATAGATAGATACACTCTTAAATCATTATTTTCCTTTCATTCCATATGGTCTAGGTGCCCTTGACATAATTTAAAAATACAGTGCAGCGGCACAATTTAAGATAAACCGCTACCAATAAGCCAAGCAATTTAAAATCTCGTATCTCCTTCACCTTTGAACAAATCCCCCCAACTTACAATTCCTCTCAACCTTTCTGCAGAAAAAAAAAAAAAAAAGATATGAACTCAGCAGTACGCCTTAAAAATCATTTGAAATTACACTGCCATTCAGTAGTAAAACAGTGGCTGAGATATTTGATCTATAACATCACTGTATCATAGAAAACAAGTTGCAGAGACCACGATCTTTCAAATGAAGACAATGAATTAAAGATATAATTTTGGTTAAATATACAGTGATGCCATTCTGGAGGGTTGTCTGTTCCTTCTGCCTCACAGTTCCCCTCTTCGATTTCCTCTGCAATGGACCTATATATAGCACTTCTTAAATTCCAGAATTGTCCCCATATGAAGTTCTCTAGGAGGCTACTTTGTCATATTTTTAAATCTCCTCTTTACCTGAATTGTGTCCTTATCAAAAGTCACTGGAGCGGTTAAGAGTCTGTTCACACGATGGGCTCAAATCAAGCCCTTCATGGAAAGTTACACACTGCAGTGCCTGTATCCTTCTGACAACAGCTTTATATCACTGTTTCAAATGATCCAGCCATAGCAGTCAATCTGTCAGCATTTTACACTTACTTTTCTTAGGTGCAAACAGTTAAGAATTGGGCCTTCTATCACTTCCAGCTTTTATAAGGCTTCAAGAAACTGGGTAACATTTTTCCCCTTGTTTCACTGCTGAAACTACATCCCTGCCACAGGTTCACAGCCACGTAACTAAGCACAGCATCTGGCAGAAAGCCCAGAATTTGACCCGGCAGATTTATGGCGTATGGAGATGATATTAACACACATCATGAGCCAAATCTGCACTCTGGTTGCTTAATAAAAATGCTACCACCTCCTTTGTTACATTTAACCTCTTATATTAACAATAAAGCAGGCCAAACCATTCACTAAGAACAAGTTAGCCCACAAAATTTACTATTTATCAGTCACAAGCAATTTGCATTTTTGGGGGTTTTTTTTTTACTATTAATAACTTTTTGAGTAACAGGAACTGAGCTGTAACAGGTGGATCAGCAACATTTCACTACACATTTAGAGTATTTATTAAATTTACCATGTGTTTGCAGATGCACTTGAAAAAATATAATCACAGAGTGAAATTTTCAATTTAAGTTAATACAAGGGGTTTACTTAAGTATAGATATCACAGTAAAGAGATGGTTTTCAGGGTCATGACTAACCCACATTTTTTGCAGAGAAATCTTTGTGAACTGATCTTTTCTCCTCACTTAAAAGACTAAAATAAAATAAAGTAAAATTTAGAAAAAAAGTCAACAGAGCATTCCGTTTGGATTGAAATAAAATATTTCATTTTGCTTGAGTGTTCTTAGCTGTTTCTGTCATTAAGTCTAAGCACTTTATAAGGAATGCCAAGATATTTTGAGACATGGAATGATTTCAGGCAATGTAAAAAATGAAAATATCATTCATTAGGTGTGTGGTCACCATGCAGTGGCAGAATGGCACAATTCTTTTTCTTGCCTGTATTCAGCTAATTCTAATTACCCAAAAGGTATAATAACATGTGAAGCAAAACAAACATGTCCCATACATTTAATTGCTCCCTAGCTTTAGTTTTACTATATTCCCAAGCCACTTACCACTATTCCGTCAGCCAGGTTACTGTATTTGTCTAACAGTTGAGCACAACAGCACTAGTGCTGGGCTGAATTAACAGCAATTAGCATTTAAATTGCATGGTTAAATGAGTGCATTAATGGGTGCATCCAATTTATAACTCTCTCCCCTCCACTTCTAGCCTTATCTAGTGCTAGAGATTTGTCAGACAGCCGGTATCAATCTGCCTAATCTCAGATTTAGAATGACTGCTCACCTGCATACATTTAGCTGGCACGTACTGATTAAAGGAAAATTCTTATAGGTTGGCTTTAAACTTACAATGCTGTTTGACATCCATTTTATCAACTGCATCTGATTTTACAGCTACCTTCCAGGGGCCAAATATTACCTGATTTACAACTACCTCCCAGTGCCTTCAGATRTGCTGCACTTCATGCTAGGCTGGAGCAAATTTGGTCCTGTGTTTCACTATCTATCCATATGGACTTCAACAATTTACTGTCTGTGCCATGACATCCCTACCTTCCTCTGAAGTGGAGCTCTAAGTATCAAACCATGGTTCTTGAAGGGTGGTAAGAGTAAAGTACAAGTGAAAATTGCCTACCAGTAATTGCTAGTGCCATGAATGAGTTCATTCTAATCTGTATACCAAAACTTTTAGTGAGGGGGATTCTGGAGGTTTAAATTATACAGAGTTTCTGTTCCCTGAAATGAGTTTGTAATATCACTGTATTATGTGAAATAGCTAGTGTCATTCATGGCATTATGATTATTATATTAACGTATTATTATTTTATGGAAAAAATTAACCTGTACAACCTCAGGTAATGAGATAAAATAGGTGCTGAGGTAAAACAAAAATCACTACAAAAGATTTTTCTGTCTTGTGTGTCACTTCTGTCTCCAAAGCCAAAACGACATCAGTTTCACCACAAAGACTGTGAGCTTGGGAGCCCAACTGGAGCCCAACCTTCAGTGTATAAATGTCCCATATATCCACACATTGCTCAGGTAACATGCCAAGCCCACTGTCCATGTGCTATAGATGCCCAGGGACAGGATAGAGGGTGTCTGTAGAATTTCTGGAAAGAAACTCTGGGAATACAAGGTTACATAGACATAAATAAGACTACTTCCAAATTATACTATCAATAGTAGATACAAGGGTCAATTGCTTAAAGACATGGATCCAGCTCTGGACTATACAAATACTAAAAATATAACACCTATAAAAATACCATATCAGAATAACATTTCAAAAGCAATTTTACATATCCACATTGAAATATAAAGCATCAGAGACAGTAAAAGACATTTCAGACAGATTTGACGGGAATCATCTAAACTACAATTAGCTGAGAAACACCACTTATTAAAAGAAAATTGCAGTAGGCAGAGACTTGTAGAAGTGCAGCAGCAGTTGCAATTGTGTGATAATTTCATTTTATTCTGATATCTGGCCTCAAAGATGTTATGCTATTCTTTAAATATTCCATGTCTATGCACTGTCCTGAGGTTTATTATTTATACAATAGATGAAAGCTCCGAAGATTTTTCTTGAATAACATACTACTATGGCAAACCGACTCATCAAGGTTAACCATTCTTCTTGCCTACTACCTTCAAAAATTACATCCTCAAGAGGAAYTGCACAACTAAGTCAGATAGTGTGGACAAATTTAATTAACTAAATGTCAAAGTCCACAGTTGTTACAGATGACATAAAGAGAAAAAGAGATAGGGCATAACCTTGAGGTACTTGTTATTGCTGCCAAATGCTTTAAAGGATTGTTCACTTGGACATGAAGCTTTCAGTCTGTGGCACAATTAATATATGTGTGTATCACAGCATGTCCCTCAAAACAGAATTTCAATGTGATATTTCTCACTCTCATTGAACAAAGCCCAGGGTGTAAGGGAATAAAATACAAAGGGCTCTGCCAGAGCAGCTCTGACACCCAGGCACTCATCAGACAGGAGAGATCTGGACCCAGTGCTGCTCTTTAATTGCAACCACGGCAGGGAAGCCCAAACTTTGCCCAGCTCAGGCTCATGCTGGCAAACAGCCAGCGACCTTGGGCTGGCCACATGTTTGCATCAAATGGTGAATCTGCAGCACTCCCCTGCCTTACCATGCAAGCAGGGCTGCTAGAAGCTAGGCACTGGGTTGCTAGGACCTAGCTGCCCCAGATGAGAGGAGATGGGCAGCAGGACCCCAGGCATTGTCCTGAAGCTCTTTTTTTATATCACAGTATATACTACCTTTGCAAAACCATCTGTGTTCTAAGTACTGAACAAGTCTATAATTTCCTGTTCCATCTATACTGATTTAGGGGGAGAAAATACAGTATTTGTCCAGATTTTTGTAAATCCCAACAGAGTGATTAAAAATCTGCCACTGATAATTGACCTCTAAGAGCCTGCTGTTCTTCTGGGCCAGTAAAAGCTCGAGGTGTGAACATCAAGTTTAGCTCCTTGCTTTAGGGGACAGAAAGGAGATAACTAACTTCAGGCTTTCCTAATTTCAGCAAGAGGGGTCCTTCATGGGAGCCCTTGGTGCCCGTCCACTGCCATCCCATGGAAAGGGATAGTACAAGTCTAGCACTTGCTTTCCCGCAGAGATGCACACCCAGGAGGTGCAAAGCCTACACAGGACTGCCAGAGAAAAGAGTAAAAACCTATTCTCCCCCATGACATCATTAAAAGGTGTTTAGCTGGAATGACCCAATGAATTGGCATTGTGAAGAGCATCTTAAAAGAAACATCTATACATTTCCCAATAAACTTGTTACAGTGTACCCATAGTCATTTAAAACTAGCCTGGGAGTGGTGGAAGGAAGAAGCAGGAGGATTAAAGAGTTAATTAAGTTTCAGAAGCATAATGGGAAATGAATGAGGAGTCACAGACAGAAATAAACCTTAAACAGGACTTCTAAAAAGATCTGCAGTAAACTAACCAGATCACAATAAACCCAAGAATAAGATGGAGAAAGGAAGGGGGAAATTGAAGACAATGGCTTATAGGAATAATTCTGCCCTAGCAAAATTCTTTTTAATGCTTATAAGTGACACAAATATATCAGTTCTCTACTTCGAACTACCATAAATAAATAGGAAAACACCCTTCAGAGTATTAGTTTTTGGAACCACAATTTAAAATGGTTTGGTTTTTTTTAAAGAGAATACTGGTTATATATAGTAGAACATAATGATTGGTGGCAACAAGATAATAATTATTAAGGATTAGCAGACAATACTCTATATTTGATATTTCAGTAAGATGCAGTGAGGTGGAGGTTTTTTATTATTATTTACTGAGAAGTCCATAGAGCCATCTCTAAGGATTTATGGGGAATATAGTTGTTATTCCTAGGCAGAAACAATCTTCAGAATTTTCCAGGCAGCCTCACAATGAGAGAAATTTTCCCATAATGTAAACACTGTTGGGAAATTGCCCTTTCTAGACATGCTTTCTTAGGGTCTGTTCTGAAAGGAATGAGTTGAAATAAAACCATAAGAAGTGAATACACACAAAGAACATTTGTTGTTTGATTCACGTTCCCCGAAGAGTGTTAATGCCTTCAAAGATGTCAAATCATCATAAAGGATATACTGCAGAGAAGCACTGTGAGAAAGAAGAGATGAACATTATTAGAATTAAAAAATAATGAAATAACATGGTTGGCAGATACAAGTGATACAGATTTACACCAGCTAAGGGTCTCGCTTTGCTTTTGGTATGTATCTTGAAACACACTCCGGTTATGCAACCTTTTAAAGCAATTGCTATGTACGCATACGGTGCTAAAAGTACTGAGTTTTCATATGTTTGACCTATGGGTTATTTAAAAAACTTTTTTCCGAGAGCTATGTGGGCTATATATTAATGAGGGGGAATCAAGGAGAGGTTTACTGCAGAGCTTGCTCTCTGCTAACAGTCCCTGCCTCTGCTCCCTGGTAATGTGTTTCTTCTCTCCAGCAGCCTCACTGCTTCCCTGTTGTCAGCTCTTCCCTTCCCCCCCCACCCCAGAAAGACAGAATTGGGGAAGAGAGTGAAGATCATCACCCCCTCTCTGCCCCACGTGGGTGTAAAGCACCCTGCAGCAACAGAGGGAGGCTACTGGGAGCAGCGGGCTCTATGACCATGTGGCTCTATGAGTACTACTACACAAAAATACAGCAATTCGCTAGTGTTGTTCTCCTTTTATCAAATATTCCTAAAGCCAGTTATAAAGGATTAGAAGACTGGGCCTGTTCCTGCTCAGAAATCCTGTTTCCCATCAAGCTGAGGTGCCAGTTGTCATACGATGAGAGCGACAAGGGGGTGGTACTGCAGCAGTGGTGTGCAGGGAAATACCTTCTGCCAGATCCTGAAGTGGTTACGAGCAGGGGCACAACACAGCCTGAGTACACAGCAGAGGGGCTGAGTGTGCAGAAGAAGCTGGGCAGGCTCCACATGCCCCAGCAAGGACACGTGCCCAGGAGTCCCCCCAGCACCCCGACCAGCTGCTCCAGAGGACCTGGTCCATACTATAAAATTGGGAGGCCACATCCAGACTGCCCACTGGAAATGGTCCCCAGCCCATGTCACCTCCCAGACCCGACCCAGAATTAGTTTGGGAGAAGGGTCATTAGCCTGGACAAAAATCACACCAGCATCATGCAAAAATTTAACATAGACAATCAGTTCCAGGTGCCCAGGAGCACCACATGGCACTTTTTAATCTACTACAGCTCCGAGGCCAGGATCCTGCTCCCTGCCGTACCCATCTGAGTGATACTATTACCCTTGTGTACACACCATCATTTTACCACCGATACTATGTCCAAGCACCCATGTTTTGAAGGGTGCTTGGCCACCATCCAGCCAGAGCAGCTCCAGCTGGGATCACAGCACAGCAGGGTTACACCACTCTCAGCTTGCCAGGAGTGCAGGTGGGGACAGGGCACACTGCCGCGTCTGATGCCCCATCAGCCCGGGGTAAGCAAAGAAAAGATGGAAGCTAAGCCTGGCTGTGGACCTCACTCAGGAGTTGATGAACACTCCCAGTGAGGTATGCACCCATCCTCGCCACAAGTATAAAAGAAAATATCTATACCCTGGCTGTCTGCCACAGAACCCTTCATCCTAACCATGCTGGGTTAGGAGGTAAGCCTGGTGAATAGCACTGCAGAAGGATTTTAAGAGTACATGCTGAGCGCAGCAAAAAGTCAATTAAGATAGAACCTCTAGTCTGAAAGGGCTGAGTACCGAGGACCTTCATTACCCACACAGTAATATAAAACAGAATAGCCAATTAACATGCAGTCATGCATAGGCCCTGACAAGCACTTAAGCACTCTCACAAACACTGTCCATCCTCTTTTCAAAGCAAAAATGAGAAGTAAAACATTAAAACATGACATGCATGTTGCATTTAACATGAAAAATCAGCCTTTATTGAACTTGGGTATGGGAATCCCATTTCCTACAATGGTCCTCTGTACAAAGGTAAAATCATTCACTACTGTGTCATGAATCCCAAAAGTATAATATTAATAAGAAAAACTTCCTATTACTGCATATTGGAAAAGAGCAAATTCCTGAAAGATAGCAACCAAAAAAAAAAAAATATATTAGAAGAAAAGAGAAGAAAAGAGAGAAAAGAGAAAGAGAGAGAGAAGAAAGAAAGAGAGAAAGAGAGAAAGAAGAAGGCTGAAAGATTTTTTTTCTTAGTAGTTCAAACACAATAAACTCTAATTAGAATTATTTTATTCATTCAGACAGGCTTTAGTTCCATTAATATTTTTCTATGAATTCAAGTACCTGAAAAATAATGTTATATTTCTTTTTTTATGCATCTCTGCTGTTGGAATTAACCCTTCAAGGAGCAAAAAGGCTGATGGACATTCCTACATGCACTCAAAGCCAATTGTGTTGCCTACGCCTTTAGATCAGCTTCAAATCAAATTGTAACAGGCAAGCAATTGCTCACTCCTAAGTGCTTATGTCGTTCTGTTCATGTTTAGATCTTGTGAGACTGCTAAAGCCGTCACTTCAGGCTCGCTGGTAAAAGTTATGTCAAATTATTTTGTAACAATTTGAGTTCTTGTATATCTATTATTTACCACTTCAGTGATTTAAAACACAGCAGAAATTTCAGTGGTTTTGCTGCTGAACTGAGCTAGATTGGCTGGAGAGGGAGGGAGAGAGAACAATGTGAGCAAACAGTGCCACTATACTAGTTAAATGAGGCTGCTGCTTACTTTTGTGTTTGGRTAAGTCTGCCACAACAGGTATTACTCTTAGCGTGCTTTGCAATTTCGGTACGTGCCACTTCAATTATTTTTTCCTATTAATCCTTCTCCTATATATTAATCTTTTTCTTATATATTCCTTCTCTTTTTGTAATTGCCTGTCCTGTAATACTTTGAAAGGACAAGTAATACATTTTCAAAAGTAAAAATTTGAGCCCTTTGCTGGTTTCCATTTTTCTGAAAGGACAGTGAGACATGTCTATAGCTGTGCAAGTTAGAGATGGAGTTAGATTACAGTCCTCTCAGCCTCTGCCCAGTACAAGATTTCCTTCACTGTAGCCTGGTTCATTTTCAGACATCACAAAAGATGGAGCTTCCCTCTTCACTTCTGCCTTAGCCTCATCTTCTGCACTGAACGGATGTTGTCTCAAAAAGCTGGTCAGAGTCTTAACCTGACTTTTTAGGGAAGATATCCACCTTTCCATTACAGCTGTGCATAGCCTCAGAGTAACATGAGAGCAATCAGTGACTATTACGTATAAATACCACTTTGTTAGAAGTGATGCATGTGCTGTTAAAGTACATAATTGGTGCCCTGCAATGCCCTTACCTTGCACCTAGGTGTATTCCTGGATATGCTGTAATAAGGCACTTCAGGAGGTATTCAYACCATCTAACTTCAGCTGGCCTACATAGTCAATGGCAAAAGGTAGGCACCTAACTCAAGTGCTTCAGATTGCTCTCTGGAGGAGCCTAGTTTTTTCCATTAACTATGTGGGGTGTTTAGGTGGCTCATTTCAGTGCTTCAGTTAGATGCCTAAAGTTTGAAGACGTGAATACCCTACTTCGCGACTTTACTATCTTGGATATCTGCTGGCTGTGCTACATATCATATCACTTGACAAATTTGGGCTTACAAGATGGTAATTACCAAGCTCTCTTCCTTTCTTTTCAGACTTGCTCACCTAAATTGTACTTTTATGGCAAAGAGCTGGCACTTATTTCTTGTGAACTGAATTTCCCTTCCCTATTGCTTCATTTCTGTTCTTCATACTTCTGCTGTATTTCTCAGCCTATAGTAATTGTTTCTATTTCACTCAGTCTGGTGTTTGTGCAATTTGCATAATAACTTTTCTTCTTTCCCAGCCTGAAACCAAGAGTGTGATGATCTATGAGATTTGAGGAAAGTCAAAAAGACAAATATTTCTTCACCTGCCAGAATATTAATATTTTGTCTCAAGAAGAATATCACCTACCATAAAACACACTTTTTCTCCAGATCATGTAATTGTCATAAGAAGGCAATATTCTATGCTTAAACACATTTATCGCCTCTGTTACTTTCCCTTCACTATTAAATATTTTTATTATTGTCCTGGTTTTGGCTGGAATAGAATTAATTTTCTTTCTAGTAGTTGGTATAGTGCTATGTTTTGGATTTAGTATAAGAAGAATGTTGATTACACACTAATGTTTTTAGTTGTTGCTAGGTAGTCTACTTCTCAAGGACTTTTCAGCTCACATGCTCTGTGAGGTGCACAAGAAGCTGGGAGGGAGCATAGCCGGGACAGCTAGGCCAGCTGGCCAATGGGGTATTCCATACCATATGATGTCATGCTCAGCATATAAGGCTGGGGGAAGAAGAAGGAAGTGGGGGATGTTTGGAGTGATGGCGTTTGTCTTCCCAAGTAACTGTTACGCGTGATGGAGCCCTGCTGTCCTGGGGATGGCTCAACACCTGCCTGCCCATGGGAAGTAGTGAAGGAATTCCTTGTTTTGCTTTGCTTGCATGCACGACTTTTGCTTTCCCTATTAAACTGTCTTTATCTCAACCCATGAGTTTTCTCACTTTTACCCTTCCGATTCTCTCCCCCATCCCACCCGGGGGGAGAGTGAGCGAGCGGCTGTGTGGGGCTTAGTTGCCAGCTGGGTTTAAACCATGACAATTATATTGGCTAACTAAAAACTTATGATTTGTTACAGATCTTCCAGAGCCGCTGACAGAGCTAATTGCTAAATTGCCACTGATCTGTGTTCTGGGTAACTTTATTATCCGCCTTGATGTCACCTCCAATCCTTTTGCACAGAAGCTTTATAAGGCTTTAACATTCACTGAATTTGACCAAACAAATTGACCATCCTGTTACATGTAAGAACAAGGTTTAGTAATTTGACTGTATCTTTTACCTGGGAAATTTCAAGCCAGCACATCAATTTTCAAAGGTCACTTACTTGCTCTATTTCATTTCACTTTCCTTTCCCCAATCTGTTTGCTTTCCAGTAAGTCATTTTGGTTGCTTTTCAGTCCATTCCGGGGTGACAGAGCTCATTACTTCTCCAGGACTCAGTAGAAGAATACACTACACGACCAGTGTCATGTAGCGAGCCAGAATCACTAACAATATCCACCTGCATTTGCACTTGCAACAGGGGATCCTGACAAAACAAAGCGTTCCTGAAGGCCACCTACATTCTTCACTGCTCATATCATGCAGTCAGAAATAATGCTTGTGATGCAGACACAGGTAGAAACCTGACAGAGCAAAAGATGGAGTCCAAATAACTAATTATTTAGCTACAGCTGAAAGAACAAATTGAGAATTAATATGGCTGCATACCCTAAAACAATATTATTTTTTTAAAGGCTGGGTTACACACTGGTTTTTCTCTTCAGTAAAGTTACTTTTGTCTGGCTTCTTCCCCCACCTTCTGCTTTTTCCTAAGCTCTTCAACTGACATTAAGTTTGTTATGTCAGCATGTTAGTCAATCCTGTTGCAGCGTTTATCAAACTGGCAGACTCTAGCTCTGTGGTGCTTTTATGACATGGTTGCTCTGAGAGATTGCTCCCACATGACACTGGAAAATACAGTGACTCAGAGGAGCAGGTGGGAGCATGCACTTTCAACCAGCTGATTTGAAGGATGAGAAAATCTAGAGAAGACTATGGTAGTGAGAGGTTATAATGCTGTCTTTCAAACACATTCGTTTTCATCACACCTGTACTGAGAGACTGTGCAAATTGTTGTCATACTAATTTCAGAGATAATTAGGAAAAGCAGAAACCCCAGGGTTCTCTCTGTTTCCATGTCTCATATATGCACATATAGGAAGTTTCTTGGTCAGATCAGTACTTTTTACAGTCCATTACCCTGTCTTCTTCTGATAAAGGCCACTATTAGATGTTTCAGAAGACATGCACAAAATAGTCACAAAATAATGGGTCTTTAAAGCTACTAGCGTAAGTTTATTGCAGCCCTGACTGCCTAAAGGTAAGTTGATGCATGAAGTATGTGAGATTGCAATCAATGAGAAACTCTGTTAAAATTTACCATTCTTGCTATTGTAGTTCTTGGTCATTTTGTTAGCATTGAAAAGTCATATTTAAGAGCCCTGCTAAAATCCAAAGTGTCAGTAGTAGCATACAGCAATTAGATCAATAGACTGATCGCTCCTTGTGTGAAAAAAAAATGTTTCCATCCAGCCACTTCGAGTTTGCCAGCTTCTAAACTCATTGTGTGTTTTTCTGTCCTTGGATTACTAGCTTGGGTGAAAACAAACTTATAGTTTACCTCCTCCAAATGTCTTGTTATTATTATATATTTTTGATATGAAGTTTCTTATTTCCTTCCTCCTAAATGAAACAATGTTCAGCCTTCTTACTCCCTTTTATTGTCACTATGTCTATATTGTTTCCTGTCTCTTGTTTTGACATTCCTTGTTTGCTGCCAGCGATTTTTGCAGCCTTTGGCCACAAATCATACTCATACGTGCAGGTCATAAATCTCCATTTATACATATATAACACATATTTAGATAGTGTCCATACTCATACAGGAACCATTTGTATTGTTTCTAAGAAAACAATGTGGCAGAATGGGGAGGTGCAGGTAGGAGGAGAGGGAATGAAACCAAGTGAGCTTCTGTGGTGGTCACAGACAAAATGAGCAGTAGAGATGTTTCCAACCTTCCTAGAGGCTGCAGGAAGCCCAAGTACCACCTCACAGGCTACATCCACCTTGTTACCTGTGCATTATTAGGAATCTCCAGAGGTCAGAACTGGTTTGCATTGCCGTTAAATTCCACTTCAGTGAAATTTGGTATTAAATGTACAGGCAATCCTGACAAAAAACTTAAGTTCTCTGTTCTTCCTTTCCTCCCCCAACTTCCTTCCTTATTTCTTTCACACCCACACTGTTTTTTATGCAGATGTTTGGTGCCTCAGAGTTCAACATGAACATTTGGTTTGTGTGAAAATTATCTCTTTGTGTTTCAGGTAGCTATTAGCATCAATAGAGTATTTGTATATGTTACTGTTTAATCAGCTTTACCATGCAAGAATAGATGATCATTTACATTACCTTCACTTCAGAACCCATACCTTTTGTACTCGTGAACTCAGTCAGAGTAATACAAAGCATACTGCATATTTCAGCTGAAAAAGTCATCCATTAACAAGTTTCCCCATTAATGGTTAAAGATTAGTTAGTATATCTTGCACCTTGCTGCATTTACTTGCTAGAATTTAAACAAGCAGTATGAATAATTCCAAGATTTTATACTCCTTGATATTCTTTTATGTACACATGCCATCTATTATCAGAGTTTTCTATCATATTTGGGTAATTGAAAGGTTTGGCATGGTCCCTGGGCCAAAATTTTCTGGACTAAACTTTCTGAAATCAGTTTGGTTACATTGAAGGGACTTTCATCCCTAATACAGGAATTTCTGCTGTTAAATGCACAACAGAAAATGTCAGAAGTTTATTTCTAAATATTTGTAAAAAGCAATGTATTAACCCTTTCAAAGATAGAATTACGTGAATGTTGGTGACCCCTGTAAAATATATAGACTTCTCTAATTGTAACCTGAAAATGTGGTTCGGTGGTGTTTTTTTTTCCTTCTTCTCCCTCCCTCTTCAATGTCTATCATGGCAAATGCTAGAAAAAGAGATAAAAAAAGCAGGTTTCCCATTACAGGACTTATGGCTTTGGGACTGCAAGGTGTACTAAGAGATAAGAATTCAGAATTAAAAAAGAGCATGATAATACCCTCTAAGACCATTTCACTCTCTGAAATTACCTGTTCTAGGAGACCTTTTCTGGGTGTGCATTTTATTTATCAGAGAGCTGTGGTCAGTGAAACAGTAGTAATTGCCTAGTGCAACTAGGCTGGAACCAGCAAATAATACATCTGCAAAGAGATGTTCACTGCGAGTCAAACTCTGGTGGACAAACTGTTATAAGTACTCCTAAAATATGTAGACTGTGAGGGGAAGGAGAGAAGCAGAGCTTTTTAAATAGCAATGCTTTTTCAGAATTAGGAAAACATTGTGAAAGTTCAGCTGTACACAAAACTACACGTATGCTAAGTGTAGGCTAGTGTTACTACAATGCGCCATTTTGTAAAATGTTTAAATATGGATCAGAATATAAGTGTAAAAACCATGTACAATCTAGTCTGTTTCCCACACATATGCCAGAGCAAATAATGATGTGATTTGAGAGGCATAATGACAATATTGTGCCTATAATGCATTTGCCCAAAGGTACACTTGTGCATATGTTTTCTATTCATTTTTGTTCTCTATTGCACATTTCCCTCAACTTAATTATTCCATTGATTGTAATTAAGCTCCCTCTAAGCCTGTGTGTGTGGAGTGCATTTTCAAAATAAATATGAGCAAGCTGACTTGCTTCTCAATCTTTTCTAAAATCTCACAGCTCTATAAAATGCGTAACAGGCACTTTATCTGAGAACACAAATGCATTTTATTTTAGAGGCTTTCTATGACTTTATCCATTTTAAAAAGAGAGAGGGAAAATCTGCTGATTTTCAAACTATGGAAATCAAACCTGTGGCAAATTTTTTAATCATTATTCTCATTATTTGTATTACATTAGCACCTATTACAATGTGGGCATCCCTTCAGAGATGAATATTCCTTTTTGATAGTTTCTGAACAAACATACATTAAGGAACACTCCCTGCCTAGAAACAAGGCTTATGCACAGATACCTTGGATGGACTGAAGAGAAGAGCAGAAAATATGATAGTAACTAGGTAGTAACAGAACTAACTGTGTAACTAGATATATGTTTTGCGTAAAACAGTAGTCTCAGTTTGCCACCTGTCTAACCATCTCAACATTGCAACCTATTTTCATAAGTTGAAGAAATTCTATGGATTCTCAAATGTTCATATAATATTGATCTGCCTCAACTGCACTGTAGCACCTCATGGCCGGGTTTTTTCTCTCTCCCTCTCCCCACTTACCCAAAGCCACAAGCTGTCCCATAAGAACAAATGGTGGTGCAGTAGCTCTATGATATAAACAATAAATGATACGTCATGTATATGTGCTTCTGAGGTGAAGGTGCTGTGAGAAGCTTGCATGAAGTCTATTTTCATCTTGCTTAATTAATGACCAATGAGATTGCTTAATATCTCAGCATTACCATGTCTATCAATAGTGCACTAATATTATGCAACTGCAATATGTTCTAAAATGGGATAATTTGAAATCTATAGGTATCTAAAGATTTCTGGTGACAGCTGATGCCAGATTTGAACTAAAACAAAGTGGAAAATATTTAATTAGAAACAACTAGCAAAATCTCATGTATATGACAGGTTATAGATTTGGATCGAGTATAACATCAGATGAAACATAGCATACACAATATCAGATTGGAGCAGGATGAGGTCACTTTCTTACATTAAGCCCTTCTGTATCTTCTTAATACACCCAAAATAGAATGATTATCCAAAAAATGTATTTTTACAAATAGCTGATATTTGATAACTCTTAATAGATACTTGTTGAAACTAGTTATTTTTTGCAACATTTTGGATAATATTTTGGTTATAATATACCAGGTGGGATTGATCTGACTATGTCTGACTTAGTCACTATAAGCTCCCGACATTTTGGGAAATATAGATTTCTTGATGGAAATTTAGTCACCAGGCTCACTGAAGTTTCATAATTTCAGTGCTTCATTTCTTAAAAGCAGATGTCTAAAATAGTTCAGGTGAACCGCACCTTCAGGGTGCGCATATTTCTCCGTTGGCTGTAGATCAGTAAATCAATAATCAGGGTAGATCAGCTGTCAATAACCACACCGCAGAGATCTAAAATTAAGTAAGACAGTTCTCATCCTTTATGTCATCTGACTTGATCTTTTCTGGCCAGTCAAGAAGGCAACTACGAGGACTTAACCCTGCACTAAAGCAGATGAAGTACTAAGTGCAGAAAGAGGGATTTACAATAAAATAATAAGAAACATGCCTCATCATTTTGTATTTTTTTGCAGGAGTACGTGGAAGAATCAGAACATGCATTTCATTTGTCTCTGGTGAGATACATCAACTAGTAGCTGCCTATGGACCTCTTCACTGCTCTCCACCTGTTTCTGTCTTGTTTAATATCTGATCTGGACGAGGGGGTCGAGTGCACCCTCAGTAAGTTTGCAGATGACACCGAGTTGGGCGGGAGTGTTGATCTGCTCAAGGGTAGGGAGGCTCTGCAGAGGGATCTGGACAGGCTGGATTGAGCCAATTGTATGAGGTTCAACAAGGCCAAGTGCCGGGTCCTGCACTTCGGTCACAACAACCCCAGGCAATTCTACAGGTTTGGGGAAGAGTGGCTGGAAAGCTGCCCGGCGGAAAAGGACCTTGGGGTGCTGATTGACAGCCGGTTGAACATGAGCCGKCAGTGTGCCCAGGTGGCCAAGAAGGCCAACGGCATCCTGGCCTGTATCAGGAATAGTGTGGCCAGCAGGAGTAGGGAGGTGATCGTGCCCCTGTACTCGGCACTGTTGAGGCCGCACCTCGAATACTGTGTTCAGTTTTGGGCCCCTCACTACAAGAAGGACATTGAGGTGCTGGAGCGTGTCCAGAGAAGGGCAACGAAGCTGSTGAARKGTCTGGAGMACARGTCTTRTGAGGAGCRGCYGAGGGAGCTGGGGTTGTTTAGCCTGGAGAAAAGGAGGCTGAAGGGAGACGTTATCGCTCTCTACAACTACCTGAAAGGAGGCTGTAGAGAGGCGGGTGTTGGTCTCTTCTCCCAAGTAACTAGCAATAGGACGAGAGGAAATGGCCTCAAGTTGCGCCAGGGGAGGTTTAGATTGGATATTAGGAAAAATTTCTTCACCAAAAGGGTTGTCAAGCATTGGAACAGGCTGCCCAGGGAAGTGGTGGAGTCACCATCCCTGGAGGCGTTCAAAAAACATGTAGATGTGGCACCTCATGACATGGTTTAGTGGGCATGGTGGTGTTGGGTAGACGGTTGGACCTGATGATCTTAAAGGTCTTTTCCAACCTTAATGATTCTATGATTCTATGGTTCTATTTTTTTATTAAGTCTGAGTGGAGAAGGATACGATGCAGTACCACAGTCCCATTCACTACTTGCCTCACACACTGAAGTTTCTAAAAGAGGAAAGTAATGGTTTGTTCCTGAAGTGGTGATATTTTCACTGCCTTTTTAACTTTAGTATTCCCAGAAAAATGCTCAGCAACTTCTCTTCCCGCTGTAGCCAGCAGGAGTGAAGTATCACTGTTATCTGAAACACCACCTTGCACAAGTGGGTCCTGTAGTAGGAAATTTAAAAGGAGCAGAACCTGCAGTGACCGTTGTGTCAAGATGGGATAGTAAACAACCTGCCAGCCCTAAGTATTTAGCATTTCTGTGGTGACGCAGGGAATGTAACCAAATTTCTGGTTGCAGATTTAGCATACATGAATCACTGTTTTAGCATAAACACATTTAGTGTTTTGCAGACCATCTGGTAAGTAATGTAACAGCTTAGATGAGTTGATATTGATGCCTTGGATTCACTATGCCATGGTGTCTTACAGACTTTGGTGTGTTGGGAGAACTGGAAAACTTASTCATGATAATTATATCTTGCTGCACTTAGATAAACTTGTGGATAGATACAGGGAATAAGTGGTGCTTCTGTGTTATGATAAATCTAAGGTACTGGCTCTGGCTGGGATGGAGTTAGGTTTCTTCTCAGCAGCCTGTACAGTGCTGTGTTTCAGATTTGTGGCTAAAACAGTTCTGATAACACACCAATGTTTTGGCTATTGCTGAACAGTGCTTGCACATTGCCAGCGCGTTCTCTTTTTCACACTCTGCCCCCCAGCAAGTAAGGCTGGGCGTGAGCAAGAAGTTACAGGGTACAGAGCTGGGACAGCTGACCCGAACTGGGCAGAGGGATATTTCATACCTTATGATATCATGCTGAGAAATAAAAAAATGAGGTAGAGGAAGAAGAAATGGGGCACTTCTTTGACTTTAAGGGTGGCCATTGCTCAGAGACTGGCTGGGCATCAGTTTTCTTGTGGGAGGTGATGAGTGACTTCTTTGTGTCACCTGGTTTTTTTGCTCTTTCCTTCACCTATTGAACTGTTTTTATCTTAACCCCCAAGCTTTCTCGCTTTTGTTCTTCCTGTTCTCTCCCCCATCCCCTTGCACCTGCTATGGATATGCCATGCTTTCTAACTTTTATTTGGACAATTACTGCAACAGTCTCAAGCGGCCAAACTTGGCAATTACTGTACTGTACTACTACCATAGTAGCCAGGAGCAATTAGAATCTCTTTAAGGACATTCATAGCAGTAGGGCCAGATACTGCTCCAAATAACATCGGTGATGAAGTTCTTGTTTGCTTCATTTCTCAGTAGGTTTCAGTCACAAGATAGAAGTGGATCATGTCCTGAACTCTGAGAAACACTGGCTAGAGGCCAAAGTGAAGAGCAATAAGGTGGGCTACCAAGTCTGTATCTTTGTGCAACTCTATCTGTAATTATTTTACAGTTTTGTCCAGAGAACTGACTAAAATGTTGAATAGGATTCAGCTGCAAATGGGATCTCTGCAGTTTTTTTTACTAGAGACTGTCCTCTGACAGTATGTTACAGTTACTCTGTGGGATTTATCAGTTTACCACTTTTTAATCCCTTCAATATGGACTAYGCTGATTTTGTACAATACTAATTTTCATCATGTTTAATTAAATCAAATATTTTACAACAGTGAATTTGTTATGTCAATACAGTTACTTTCATCAACTGTACATATAATCTCATCAAAAGCAATACCAAATTTACTCAGGAAGACCTAATTTAATTAAAACAATGATGTTCCCTGGTGTTAAATACATTAACCTCAATTTTTTATTGATCATATCATTATCAGCTCTTCTATGATTTTTCCAATGGTAATTTCATGTTGACTATTTTAACACTTCCCAGGAAACCCTATTTTCTATATTTTTCAATTATTGATGAGTAGTTATTTGTGTGCTGGAATATTCTGTCTTCCAGTATTTTTCACAAATCAATGATGTCAAGACTTTAAGAACTCCACTGACCTTTTTCAAAGAAATTCAGACACAAGTTGTCTGGCCCTGAGAATATAATCTTTAAATAAATATGATAGTTGTGACCTGATATCATTCTTAAACACCAGCAGAAGAAAAAACTATTTCATTAACATCATTTCTTGGATATAACCATGAGATGGATAAGTCTGTTAAATATAAGACATATGAGTCTATTTTATCAGGGCATTTCTAAATTTTTCCAGTAGGTATCTTACCTTGCTTCCTCCAAAAAACTGTAGAGAAGTAGTTGGGGAATATTTCAGACTTTCTTCCATTGTGTCACATAATTTAACAYATTTTTCCTGGACTCACACCTGTATAAGAGATTTCATGGTGTCCTGATATACTTAAACATTCCTTCTCACTGTATTTGTGAGAAGGGTGCAAGGATAGGAAGTCCTCAGAATATTTAAAGATTAAGGCCTTAAGGCCAGCTGATGGCATCTTATTATGAGCCCTGTACATGCCACTGCTCCTTCCTCTGTTTCTTCATCAGATCATATCCTTAGCCATTTACATCATAAGGCTTTCATGTTGACCTTTTCCTATTCTTATCCATGGTCTGCATGCTAACCTACTGATTTATTCCCATTGTCTTCACAAATTCTCTGCTTTCTTTTTAAAAACAATTCAATTATTTCTTTCAGCTTTTTTGTTAAGCTTGATTATTTTTAGCCAAAGATAGCTTTTGTGATTGCCGAATTGTGCTCTGGGGCAAAGGTTCATCATCTACTGCTTCTGCATGCAATGCCCAATTAACACTCATATGACTATATTTAATTTTTTTTTTCTTTCCTGATTTTGCTTATTCTTTTCAGTTTGTAAAACTGACCATTCAAAAGAACAAAGTGTGATTATTACTGGCCAGAACTAATATTCTGTATAACTATAGCAAAAAAAGCTAGATCTAGATCATCCATATCAGCCATCAGATTTTATAGCAAGGATCAAGAACTCCTCATAGATCTATTATAGAATTACTCTGAGCTTGTTTCAATAGTTTGTCTATCAGAAAGTTATTGATTTCATTGCTTAGAAATTCAAATTGTTTCTAACAAATGCAAAATAAACCTACAGTTAAAGGTGTCCTGGATCAAATTCTCCTCTCCCAGATCAAACTCTGCTATGATCAAACAACTTTTCTCCAGAGGTGTCATACAAAAATTGCTGAAAAGATGTTTATTCCCTCTAACGTATTAATTTGTTCTCTAAAGATAATTTTAATCAGTATGCCCCTCTGTGATTTACCAGTTTGAATACTAATCCATACGTTTTCTGCTTCCTGTCCTTTTAAACTTTCAGTTACTTTGATGTAAAGAATATCTTTACCGCAGAGTTTCTTCTGCCCACATTTTGTTCTTTTCCAAGGTGCTGCCAGCAATGTTAACATTCAAGTCCTGTGAAACACCCTTCCACATTTCAGTAATACCCACCCAGTCAGATATTGTTTCATAAATGAGTACTTCTTATTCGTCTTGTTTATTACCAAAGCTCCTAGCCAGTATGAATATAGAGACCACTGAAAAATATCTCCTTTCTCCATATCCTGACACCTGGATTCTTTTTATCAACTTACTTTATAGACCCATGAGCAAAGGATTGTATATTATTTCACAATTCTTTGAAAGTCACTGCAAGCTGTCTCAAAATGAATTTTGATTTGATGGGAATTGTATTAGATTAAAACCTTCAATATTATCAGATATTTAAAAAAAAAAAAAAAGAAGTGGAAGTGACCAAATTAATTCATTTTCTGCAACAAAAAGGCACGATGGTCATAATATTAATAATTTAAATGACTATAATGCATTACAGTTATAGCAATCAAATTGCCAATCTGGAATAGCTATTACATTTTCAACATTCATGAACAATGATGTCGATGTTGGTTCCCTAATTATTAACTCTGCAGAAAGACTAACCCCTCTCAGGAATTTGGCATATTTCTTTCAGCTGCAAATTAAGGGAGAAAACAATATAGCAACAACAGTTTTTACAATACAGAATTTAAATACTTGAATACTCTAGAAGGAAGAAGTGATCAAATCAAAATTTAAGTGAATACATTACTGTGACAAGTCTGCTAGATTCAGTATACATCTCCCAGTGAATCACTTTAACATCTTTTTTTAACTGCATTGCTACATTAAAAATTATTTTAAAAATATTTTAGAGGTTTTGCATGGTAGGTCTTCACAAGACTGGGAGTTTGCACAGGTCCAAGTACAATTAGTCTATCTGAATATAGGCCAGTGGATTATTTAAATACACAGTTTTAATAGTATATGTTTAAGTTGTTTATCTCTCCTGAACTAAAGAAACAAATCCTACAATCTGACAGTGCACTATTTTTAGAAGTATTTTGTTTTATCAGTTTCAATCTTGCTGTCTGTCAGTTTTCCCTGTTTATTTATAAAGGGGGGAACATGGAAAATGCTGACCTAAAAGCTAAAAAAATGCATACAAAAGTTAAATAAAGACTTGAGGAGGAGGTGAATATTTACGGTAAGTCTTCCTTTACTTGAACCCTTCCTGTTAAATGTCATCATAAAAGACAGCCTAAAGGGTCTGTCAATAATGTATATTTCATAGCAAAATAAAATGAAGAAGAAGGAATTAAGAAGACCACATCCCACCTTTATGATAAGCTGAAATATAAAGGAGATTGACCTGGAATAGTGAATAACTTTCAAAAGTCAATTATCTCTGATAGTGTCTAAAAGACTATTAATAAGTATGGCTTTCTAAAAAGCAGAATGTTATGGTCTGCACTTTGCACTGAATTTCCAGAGGATATTTGGCTTATATTCACCCAATTCACAGCATAGCTAGAGAAGTTCATGTCTGTCCGCATCCATCTACTTGCACATCTTCCCTTTACAGATGGGAAGACAAAGGAAACCCTCAGAGTCTATAGAGACTCAGAAGGTGTAAATAGACAATAGTCCTGCTGTGGGAACACAGGCTCTGGCATTTCCTCTGTGTATCATCCTAAATAAACACTACACTGTGTTAACTTGGGATGAATTTCAATACCTCAGACTCAAACACTGCTTTGAGAGGGAGAATTGGAAAAAAAAAAAGAAAAAAAAATGCTTGAAAAAAAATGTATGATTGGATTGCCATGAAGTCAAGCTTTGATAACCAAATTGCCTTTCAGTCTTCCATTGACATGTCTCTCAGTTCTAATAATGTAGGATATCAATTTCTACAAAATTAAGTGCAGGACATCTCCCACAGGGCTTTGCAAAATGTTCTTGTGATATGTGGGAGGCAAAATGTTGCTTTGTTTTTTCAGAACTCTCTTCAATGCACTTGTAATCATATCGATTTAAGGACTACTGTTGTGTACAGCTCCTCACAGGTGACCCAAGAGAGCCAAGAATTGTTCACTTCCAGGAAGAGAAACCAGCTTCTGTGGAGCTGAGCACCCCACACAAGGTTGTGAACAAGTACTTAATCAAGAAATTCTTCCACTTCTAGGCAGAAGAGGAGACAGGGGCAAAATGTGAAAGACGATGATATTGTGGTTAATGTCAATATTTAGAAATGATTGAGAACTACACTCTTGCATTCCTCTGCCCTGCTGAACTCCTAGCAAATTCGACATTCATACTTCATGGAAACATAGGGAGGAAGAGTTTTCACAAATTGCATTTCAAGCATAAGGAAGTTTGATTTAAAAGAACAGAGATTCTTACCCCCTTTCCTTTCACTCTTCACTCTTTGGTTGATGTCCTTAGTAATGAAGGTAAAAACCATCCATGTCCATGTACAAAGATATATTTATTTTCATCCTGTTTAAATTTAGACCTCCAACAAATATTCATACAGCTCTAAAGATGCATCCTCCTATCATTTAGACATTTTTATGCAAGTGTAACTCAGCTGACTACACAGGATTTATTACCTATTTATATATGTATATATGAGATAAAAGTCAGGACCATATTTTCCTACAATGGCATGCAATGCTCTATGTTTGTGAACAGAAGACTGAAAAAATCAGAGCAAACATTTTTCATGTTAAAGTATGCTGAATCATATGCTTCTTGGATGCTAAAGCATATTTACATGGACATATGTACATTCAGGTAACTTCCTGTACCAGTCAGAGAATAGCTGTAAAAATATACAATCTTATATTGAATTCTTTCTCATATATATATATATATGGGATTTTTAATCATACTGGAAGAATTCCTATTTTTTTTTACATATTTGTATTGCAAAAGTAGCATCATGCTTTTCTTATACCAGATGTGGGTGAAGTTGAACATGAAACGTATTGTTTTAAAGGAAACAAGTATCAATATCCAGTAGTTATAAATTCAGATTAATTAGTATAATGAGCTGGTTAATATCTGGTTTAAAAGCAGAGCAGTTTGCATAAAAGTTCTCTTTACAGTACTTTATTTTCAAAAGCAGATGACAAAAAAGATAAAAGTCTAGTTTTCTGGAGAAGTTTTGTGGTTTAACAGATTCATAGTAAAGATGTGGGGATTTCATTGCTAGTTCAGCTGCTAGCCTCCTGATATTGGGCAATTCAATTTCCTGAATATTTTTCCAGCTAAAAACCTTCATTGTCATACCTATATACATTTTAAGCTTTACATAGTAGGACTTGTCCTTTGCTGGCCTATAATTGACCTCAGCTCAGCTGCTGTAGTAACAGTAGTAGCTGTAATAGCAACCGTAGTAGTAGTCTAGTTACTCAAATATAATTCCAGTCTTGCAGGCTACTTCAGTGCAGTCAACCCCATTTGTCCAAACAAATGAATCTTCAGGTTTGAAGCATTTCTCATTATTCATGCACACTGCCATTAATTTGTTATGAGGGAGATTCAGAATGAGGGAATGAGCTGTGTTGCTGGCTTTTATATGATTTGGCTTTTATTACAGCAACAGTGACTGATAGAATTATCCCTTATCTACAAAAACATGAGCAGACTTATGCAATTTTAATATCTACGGCTAAGTCCAGGCAGACAGTTCAACAAAGGAGTTCAAACTTTCTCACGCAGCTCTAGTTACCCAGAGGTTTAGAACATCCCTTCACTGTCAACAGCAACCATTAAGGTAACATATAAAGTTTAAATTACATTTAAATATTTGCAGATGAGAAGAACCATCTTTCCTGACCAATGTATGCCACCCAAGGTAATAAATTGCTGGAAATTCAAGCTAGTCTTTTGTTTATGCTCTTGTTGCTTTGTGTTATCCTGACACTGTACACCAGCCAGGCAACCTGCTTACTCAAGCCCAAGCTCTATCTTGACCCGCTGCACACTCCCCTGCAGGTTGCACCAAGTCTCGTAACTTCTTGGCAAGAGGAATCACCTGCAATTGTGCTGTCATCACAGCACTTTTCCAGTGATGTAAGAAAAACTCCATAAAGCCCTCAATGAGCTTTCCAGAGTTCACCAACTTTTGAGTTCTCATCTTTCCTTAGTTAGTGTTAAATTTGTCTTTCTTAGAATCATAGAATCATAGAATCATAGAATCATTAAGGTTGGAAAAGACCTCTAAGATCATCAAGTCCAACCATCAACCCAGTACAAATGCCCACTAAACCATRTCCKSAAGCACYTCATCCACACRTTTTTTGAATACCTCCAGGGATGGTGACTCCACCACCTCTCTGGGCAGCCTGTTCCAATGCCTGACTACCCTTTCAGTGAAGAAATTTTTCCTAATATCCAATCTAAACTTCCCCTGGCGCAACTTGAGGCC
>JASVER010000018.1:11498076-11589650 GCA_030449065.1 Oceanodroma leucorhoa
AGGGAAGGAGGGAAGGAGGGAAGGAGGGAAGGAGGGAAGGAGGGAAGGAGGGAAGGAAGACCTTGGCTGCCACCTAAATTCACTGGACCTCTCCTGCTTTGACTGCAAAATTCCTTCTGCACCAATCATTTTCCCTCTGAGCATGTCCAGATATGTCCTGGACTAGGTGAATTTGCACCTTGTACATGACCCTGGTTCTCAGAAGCCAGACACTGCCCTGTTAAATTCCCAGCAGGGATTGATTCCTCTCCACATGCCTAACAAACCTACATAGGGTTGGACTTCTCGCAAAATGCAGTTACGGGTGCAGGCAACAGAACCCAGCTTGGGTATAATTTCCCTTGTGCCTTACACTATGAGTGAGAATCCCTGGTTCCCACCCTACGCTGCATGCATTTTATAATAAAATACATTGGAAAACTGAAAAACATTCTTGGCATTTAGGGATCAAACCCAGAGCATTGCCAGCCAAGAATAGAGAACTTACCTCTCACCTATTCCCCCATTCCCTTAGTCATATATTCCTTCAGCACAGGGCTGAAGATCTATAATATGAGTTAATCACTGAACCCAAATCTCTGACCTTAGATTAACAGTAAGCTTTACACTGATGGCAAATTGTGAGCGCTGCCAGCATTTTTCCAAACCATGTTTATGCTCAGTATTTCCTACTGTCTTCTAAGTTGGTTGATACATCTATCATAGGAGACAAAATAACCGTATATACAGCTGAGTGTTCTTTAATAATTTCTAAGGATTTTCCTGAGAAGTTATTAAAGAATTTATTAAAACTACCCTTATTAGAGAAATATTTCTGATTCTAAAGCTTCTTTTAATTATATGACCTTCCAGTCCTTTGCAAGTGTGTGTTAATTCTAATGAAGTTTACTTTTTTATTTCAATGTAGGTGCACTGCTAAAATGGGGGATAAAAACATTGAGGTGAGTTTCCTAACATTTTGCTTAAAGGCAAAATTCATTACAGTGCCAACACAAAGATTCAAACACTCTTAGATCACAACTAAACTGAATTTCTACYACCATGAATCAGCAACTGCATGGCGGCAGAACCTAGTTGTTCTTCATCCAAGGCCCATGCTCTAATTCTGGAACCAGATTCCTTCAACTCCCCAAAACTAGTTGTACAGGCCAAAAGTCTTCAGATTTTCTATTAGCTGTGTTGAAGGGAACACTTTCAAACTCCCTATTAGTGAATACAGAAATTTATATTATAATTTACTGTAGGTTTGATTATAGACTCACTTTACTGAGTGATAGAGAATGAATCATTTCAAGGCTGCTGGATGGAACCTCAAAACTCAATAAAATTAGGAAAAAAATCAGTCAGAAGGAAGGCATACCAAACTCTTCCTAGTGAAAACTATGCTTGGTCATAAAATAAATAACATTTTTCATTGCAAAACACCACAGATTAACATTGCTTACCTTTAAAGGCAATGCCAGGAAAAATAAGGAAAAAAATCAACTTCTAATTTTTATTTTGATTTTTAAAAATCTGAGCATTTTTATTTCAATTTTTCATCTTTTAGTAATAGAATATATAAAATAAATTACTTCTTGTCGATTTCCTCCCATTTTTTTTCTTTATACTGTCTTCACAGTATCTTCCCAACATTTGTCTATCTTTTGCCAAAATCCAAGGGGTAAAAATAGGCACAAAAAAGTTCCACACATCATAGATTCTATTGGATCTACTGATAATAAGGAAAAAGGCTTTTTTGTGAAAGTGATCAAAATTAAGATTTTTATTATAAACATAAAAATGTACTGGAAAATCCTAAAAGGAAAGAAGTATGAAATTAAATTTGGAATGATTTTCAAAAAGAATATCCTTCCTTCTCAGCTTTTTCGGTAAGCTGTTAATTATTCTTTGCAGCCTGGAAGCCAAATATTTTTTAAGCATTTAAGTGTGAAAGGGTACAGATAAATCAGCAGGTGCCTCTTTGCATTTCTAATAATATAAATAACTTTAGAAATCCGCCTATGTATCCCAGGGACCTTCTCAATTTTTTGAACATTCAGAACAAATCAGTTTCGACGTATGTTTGAAGAATGGGCAAAGGTTAGGGCCTGTTCCTATTTCATCTGAGTTAGTTTGGCCATGATGATTCAGAAGGAACTCATTTGTTCCCATGGCAATGCAGTGAATTCCGTAAAACTCTGCTTCTGTCATTGCAAAGGAAGCAATTTTTTGGTGAAAATATACCAGATGAGGGAAAATATCAGGTAACAGACAAAGCTAAGGTTCTTGAAGATAAATAATTAATTTCAAGGAGATTTGCAAGTAATTCATAAACTGAAAATAAGTCAATAGAAATTTGAGACCATTCCAGTAGGAAAAAATGCAGAGGAACTCAAGGTAGGAATTCTTAATAAAATAAGAATTCGAGAAATTCTGCTATGTGGCCTCCTTCTGGGTATCATGAAGGGTTCTTAAAACCAACCCCTACAAAAAGCTACTGAAGAAATAAATAGCAAGTAACTTCTTTGCACCTCAGACTCCACAAAGGAGGGAGAGCATTCCCCGAAGGCCACCTTGGTAGGGCTTTAGAGACAGGAGGACACACCCCTGCAAGAAGTGGCATGTCTCATCCTGTCAGGAAGCATGAATCTTCTCAAAGGCGGCAGGAATAGGCGTTTTGGTAGGAGGGTCGGGATGGGCACTTCTGTCTCTGTAGCTCTTCCTGACAGCACCATAGAGCATTACCCAGGACATTACATCAGGAATACCCTAATCCAACACAAAAAGGCTGTTTTCAGAAGAGCGTGAGATGTTTCTTACAACACTCTGTTTCAGCTGCCGTTGCCATAAACCTTCAAGCTGTGAGAAAGGTAATGAATCTAGTTCTCCATTGTCTTCATATTCATCCCCTACAGAAAAAAAAAGAAATAAACAAATTCTAAATTGCCACATATCACATAAAACCAAAAAGTTCAAGACTTAATTGTGAAGATCAGCAAATCTACGGTTATAACTAGCATATCACAGCTGTCAGTTCATGGGAATAAACTGAATTTTCACTGTACGAAGTGTGGATTTACTAGAATTTTTCTTATTCTAAAACAAACAGAAATAATTGTATTAGTTATAAAAGAGGTTGACAAATAATTTTTATTCCAATAAAACAATAACATCTTAGTGGAAAAGAAAAACATACAGGGCTGTGTTTAGATGGGAATATTTTTGCCCATCCAAGCAAAAACTGAACTAAGTTTATTGCACTGCGGGTGATTTAAGATAGAAGTCAGCACATCACCTGCTTGCTTTGTTCACAGAATAAGTGGTTCACTACACACACAGGATATGGCTTCATCACTTTCTTAAGAACTAACCAATGGCATAATCAAAACAGTTAACATTTCCCTCCTCCTTTCTATCTGAACATAGAGGTTTCAGTCGCTATTGCTTGATTTCTGTTTACTGCYTCAAGCATATGTGCAGTAATTGCATTCAGGTCAACCTCTCCAAAGTGAGTAGTCTATTTTTCATGATCTCGTTGTCTTTAACAGTCATCCTTCAAAGAAAACTTCTGCAATTTTTAGTCCGTATGCATTACCTCAAATTGTTCTCTGAAAATTTGGAAACAGAACTGTTACACAGAAATTGAAGATTGCTGTTATCATTTTTCAGTTCTACTTTGGACCTTAATTGAATCATCCGTCTATTTTCAACTTTCATCAATACTATTTATTTGTGTTCTAGTCGGCCTTCAGGGTCACCATTAGACGATCAGGATTTTAGTATGCTGAACATAGACCAGCACATAATGGGAAGACAGCTCTCAAGTCAAATGAATTAAAATCTAAATAATTCCTGCTCTGAGAGTCACATTCTGCTTTTAATTTTAGTGGTGAAAATGAGCAAAAAAGTAGGCAAACTCATTCATTGTATTTTTGGGTTGGGGTGTGAGATGTAGGTGAGTTCTCTGCTATTCAAATCAGAAGCAAAATAATCTAGTTACCCTCTTGAACCTTCAACCTTACTCCTGTTCATTCGCAATATGCATGTGTGTGACTGGTAAACAATTATCCCTAACAACATGGGTAATTTCCTTCTCCATCTATATAGCCAGTGGATTGATATGATGGGGAGGTTATTTAATACAAACATATATTCTGTTAAAAAATAACACAGTGAAAATCCACTTTCTTGTATTGTCCTCAGCATCACCATACTCTTGGAACACTGTAATAAGAGTGTGGTTTTTTACCTTTGCAAGGTGGGGGAATTTTTATCACTGTAGGCAGATAAAAATGATAACAAACAGCTCTGAGGATGCTGTGACTCAATTTCTGGATCTTCTTGTTGTCATGAGGGCCTTTCCAGCCCCAGATCTCCCCTGTTTTCAGAGGTTGTTGCACCTTTTGGAAAGCAGCAGAGGAACTTTGTTCTTCTATCTCACTTGCCTCACCTCATCTTCTAGCGTATTTGATTGAACTGCTGAAGAAAATGGATTTGTCCTGCTGCTACAGACTGTGACTTCTGGTCTGTGCAGAGACACAGTTTTATTTTGCTATCCCTGATTTAGGGCCTGTTGCTTTGGGCAAGGAGATGGACAGGCACCTGGTGGCAGGTACATGTGAACTACCACAATAACCTAGGGGAGCTCTCAAAAAATTGAGCTCTTTTTCATTTTGGAACCACTTCAGCAAGTTACAGTGTTTTAAGCCTGAATTCTGAGAGTGAAGCTGCCTCTGAGGAACCCACCGTAGACAATCTCAGACAAGCACAGGTTGAGGAAAGCTTTGCTGTATCAGGGTGTGGAGGTGGCACAGCTCTGCAAATACATCAAGCATACATCTGCTGAATTGCAGATTATTTCACTCGCAAATGAAAAGGCTCTACATGGACCCTAGAACTAAAACCRTGGCCAAAAGGAAATATGCTCCTTAGCACTGACAGAAGACAGCCAACACTTATCTTCACTGAGAAACAAGTGGCAACAAAATTCTACATGTCATGTGTGCAACTGGCATGTTTATTTATTATTAAAAAATCTATTTTAACACTGTTTACATCCTACTATAACTCACATAAACCAAGAGGATTGGAGAGGTTGTTCGGACAGACACTGAGCAAAGGTGTATAAGGCATGCAGGAGCTCCACTGTTCCTTAACTTCATCAGAGAGCCTAAGAGTCCTCATGATTTGGTGATTATTCTGACTTTTATCCATGACCTCTGGTGTTGGCCTTCTCTCCAGAAGTAAAAGATATAAACCACAAAGATCGTAACACTTGCTCAGAGGAAACAAAAAAGTAACATGCAAATGAATCATTTATGAAACATATGTTGTTCTATCAATGGTCCACAGGTAATGCCAGAAACAGTAATCCAATTAACAGCCACCCAGCTAGCAAAGTTGTTTGGGATTGTTCCCATGAAATTTAAGAGAAGTGCAACTCTTGAACATATACCCCCTCAACAGATTTCTTTGTTTAAGCTTGACAATGACCACACTTTTAACCTTGTGTTGACTCATGCCGGCACTACAGCAGATACACCACTATCCCGAGTCCCTTGCAGTAACGACACTGCTGCATGGCATTGCTGTAGTGAGAGTGGGGAAACCAAGCTGGAAGGTGGACAAAGCCCGTACRTCTGTAGGTGGAACAAACACCTTTTATCACACTATTCCTATTTTGATCACTAAACATGCTACCCCTGTTGCAGTGTCCTCTTCCTTTAACAGTTTTTCCTGTGTAGACCATGCATGTATTTGCATGCTATGGCAAATAGTCAGCATTATACCATCCAACTGTTAGGGGCCAGTTTTATATGGAAATGAAACAAGTCTTAACAGTTAGCAATATCTGTTTAGGAGAATATGATTTAGCTTGTCAAAGGGAGCTTGGAAAGCTTTCTCACAAAAGGATTTTAAACAGTTATGCCAGTATAACTCCTACCGTGGGAAACTGCTTCCCATAAACTTTTCATGTTGAGTATGAAAGTGTCTTCTAGTAGTATAGAATATCCCCCTTCCTAGACAAAATAGCCATACTACAAAAAGTGCTTTCATACTAAATCTAGTGATAACCATTTGGAGGTGATTTGTACTGCTTTTTCATCATTGGATTAGCTGAAGTGGTGGGCTTTTAACATGCAGGTAAGGTTTATATTATTTTTTTAAATAACTGGTATGAAGAAAGCGTCAACATATTCTACAATGATTTTGCAAAGCTGATATTTAGTTTCACTTCAATTTGGAGCAACACCTCCTCACCTCTGAATTTGTAATGAAAAAGAATATGTGGCAGACCACAGTTCCAGGCTGTCCCAGACCTAGCAGTTCAGGGAAAACAACAGAACACCAAGCATGGAAATTTAGAAGTGACTATTCCCATGATTTCTGACTCAATATGCCAGGGAAGTGATAGCCCAAAGCCTTGACATTTTTTGTCAGGTGAATTGCAGAAGACCTGAGCCTAATTAACTTGAGAGTTGTATCTTTGTTGTCCATCAGGAAGATTGCTAAAAAAGGGTTATACAATTTTGCAAAAAACAAGCATTACAAATGGATACCCACAACACAAGTACAGTTCAGCCAGAACAATGCTTAATAACACCCGGAGCTTCAATAATATCAAAACATCACCATGTAATATTTCATATACYACAAATTAACGTTCTTCAGTGAAGACATGTCAGTGAATTCCTCAATAGCTCTATCTCCAAGTCATTGATGCCCTTTTAAAAAAAAGAAAGGAAAAATGAGAGAGAGAGASAGTTGGGAGTGTTTATTGATTTCAACTCAGATCTGAAGCAAAAGTAAAAACCTTCCAAAGTCAGGTTGCTGGTAGGAAGGTAATGATTCATACTGCTTCTATTATAGCTAGGGAAAAATGAACCTATCTGGGTATGAAACAGAAATAAAACTTATCAAGAGATGYGGGTTGTAACAGTGATTTATTAAACTAGACTGAAGTTAAAAAAGTTAGCAACACAGTAAATGAAAATCTGAGATTGCTAGATATGTAGCCTGATTTTGAAATCAAAGCATTTTGGCTTAAAGAAAAAAAAATGAGATAGACAAAAAAAAATAGGGAAAGGGGAGAAAGAGACATTTTAGCTGAACATTCAAATTCACCTGCATTTATCCAGATAGAACCTCAAAACCTTTTGAGGTCCCTCAATTGTTCCCCTGGCTGTTCAAATTTCCCTGTGTCATCCAGTAGAGATTTTTAACCTTAAAAAGTATAGGATAATGAGTGCTTATATGACACAAAGGAACTGCAGTGCACACAAAAAATAATGATTCTGTCAGTTACAAAAAAAGTATTTAGTACCGTAGAGTGATTTTTCCAGTGTTGCAGAAGACTGCCTTCAATGTCTGTTGTCTCCAAGGCTGAGTGAATCACCTTTTAAATATATATAAAGATCTCCTGTGAAATCACTTTGTTAGTAGCTCAGCTGCACATGGTAGAGATAATCTATATCAAAAATTCCTGACAGGGACTGTGCTTCCTTAGCAGGTCTTTGAAACCTTCCTACTCAGTGACCTCAGGCTTCAGTGAGTCACAGTAAAAAAGTCAAGCTGCTGTATGTAGGTAATGAATGCACAGATTCATACTGCTGCTATTGCAGCTATGAAAAAAATGAACATTTCTGGAAATGAAAATCTGTGAAGTTTATATCTGGAAAAAGAAATGTAACAAAATCTCACTGATTTCATCATGTGTATCTATACTGTCAGCTGGGTTCAGTGCCTCTTTCACTCCATGACACGTATCTCCAAGTCATCTGCACTGCATATATGTTGCAAACTAACTTCTTTCTCTAGAAAAAGAGCCAGAAGACAGTTTTGCTCAGGAGGTTGCACCATACAAGCAGTACGGATGTGACTAGCCTCCTGCATAAAGCTTTACACTTGAGTAGTACAGACATGAGCTTGCTTGTCTGGAGCAAGAAAGACATAGTAAGTGTACTCATGCTGGCATACAGCATTAAGATGAAAGTTGTTATTCTTTCCACTCCAATCACTCTTCATGGCACCATTCCATTAAGACAGATATGTGAAATGACTCTTCCTACCAAGGCCCAGTATGTAGCTTTGCCATGACACACTGCGACCAGATAGAGGAAGGGGGAAAATGAGGCAGTCCCCTCTTGCCTTCCTTTTCTTTTTCTTTCCCCAATATAAAACATTTCCAACTTAGACTGTAGACTAAGTGTGGTCCTAGAGCCCAGATAACACCTAGCATCCATTGCAATGCATATGACAATATACAATCTCAGCTTGCTATATTCCTTCATTGCAAAAATCACTAGAACCAATAAAAAATTGTATTATAAATTATCTCTTTCACTTCAGTGTTTTTTATGGGTTTACATAAGGTGAAAAAATGACAGACGTATTTCTTAAACTTCAGCTAGTGGCAAATTGCAGGACTGCATAAGTGAGAGCTGGATGAGTTCTCCATCTTACTAAATTAATTTAGGCCCATATTCATCTCACCCAATGTTACCTACCAAAAGGCATTAAGTCAGGAGCATAGCCTCCCTAAATTTTCCCTTTAGTCAGTCTAGAAAAATAGTCAACCCCAGGGAATGATTCACCCCCTATAATTCCCTATAACTGACCAGTTTGGGGCTCACCTGCCTGAATTCAGCAGCTGTGTACAAAGGATGTCCTACAAAGCAGCAACATGGCTACCTGGAGATGGTTTCCATAATTTACAAGTGTTTTAACTTGCTGCTTCTCCTAGGATTGGGGTTGAGGACACACACCCACATTGCTCCCTCACACTACTTTTGAGCAGATGCCCTCATCCAGATCCAGTTGCGTTGAAAGGCGTTGCTGTTCCCCTCTGCTTATCAGTGTCTCCTACAAATACACATCTCACTGAGTGTTGTGTAAATCCACCCCAGAAGCTGGTGAAACAAAAAACATGTTCCTTGTCTATCACTTCTTTTGTCTAATTAATACTCCACATGGTCTCCCAAGGAGAGAACAAGAAATACTTTATGAAAGAGATGGTTTTTTTGTATAATCTCTATGGAACTTCAGAAATTGTCCCATCTTTTAATAAAAATCATTATTGTTTGTATACATTTAGATAGGTACATGCACCCATACATAAATGTGTATCAGCAATCACACCTTGGAAATGCATGAATACAAACATTTCCAATTAATTACAGGTCCATCTGGTCTCTGGGGGTTGTTAGCAGGGTAGTTAGTTTTATAGTTACAAACTCAGGAGCGCAAATTCAAATCCAGTTTGTAAGCTGTGGATTGCACTCCAGTCTGCAGCCATTAACTGCTCTCAGTCTGAGGGCCATCGTCTACCTCCAGAGCTATTTTTGAAGAATAACTCTTCAGTCCTGGGTGCAGTTTTACTACATTTTATTTTTCCAGCCATGTGTATAGGATTTATTATGCATTCACATCTGTTTAATACAAAAACTGTATACAACACACAAGGACATACAGTTTATGTATTACCATATTTTATAATAGAATTTGTATTCAATCAGCTGAAGTGAAGGGTATGAAAAAGCTTATTCTAAAGTACTAAATATATAAGGGGTATACATGGCACACACCATTATTGGAACTGGCCAAGTAGGACAAAGACTGCTTTTGCCATCTGTAACTTTTGACAGCCCAGGAATTTTTACTTAAAATGGATAAGTCGTCTATGCATAACTTAAGACTTTTCCTAATAAATTAGACTGTGTAGTCACATGTTTTGACACATCAGTTACCTTCCAGTATAAAATAGTTGACAATCTTTCTGGCAAAATTCAGTGAAAACCATGGTAAACACCACCAGAAGACAATGAAGCTACTTCCTATGTTTATGTTCCCCATAGCAATTGGTCCTCTGTGCAGTCTGGATGACACAGGCTCTAAAACCTGAAAATTGTATCAAAATAATTTCTAACAGAGGTTTTACTGGTATTCCAACCATTACAACAAACAAGCAAACAAACAGATCAATTTGAGGGAATGCATTCCTGTAAGAGTCACTACTTCCTGAGAGTTTTAGGAGCTGGGAAGATGCTTGAGAGAAGAAAAGGGTTCACTGGGAAGCGCCAGGGCAGGGTTCCTGGGCAGAAGCAAAAGGGAATGCTCATTCCTTTTTCTCATTTATTCAGTTTCTGATTTTTGCCCTTCCTCTTATTAATATATAGCAWACCCACTCACTCCACCGATTTCTATCGTAAGTTTCTAATACTGGAGACTTTTGTTGTTTTTCTGATGTGCAGAAAACTCGGCAGGGAACAACACATACTTCCCTCCTGCTGTTTTGTAAATTGACAGATCAGAATGTAAACTAACTGGTTTTTAACAAAGAGTTAAAGTTGTTTCAACACTGTTCTGTACCAGCCTCTAGGGTTCCGGACAATGAAGACAAGTGATGAAATGTCTAAACCCATAATTTCCTTGCAAACTGCTTAGACTCGTGTTTGTCATCCCACTGACATTGCTATGCCAGTTTATCATGTCGGTTGAAGAATATTGATATGCATGAACACAGCAGTTTAATTTCCAGGAGGACAGTCCTGGGAAAGTGAGAGTAACAGGCAAGGGCTTGTCTGTTTGTTTGTTTGCTCTTGTGCAATGTAAGCAGTTGTGCTTGTTTTGTTCTGAGACCAGTTTTTCTCTATTCTTCTACCCTTGTATCTTTGTTTAATTTGACCAATGTGTTTTGCCAAACAACAAGGTTTAACATTGTCTTCAATGCTGCTGTTCACTTGAGATCAGTATAAAGCATTTCTGGTGCTTTCCTTACATTTTGCAACCCTTACATTATGTGTGTATTTTTCCTGTTAATCCCTTTGGAATGACTTTTTTGACGTATTTTAAAAAAGTCCTGCATAATATCGAGATACACTTCAGACTGAAAATATGGCCTCGTAACATCTTGTCACAGCAACACTGTGTTGATAGACCTATCCTCTGTGTAAGTTGTTGTCCTCAGCAGTCTCAGTTCACTTTTCAGCTGAGAAAGATGAACATTTTCCTTTCTTGACAAGGCAAGTACATACTTCAGCTCTAGAATTGACTCCAGCATGCTTTAGCCAAATGATATAGAGTGTGCATTTTAAAAGAAAAAAATCTGTTTTGTCTTCAATTAAGAAAACATTTATAATAAGCTTAAAAGTGATCCCTGTGTGTTTGTGAGAGGCACTTCTGGCAGTAAAATTAGTGGTCTGTTGTCTGTTTTAGATAGCCTTGAAGTCACAAAAATAAATTAACATTTCTCTGACCAGCATACAACCTCATCTAATTTTGGAAGGCAGCAGATACAAGAAGCAAAAAAACCCAATTTGGCATCAACCATCACTCAAAAAATTTCTGTCCTTGCAGAAGTGACATAGTGAAGAGCATCCCCATTTTGCATATTTTAACTCTTCAGCTTTGCTTAAGAAGTGACATGTTCCACCTTTTTTTCTGCAATGACCAATACTTTTTTTCATTCCAGTTCTACTTATTCTACAATTTTCAGAAAAATATGTCCATTGACTTTGACTTAGAGATTCAGATTTGGAAAGATGGATGGCTTCTGCAGCTCTGTTGACAGTTTTCCTACAACCAGAAGGCATCTTCTAGTTGTCTTTAATGATTGGGATCTGTGCTCTTCCATTCAGTTCACCATCTGATTGAGCCCTGCCTGTTTCTCACCTGCACTGGATTTTCTTTTCTTTGTAGCAAAGTAGAAAGTAAACATACCTTTTCCAGTCTATTGTTTGCATATTTCTTTGGACTCTGATTCATTCCATGTGTTTTCACTACCAAAATGTAAACGAAAGACCTGTGTCAAACGCCTGGTCATCGGAGGTTCCCTTCACAGTCAGAGGGAGTGAGACAGAGGGGGAGATCCTCATAGATTGACCTTACATGATTCTCTGCAGGTAATTTTCTCTCTCCACTGACTACAGACTGGGAAAGCGCTTTGCAGAGAGAAGGCATTTGTACTCCCCATTTAGACACTGGATTATTTTTCTAAAAGTAGACAAAATAAACCAGAGCCTCATTCACTGTTAAGCACTGAGCTCCATCCATTTAACTTCAGGTGCTGATTATTACTTTGTTTCTGTCATTGCATTGACTTATACACCTCTGTCTGAATTTAAATCTATACATTTTCCATATGATTTCAAATTTACAGTGCATTTATCTCACTTTGTTGCACTGTTGATTTTTCCTAGGAAGAGTTCCTCTGAACTAAAAATGTTACCATTATCTTCCTTGTCTGAGGTGTGCTTCCCCTGTTGGCACTTACAAACTCCTACATACTGACATAATTCACCAAAGTAGTTTTTCAATTTTCCATCTCCTGTGAACAACCATTGTGCTCTTAATTGTGAACTGCTCCACATGTCTTCATGCCTCAGGTATCTATCCTTGCAGTGCTTCAGATCTTCCATCACCTCTAACATGTGCAAACACTCACCATGGCTCAGGGGCTTCAGCAGACAATTTCTTTGGCCTGGAAAAAAATCACTTTTGTCAATAGTGAATTCTGAATCTTTTAGTAGATTTTTTGGAGTGCTTTGCCCTAGATGGTCTCATAATTTAGTCAGATGTTAAGGACCAAGTTAAATCCAAAACTGAAAGATAGCTTTGTACAACTTGAAATTGTACAAATTCCTCCACAAATTCTTGCAAACCTTTTTTCCAAGTCTGTTTAAAAACTGTTCGAATGCTTCATCTTTATGTGAAGTGTGAAGTACTCCTTGAATTTTGTACTGCACTTTCAGAGTTAGCCTCTCTGCTTGAGCTACTGAAAACCATTAAAACATCAAGTAGTTCAAAACCACCTACTGTCAGAAACAAGGCTGCCTTCTGTCTTCCTTTTTGCTGCTGCCCATTGCTTGTAGTTCCTTTTAAACTTCCTCCAGTTGTCCTCCACATTTCCCAAGGGGTTTAACTCTGTGGGGCCTTGAAGAATTCCTTTCTTCTATTCAGGGTGTAGCTCAGTTGATTTTATTCCTGTTCCAGTGTTTGGCTCAGCAGCCACAGAGAACAGGGAGATGGAAGAGACCGGCTCCACTTCATGAAGTCATTCTTAAAGTGCAGAAAAATTTAAGTCATCCTTCCTTCACAACAGGTCATTTTCTTCCAATTGTCACAGACAAAAACATCCTAAAGGGAGAGTTTCCCATGAAGTGAGGGGTAGCAAGAGAGAGGAAGTAGAGAAGATGGGAAAAGAACATCTGTGGAGAACCCAGAACTGGCTGTAGCCTACTGAGAAATGTCAGACTTGTTAGAAAGAGGACCAAACGTAGCAGCTAATGAGCCTAAATAACAAGCACTGTCTTTTCCTTTCTTGTGCTCTTCCTCTTTATGTCTTCCAAGGTGCCTGGGCAATAAATATCCTTTGGGGCAGAAGAGAGCAACTGCATCTCAAGGGGAATGGCAACCTGAGCTGAAGCTCTTACTCTATTGAGGTTTGTTCCACCATCCTATGAGGCCAGTAGCAGAGGAAATGGACATATCTCAAAAAAAAGAAATGGTATCATTTTTAGCAAAAGCAGACAAAAAGTCTGTGGCACTGTTCTCAGCTTCACCTTTTCATTCTTCTGAGGGTTCAGAAATATCTTCATTATCTATAGAAAAACAACTCCACTCAACTGAAACATTTTCTGTTGTTGACATTTGGTTTTGTACAATATTGGCAGAGAACCAAAATATTTTGAAGTTTTTCAATGAGGGAAAAAAAAAAAGCCATAAGCAAATAGAGATGGAAATACAGCCAATGGCCTAATTAACTAGGTCACTTAGTAGGGATATGAACTCTTCTTACATCTGTTTCTTTKTRTATAAATAATTAAACATTCACTGCCTTAGAAAGGTGGAGATTACCTATCTATGGGTTGATGATAAAGAGCCTTGGCTATGCTGCAAGACATTTATGAAAAAGCCCCTTTTCTTAATTATGTAAATCAGAGACTTGATCTATCCAGAAGACCCAACTGAATCTTGTAGTTGTCCTGTGATGAAGGTCACCCTTTTTGTCTCTCCAAAAATCCTTCCCTGATGCCAAAAAAATTTATATGCATTGCCTAGAAGATGCTACATTTTGAAAACACTATTTTTTTTCTGAAAGTTTTAACGGCAAGACTCTTTATTGAAAAATTTATAACCAGTTGTGGAAAAACCTGGGTTTTATGTAAAGTTAACTGATGAAAATGGACAAGTGTTTCATGAGAGGAACTTTTCTGCAATGCATATATTTTCTTCAAATGTAACAAAAGTTATTCACTTTCAACAAAAATAGAAAACTAAAATTTATTTTAGTAAAATTGATTTCTTTTAAATTGAGATTTATGAAAAAAAAAGTATTTGTAATTTTTCACTCAGAAATATTTCTTCCATTTTCTTGATGAGCTTTGCATCTATTATTCTATTCACAAAGTATCCAGGGCAATTCTTCATTCAGGGCTTGTATCTAAAAGGCTACTAGTTTTTCTCATTCATGGCAATAGAGTTACTCCACCACTACAGTATTTCAGTTGTGTGCTGTTGTGATAGGATGAAAATAACACTATTTATATAATGGTAAAAATGGAGTTATGCAGGAATAATCAACCTCCTATAAATGGAGGAATCTTGTTTGCATAGAAGAGAGTTTTTAAAATACCACTTAAAAGCAGGTTAGATTTGCTTGCAAGGAACTAGTACATAAAATTACCATGGAGGGTCCAGTGCCCACTCTTCGTCACAGTGCAGGGCTGAGTTCCTATGCAAACACCTGACCAGCGCACTTTAGATTCTAGGACATCGCGATACCGTGCTGTTGTTTTGATRGGAAAGAAGGAGTGAAGAAACAAACTGGGCATTTCAGTCTCTGCTCTACCTCAACTTAAAACATAAGATGCTGTGAGTGTTGTTCTGTTGTACACTGATCAATGTGATTGTAGCTTTGAAGCGGCTGTACATCATGCAGCAAAGATATCTTTGATTAATCCCCTCCTGGTTAGTTTAAGTGATAGAAAGCCCCCTGAGGACTTAGGCTTGCTCTCTTTCTTTGCAGAGATCAGAGACAAATAGTTTCTTCCTGTGTTATTCTTGTCTTGTGTAAAGAGGATTTGTACAAGGAAGTCCCTGGTGTAAACAGTATTGAAAAATTGTTCTAAAGGATTAAAGCTTCTCTAACGATCTGACCCAGGGAGTGTGTCTTCTAGCAGCCTGCACTGATGTACTGAGGTTTGGGCTTCAAGTAATAAAGAAATTCACTAGACATAATGTTTTGAGAAAATATGAAAGACAGAAGCCTCACCCATAGGTGCATTTATTAAAATAAATATTAGTGACAGTCCTTCCTGTTTAAAGGGAGGTAATTTTGCCCAATAAATTATACACACAAGAGCACACTAGCGTAGCATCTACTTTTTTGCCTCTTTCTATGCCTTGAGAATAAAAGCAGGTGAGTAGTAGGGAAGTAGGGTGAGCGTGAAATCCTGTAGCTCCACTGAATTCTCAGGCTGTTCCTGTACTGTTACTTTAAGGCTGAAAGGGACACGTTTTTTTCCTATATCAGAATGTTGTCCAATGTCACTTTTAATTCAATAAACAGAAATGCCGGTATGACAAAAAAAAAATCTCTACAGCTCACTGACCTTTCAACAACTTTATCCAATATGAATTTGTCTTCTTTTTAGACATTGCCAAAAAGATCAACTTTTGCACCTCAAGTAGAACTTCAGTGAGGAGTTCATGCTTAGAGCATCTTTCAAATACATTGCCTGTCTCTTACCAAATGTGCATTTATTAGTTTTTCTGTTAGCCAAGAGCCCAAGGAAAAGGTAGAACAATTCCATTTAATGGGCAGAATTGTTGTATAAACATTCTGCCCATTATTTATTTTTGGAAATATGGAAGCCTGTGGAGCCATTGAACTATAAAGTCACATTTGCTTAGAGCAAAATCTCTGTGTCAAGATTTCAGTCTGCCTATAGTTCTTTTCTTGGAGCAGGGAGACTACAGAGGAAAGAGAGATGTAGACTGAATGCTAGAACAACTCTTGAAAGAATTCTTGTTCTTCCATAGAACGACTCAGGAAGGAGACATAAAAGAAGAAGTAAAACAGCTGATGCTTTCTGTATAAATTGTGATGCTGGAAAAAAACTACTCTTTGCACGCATATATATGCACACTGAGATCAAATTAAGATGTCCTGGACAAACTCAATTCTTTTTTTTCAGAGCTTCCTACATCTTGACTGGGCAATTTGGATGTTCTTTATTGGTCTTTATTTGTTGATGTGTGAATGGGAAGATTCTTCTTACTTTTCATGAAAAAAAATATGTATGTGAAATATTGATGATGATATGGATCAAAAGTGAAGTTTTTAAATTCACCACCCAACATCTGTCATGTAAGTCAGTGGAGGAATAGATAACATCAGTTATCTTCTTAACGGACTACCTCTTTAGTCTGGATTAGTCTGAGAGTTAGAGCGAGAAATACAGATACTTGGGTATACATCTGCCCCAGCTCCTGCGAGCATGGCCTCTGGGTCACAGATCCCCTGTGCCTCTCCTGGCATCGTTCGCTTCCCATCTCCATGACACTGGATCTGTGCTACCCTCACACCTTCCAACTTCTCTTTGCTCTTGTGTTGTCTCACCTGTCTGTTGCCCTCTACCTCAGTTCATTGCTCAGGTGACACCAGCTCTCACATGGACATCCTATTTGAATGCAATATACCAAACTGATAAATTCTTAAAGCTGGCACTGAAAGAAGTATTCTACCTTTCTACCCTCCCCATTTAGCTTATTCCAGCCTAGTGTCTTGCCAGACTTATAGCCTGAATCGGCCTCAAAGCAGTTCTGATCGCAATCTGCCCACGTCTCCTTTGAGCATGTCCAGCACTTGCACTCCTTGCCCAGGTTTTGTACCCTCCTCTCACTAGTGCCCTTCCCACGGACCAGCTTTTGTTTCCTGACTCTCTTCCAAGCCCATTCACATCTCTTGTTCTCCCTGCTGACCACACAGTCTCTGTTTGCTTCCTCTGCCCTGCTTTCAGTGCTGCCTGGGTACAAGAGTAAATGACTTTTTTCCGGCCTGCTGCTGCTGGGCTTTCACACCAGGGTCTCCCAGGTTCCTACCCAGACATGAGCAGCCAGATTAGTCCAGCATAGTGAATCAGAGGTGGCTGCAGTATATTTAAACAGACAATTGTAAAAAACAAGTTCTTTGGCAGACGCAGAGGCGAAACCAACCAGACTAGACACGATCTTCAGTTAATAAAAATCATCATAGTTCCATTATTTTTTATTTCCAAACTTCCCATCCTTGTGTATGAAATGAGAATATTGCCAACACAGCCCCCATTTCATCAGGGCACTTAAGCATATATTAATCATCTACATTTATTCAGCAAAGTATTCAGCAGATATTTTACTTTAATTCTCACAGAGGTCAGCATACAAGAGCATATTTAAATGCTTACCATAATAAATTAGGATGAAGCATCTGGGCCTAAGAAGAAAAGCAGTCTGCTGCACGAAAAGTAAAAGAAATCCGAAGAGATAAAAATGTCAGATTCATTCTTCTTTTACACAACACCTTGTCATAACTGAATACCAGCATATCAGACAAAACGTCTAATTTTGGTGTGCTTTTGTAAACGTGGYGCCTTCTGTAAATTTATTTTCGTGGATACATGTCTTGGTCAGTTGAAACGGTTTGTATAAAGATTTCAGTTACATTTTCCCAACTGTACTTTCCTTTTTTTGCCACATTTAATACATGATCAAGAAAGAGAAAACCAGGAACACAGAATCATTCAGGAAAGCAGTCACTGATTCTCCAGTTAATGCTGAAATAACTCCCTGAAGATGATGTGTTATGCTTCCTTTCCATTTTTACTTGCAATCCTCAAAAGCACGTCACATGGGTGACCTCTCTCGTCCTACCCTTGTCCTCAAACATTAATTAGTTTATGCTTTGTGACTGACTCCTGCTGACTAGTATCTCTGAAGTTAATCATGTCACTAGGGACATTTGTGTAAGTTTAAGTTCTATGTAATAGCACYAATTATAAAAGGAGATGTAAGGTTATTTGGCTACAGAATTGTGTTATTTCATGAGGTTACAGAAAAACAAGATACGTTTTCAAATGTCAATGGTGAGAGGAACAAGTCAAATGTGAACTGGCTTTGTGCTGCTCACCAGTTCATTAACACCTCCATTTGTCTGTCTTCACTCTTCTTTCCCTCACCCATGGCAATGTCCTATGGCAATGGTATTTGTCCTTGTCAGGGGGCAAGGAGTAAGGCTTTAGTGCAAATTTCTGCAGAAAAGCTTAGTGCAAGGAAGAAGGAATGCAGGAGGACAGGTTGCTTGAGATGCTTTTTATAGGAATAGAGGAATATATTTCCCTTTTTTACATTTATCCTTTGGTAGTGCCATCACCTCACTATGGGGGTGCTCTGTATCCTACTCCTATGAAGTGAAATTTTACCCTGAACAACTCCTGAAGATGAATTTTTGTACTTGTATTTTGCTTTGGAACAGAGAATTTTGGCATTTAAAATGTTGGTTTCCATTGCCCTGACCCTGAAAGGCAGTGTGAGGTCAACTTTTGGCCAAAAGCCACAGTTTGGGCCAGTGAAACCAATGGGAATTCTCATAAAGTTAGCACTAGTCATTCTAGCAGTAAAGCATGAAGTTTGTCCCTGCTGTATGGCTCTGAAGTGATCTTCAGTTAGGACAGTGGTACAAATATAGATGAACTGAGAAGCAGTTTGAAACTTTACCTATGACACTCATTGCATTCTTTTCACTTTGTGTTTACACCAGGAAGTGTAAAACAGTGAAAAACAAAACCACTAGAAAGCAAAAGTATTAACCACTGGCTTGAAAAGAGGAATGGCATGAAATTTTACCAAGTGCCCAGTGGATTTGAAATTAGAAAGGGTGACCTTTCTAGTTAAGTAAAGGGGAAAAAATTAACTAAGGTAGAAGCTGAAATTATGTCTAAAATTAGTGCATGGTTCTCTCATATTTCAGATAGGATAGGATAGGATAGGATAGGGCAGAATATCTGCATCTTATAAGTTATATAATATGCCACTGGAAGCATGGAAGTGCCAGAAAATATGCCCTAACTATGTAACTGACTGCCAACGATGGTAAAGGTACATGCTGAAACCAGAATAATTCTGACCCTCGTAGCACACCTCCTGCAGTACGTATGGATAACAGAACAKCTGTTTCAATAGCTAACACTCCCCACAAGTGACAGCATGAAGACTTATGCCAATGTCAATCACTTCTCCTGATGCTAAAGCATTCCTCCCAATGCTAGATCTTAAGCGCAAAAGAGATAACCTCACTTATGCTGCCCTATCAAGTACAGGAAACCAAAATGTCTTCATTCGCAAAACACTGGTGGTGCAATCCAAGCCCTGCAGAGACCCACTCGCAGTACTGCAGCCAGAGACAGGCTGCGAGACTGAAATGTTCTTCAAAGTTTCAATCATCCAATGTGTGAAATGACAGCATTTCAGCCGTATGTTCTCAGTGCACACATTTTAAAGGGACAGTTAAGCAATTTAAATCAGGGACAGTACTGATCACATAATTATACCTAAATATTTTCTGAATATGTGCAGTGAAAATTTAATTTCTGTCTAGGAGACTGGTTGGTTTAGCACTTCCTCCAGCAAGCTTGTTTGAATTCAGAGCAGACTGACTTTCTTGGAAACTGCCGTGCTTCAATATGCTGTTATTTGGTCTAAGTAAAATACATCAGAAACTTCATTCTAGTGTGGTCCAAAACTACCATCACAACTAGGAGTGGTACATGGACTTTTTGTCAGCGTTAAAGAGGCGAGAAAGGATTTCCCATCCTTCCCATGATACAAAGGTCATACAGATTATGTTCCTCAGGGCAGGATGCTTTGAGAAACCCAGCACTACCACTATTCTGCTCCATGAATTTAGTAGATAGAAGATTCATGATAAGATGAGAGCCAATCCGCTAGCCACCATTAAAGTCATTATTTGGTTTTCTATTTATTTTAAAAATACTTTCCTTTAAGTTAGTAACTTTGTCACTATCTATATAGAATCAAGTGAAACGATGGTTTTGAGTTAACAGATGGGGTACTACATGAAGCTTTTTCCTTTGAATCAGCTAAAAGTGTTACATACTCTTTTCCAGGATCTGCCTAAGTAGTTCTAGCAAAATAAAGAATTATTTTTGCATCTGCTTGGAAGGACTCTCTAGTATTTTACACATTTGTTCCTTAATTTGATTTATAAAATTTTCTTTGTAGAAAATTGTTATTTACTGGATTTGGCTTTCCTGTTGCTTTGCTTTTTTGTTTTATTTTCCTGTCAGTGGTGAAAGCCCATCCCTTCCACTTCTGTTCTCTTTAGAGTGAATAACCTCTGCATGCAGGCATCTGCAGGAGCCATCTGGTGGGAGGGAAAGGGGTGATGGTCAAAGATTAGCAGGGCAGTACTCTCCTTACCATAAAGGTGTACTTCTTTGACTCTGAAGTTCTATCTCTAAAGATCTGGAACAATCAGGAATGTACATCAGATGTAAGAAATTAAAACAATTGATCATCTTGTTTAAATACCTTGGAAACCAAAAATTTTAATTCTTTTTTTCTTTCCCCTGTCAGTCTGAATTCTAAGTATCTTACTCGTCTGGACAAGCAATGTATTGGAAGAGGTTCGTTTAATACATGAAGCATCAGACCATGAGAATGACTGCAATGGTGAGCTCAAAGTTCCACATAGGCCTGCACACTGTATTTAGGGTCTAAATTGTTTCCATCATAAAGATCCAAGAATTCAGTCCCTTGGATGTTTTTTATGTGAAAACAAAGAGCCCTGAAACTTTCTTGAAACACCTGAAACTGAGATACTATAAATGTTTTCAGAGGAAATCCATTCGGGGTTTGTGGCTCTACCGTGCATTGTTTGTTTAGTTGTTTTCCTTAGCTATTTTACATTGTAAAGCTCTATCTTGTAATCCCTGCCCAATTCTGGATCTGGATTTTCTTGTTGTATTATATAGTCATTAAAACCCATGCAAAAGGAATGAGAGGAATGAGAAGAATAGCCATGCAGACTTGCATTCCACAGGCAAGGCAGTACAGAGTCTGGTCCAGAATGATGGCTGGTGTTTCAGTGAGACTACCATCATGAAAGACAAACTAGAGACCTGTTGAAATACCCTGTTTGATTTATTCTTTGTTAACACCAGCTTTGTTTTCCTGGATATTTAATAAACACTYATTCAGTGCAAGAGTCATAATCTGAAATTCTTACCCTAATGCATAGTCCATGAGCCAGATCTGGCCCATAAACTATTTTTGCTAGTCCCAGGAAATGTTGTGTAGTCGGTTAGACCGAGTACACTGATGCTAAGGATATATAAAGTGTTGCACGGGAGTGCAGGTTGCATATAAACACATCCAGGTCAGGGCTGGCTGGGTTTATGAGTCCACATACAACACAGTGCAAATGTGGATCTACCTGATCCTGGCCAGAACAGCTAACTCAGGAAAAAAGTATGCTAAGGTTAGCCCTAGGCAAGTATTGGAAGCTGAGACTTTTAATTCCTGTTTGCTCATTCCTCTTCTGTTTCTTTATTAAAATCATACTCTATTAAAAGTATATGGGTACTGCAAAACAATTGTTATTCCTACTGTAGGTAATAACATTTAGAAATGGTGCAAGACCAAAACATTCACTTAACAGTTTTTAGAAAACTTTTTGAACGTGATCATTTGAAGGTGAACTAGAACATAAGGTTTATAGTTGTGAACCCACCAATACATGAATGAAAGAAACCTTAGAAGTCTGAAATTCATTGCCAGAATGTAATTGCTTGTGCCATCAAATATGTTTGGGGGGTGTTGCTGGGTGTGTATTTTTTTCAGCAGCGCTGTCCTGACATCACCCTGCTACCGTTATCAAAAGCTGCCACTTCCTCACTGGACTTGGCCAAACCCATGTGCATACAAGAGAATGAAGATGAGATGGGCAAGCAGCACCATATTTGATCCTCGTACTTGATGTCAGCTTCCTTCTATATGACAGCACAGAAGTTTCTAGTCATCAACATTGTATTAGAAGGAGCAGTGCATTTAAACCTAGGAGCTACATAAATGGCAAAAATGTAAGAGACAAGCTTTATTGGTGCAGTCTTCATCCTGTAGTCCAGGCAGGCATTGCACATAAGTGTCCAAATATTAATGACTGCATCTATGTAAATATCTATTAATTTCATTCATATCCATGGAAATATAAACCTTCCTAAGCCTGCTCTGATAGAGCTCAGTGAAGGAGTGGACCCAGTTTTCCTGTGAATTCCCAAACTTGGTTCTGACATAATCCATGGGATGTTAAGGCATATTCTTAATACATATACTCCACTTGGGCAGTGTATTTTGTCTGTCCTTGTTTTTTCTTCTCTCAGTTCTCCACACTTGATCCTCTAAAACCCAAACTCAGTAACCTTTCACCAAACTGTGTGTGAGAAGGAAAAGCTAATGGGAAGATCTCTGATGTCCTGGAAATGGAAAACACTCAGTCAGGCAGAAATAGGGTTTTGAGGTGGCTTTTATCTTATTAAATTTTAGCTGTGTAAAGGCTAACCTTCTCTGTTATCTGTGGTGCGAACTGGGAATGGACAACTATCTTAAGACAAATATCCCTGAAGTTTCTGTCTCTCTCTATTGACTATTTGGAAAGCCTGTGAACAGCCTTTGCCCAGACACCAAATTTTTTTATGTCTAAAGCTTGGAGAAATTAATTCTATTCATGGCCATCATAATAACTGTCACAATAATCTTTAGTTATTACAGTAAGTTCTTCATCACAAGAAAGATCATAGTGGATCAATTTTGCTGCATTTGATTAACTGTCCTTTCTTCAGTGTTGTGCCCTATCCAGAGCACTGAGTAATGTCTAGAAATGTAAATCAATGTAAAACTTCAGATGCATCTCTGTATTAAAAGAAACCCTARTATTTCAAATTCCTTATGCTTTATATGAGATATCATACTCATCCCTTTGAAAAGCAAACTGCTTCTGCAAGGGCACTGTACTGATTCAAACAGAAATGTCCAGAAAAAACAGTGGCACTGGGTAACTAAAAGGGTTAAATAGAAAATTAGACTTAAAATATGCTACTAATAACAACTAATAAAATGAGTTCTCCATGTGCAAGCAGGCCAGATCTACAAATATCTTTCATAGAACACCATCATAGTAGTGTAATGACAAGGTAATTCCCACCTTAAGCTAGGGGAGTAACACTCCCTAGGGGTGTTAGGGCTGTTTCAGCTGCGTGTTTTCTGGGTTTTGAATTTGAATGAAAAATTACATTTACTCTTCCTATCAGAATAAGGAAGGCAGGAAGGGTCTGTGTCTTCTTGAGTAAATACTTGATCCTGATAAAAAAAGAAGAGTATGTTATAGATCAATAAACTTGAAGAACAGCAATGCTGGCTCTTCTAAATATTTGTCTTAGACCCATGAAATCCTGTGGAAGAATTACGGTGTAGAAACCTGTGGATTTGCCATAGAACAGTTTAGCTACCAGCAGCATCCTTTTTACAGCTCCCCATGCATTTATTGCTATGTCAAGAAGGCAGAGGTCAGGAAAGACAATATGAAGCATATTGCTAACAGTTTACTCTCTCAGAAAACAGTGTTGGAAGATAAATCTTATTTCCTTCACACACATTGGTCCTGAATCAACAACGTACTTCAGCAAATTCCTAGCTTTAAGCGCTTAATATCTGCCCTAGGATATACGCATCCCCAGACTGAGTCCTGAGACGAATGTCCTGTCATGACCACATTAACATACACGTTCTTACTGCATCCTCTAGTTTCCTTAGGAGACAGGGAGCCACTCCACACTCCAATACGGTCTGTAATTTAGATGATCGGAGGACCTGCACGGTGGAACATATTGACCATACCTGCCACACAGGATAGAGGTGCCCAGTCTGAGCTGGAAGGTTGCAAACAGGGTTAAAGTTAGACATAAGCTAAAACAACTTGCGAAATTGTGGCTACTGGATCCTGTGCCTCACAAAAAGTATCAGCTCTGAGGGATTATACTTATGAAAAAGCTGATGAGACTCGTGCTTTTTACATATAATATAGCTTATAATATTTGCTTATAATATAGCTTAATCTAAATTGAAGAGATTCTAAAGGAACTACCCTATTTCCTACTGACTCCAGAAGAATTCGTCCATGTGTTATGACAGCAAAAAATGTCTTTAAAAAGAGCCAAAAGCTGCTACTAGGCCTTCATCCCCATTTACAGGATTTATTAAAATAATATAAAAAGGAAATAATAGGAACCATCATTTTAGCAAGGTGACCTTTAGAAAGGACATTGCAAAAAAGAAACTGCAATTCTTTACACACAATACATAATGCGTACAGTCCACAGCCATGTAACTCTGAACAGACTGCCCTTAGAGCTTTCAGCACATTGGTGAAAAGAGTGGTTATGTTAATTGCATAATTGCAGCTTTATATAATGGTATTTATGTTAGATGAATTTATAATTTACTATTACAGTACGTTGTAATGGATTAATATCCACTTATCAGTCTATGAACAGACCTGTATCCATTACACTGAAACTCACTTAAAGGTAGAATAATCACACTAATAGAATAAATGTAGTGTCCTTTTATTTAAAAGAACATGTGAGGCATCAGCAAGGACATAAAGTCCTTGAAAGGGGCATTTGTCCAGTATTAGCCTACCAGATGTATCTGGAGACATTCTAGGCTTCTACTGAAAGTCTAATTTAGCATAGTCTTCATCAATAAGGAAAAAAAAGATAATATAACAACCTGGTCCTTTGCATTGCTGAACATCAGAGGTAACTCCTTGCAGTTTCACAGTCCATCTGAATAACAGAGTGTGAACGGTCAATTAAGTTGATAAGGATTCAGAGCATCAGTACATTTACAACAAGCCAATTTATAAACCACTGTCTAATGAATGCATGATAGGAATACCTGAACTTAATTAACTCTTATCTTGTTCAAAATGGGAGTTTTTAGCACCCTTCCTCTAGATTATCTTTATAGGTAGCAAATTGTCAGTTACAAACACTTACCTCTCCTTCTAACAAAGCTTAAAATGTAAACAGTGCAGGAAGAGTCTGAAGCAGAATATCAGGATGAAGTAGCTTAAATTTATTATCAAAAAGAATAATACCTAGTGTATAGCTCTACTGGATTATTAATGGTTCTACCTAAACCAGAAAAGCTCATCATTTTCAAAAGCAGAATTGCACACCGAATCACCCCAGAAATGATGGTGGCATGCCATGATATGGGCCACCGCTCTGTCTCAATGGCACACTGGTACAGGCATGTGACCACACTGGTATCACGTAATAGGGAGATACATTTGCTGCACAAATTTTTTTTGTGGTTCGTTGAGAAGAGACRAGTTCAGCACTTTGAATATCCCAGCAATAAATCCCACAGCTTTTGCCTCAGTCTGGCCTCTCCACATAGGCTTACAACATCATGCAAACACTGTGTGGACTAATGGTTGAAATCTGTATCTGAGGTAGTTGTGTCTTTTCCTATTATAGTGAATGGGTAGAAATAAGTACTGCTAGGGTATAATTCATCTTATGCTAAAATAAACATCTAAAATAGGTCACATGTATAACACCCCAGAAGTGCCTATTTATCTCCATTGACAAGAAAGATAGCCTAAGGTTAGATTTAGAATACACATTGCAGGCATTTTTATTTTTATTGAAATTAATTGGAACTTCGATGAAAGTTAGATTTCCAAACATTGTTTGTTTCGTGTCCTGCACTCTTTGGCTACATCTACACTTTTTTTAGTCAAGACAGCAAAGAACCAGCAATCCACAGCCCAAGTACTGTGAACCAGCTCACAGCTGTACTGCTGAAGTTYAGGGGCCATAAAAAGTACAAGTCACACTTATAATCCATGAAGATCACAGAAAGCATCAACAAGATAATGAGGAGAGCATCAACAGTGTATTTAGGATCTAGCCCACAGCCCATTTCTGGTCTCTGCGTGGGATTTACTACGGAGATAACTGTTTGGTTTGCATCAGAGCAGAACCCAAGTAAGAACAAGGATTATATTTCTATATATATTTCTATATACAAGGTATTTCTACATCTTAGAAAACAAAGCTTTGATCATACCTCAGTGAAATATTAGCAGCAAATGTAAGTAGTACAAACAATAACACCATCACCATCTAAAGGTRTCCTAAACAAGATAAAGAGTTGTCCCATATCAGTGGTACTGCCTGCTGATATGGCTTTTGCTTGCCGCAAGAGGTAAAATCTTCTGTATGCAGATATGTAGAGACAGTGGTTTATTGATCAGTATATGCCTTTCTGTTTTATGAACATGTATTGTGAGAGATTGTGTGTGTGACAATCACTCTGTTTTTCTTTATAGATATATATATTTGAGACAGGCACCATCTATTGAGTTTGATAACACACCTATGGTTTTATGAACATCCCTTCTTAGTAACAGCAGTGGGGGAGAGACCATATCTTCTGGAAATTTGTGCATATAAATGGAAACATTTTTAAATTTACTTTAGATTGCACTTCTGTTCTGATGTGTAGTCCAGGGATGTAGCACCAGAGAAAAAACAACCCTGTTACATAAGGCATCACATTCTGATATCTATAGGATCATGATTTTCTCCACTGAAAACATACTGGTTGTCTTCATGATGCATCAAAATATATAATCTGTACAGAATGCATAAGCAAAGTTGCTCAGAGTAACTTGAATAGACCAGAGACTAGTCTTAGTCACATAGAGTTATTTCCATATCTAATGTCTATTATTAAACAAAATTGCAGCAGSAGTTCAAAGTTCAGACATACCTAAGTAGGAAGCTAAGAGAAGAAAATAATAATGAAAAGGAAATACAATTTCAAAGTGCAAAAGGCACAAAGCATTGATCAAGAAATAGTGACTGAATGAGAGTTGCAGCAGCTGAAAGCCCTCTGCCAGAGTACCTAATGGCAATTTATACAGGCAAATAAAATGTGTATGCACACAGAGATGTCAAATGTAAATGTAAATGTGAAGAAATTATTCAAACAGTACAATGTGACCACAAGCAAAACACTTCTGTATCTGGTCACTGTATTTTAAAAGTAAAATGACATAAATGAGGACTGAGAAGAGGACAAACAGAACAACAGAGAAATTCAAAAATTCCTTTGGCAGCTCAAGAAGGTTAGAGAAATTGCTAGGTAGGCTTTTAAGAGAGGAAAAATGCACTGAGAGTAAGAAAAAACAACTCTTCAAGAAATTAGAGTGTTTCAGTGGATACTGCAGTCATACCAGCAACGAAAGTAAAACCTACAGTATTAAACTGGTCTGACATTTTCTTTTTTTTTTTAAGTAGAGAGAACTTAACTCCTTCCACACCTGCTTTCTACTCCAGCTCCTGCATACACAGAATTCTTCTTAGCAAAGGCAAATATCCAGATATACAAACAAAACACCCAAAGTCATTGTCTATGTAATTCAAAGTTAGGTTAGTCCACTGAAGTTAAGCCATTCCTATTTACATGACTGGCAGCTCCACAGAGAGCAGTAAACCATACTTGACAGCCATGGGATACCATGCCCATAGCATGTGTCCACAGCACATGTCCACAGCACACGCCTTAAACAAGACCGAAACTTGCACCTCAGGCTGACAGCAAAATACTTTGAATACTCTACCGGCATATGCCCACAGTGGGGCAAAGTGTGCTGATAACCTACCAAAAGGCCGAAGTACATGAATGCACACCATTGGTGAAAGGCAGGCAATGCCTGGATGTAGGTCAAGTTCCACAGGAGCCTAAGTGAAGCGTTAGCTCATGAGCTGACACCAAAGGAGTTCTTACAGTGGTCTTTAATATCTATTTTTTGCTTAAAAATGAGTTATTTTGTGGTCTTTCTCTCATTTTAATCCTACATCAGGTGCATTTATTCTTTCTAAAGTCTCACATATCTGAACTAAGGTAAATAGATATATTTATCTGGACTAGGGTAAATTAAATGGGTAAGTGCTGCCTGCAAGCTATTACGAAAGAAAGTTAGGATTTACAATGTAAAAGTTACTTCAGAGGTGATGGCAGGTTGATAACAGAGGACAAATTCCAGCTTCCTTAAGTTCAAGGACTGAAAGATTAAGTAATTTCCTTTGGATTAGGATCCACAGAGTTTCTGAAGGCTCAAAGGTTAGAGATATATGGGGGGCGGAGGAAAAGTGAAAAAAAAAACTGAAAGAACAGAAGAAAATAATATCTGCATAACCACTGTTAACATTTGTTTCTTAAAAGTCAAAACATTGCAGTGCTTCCCTAAATTAGGAATTCTTTTTGAAAAAATGCATGTCCCCATTCCTTATTCTAAAGCCAAKTTTCAAAAGCTCATTTCATTGTAACTTCATTGTGTTGTGTCAAGAAACGTGTTCACGACTAGGCCAATCTCAAGTCTTTAAAACTTTTAGCATGAAAATCAAATTTTTAAACACTGTTTAGAAAGCATTAAAAAAAAATATCAAGGATCATGTATTCTAGAAAACTCATGCAGTGTGCCCCAGCTGCATTTCCTTAATAGAAGTGAAGAGAAAGCAGGACATTAACTAGCCCAGGATGCATTCTACCTTCCTACTAGCTAGTTTCTCTGAATCCATGCATGCAGGCAGGCAGGCATCTCCAAAGGACCATATGTCCCACCTGAAGATAAGCATATAATATTTGGGGGCTGAATTGCTCTTTTGAGTTACTTCTGCCTCTCACAGGGAAAGCTAGTTCGGACTAGCCAGTGAAATTTTAGATGAYTAATTAAGTGAGATGACTGTATCTATGGTGCACACATTCTACCAGTACAGCAGCAAATAGAAGCAGTTAGTGATTCAGGGCTAATTCATAATTTGTTAAGGTGTAGGAAAAGATGTAAAACCTCCATTTTTCCTGTTACTAACAAGTCATAAAAAATTACATTAGGTTTTAGCAGTAAAAGATAATGAAATTATGGCAGATAAGTGAGTACTTGGTTTACTAGCAAATACCAAGTAAATTCTAAACAGAGCTCATGTGGGTCCTAGAGGGAGTGTAGAAAAGGTAAGATTATGCCTAAACCTTCATATTGTGCTGAAGTCCACAGTGTGCGCTGATTCTCACCTTGCAGATCAGAAACCCAAGCATATGAAGAGCAACTATTTTAATGTATTCTTCAAATTTGGGGTTATAATGCAAGACCTCCCAGAACAGTTAGGCGAATAAACTTAGAAATGAGGACACTTTTTTTACAGGTTTACTCAGCATTTAATTATGTAGATTGAGGAAAAAATACATAAGTGGAAGTAGTGTGAAGAACATATTGTTTCTTTCAGATAAGAAATGTTTTATGAATACCTATGAAGTGTAGGAAAATGCATAATGTAAAATTATGCCATCAATAATGTAAAATGGAAGGAGAGAAATGGAACAAGTTAGGCCTGCAGAATTTTATTTATGTAAAAGAGCTTTTCTATAACCTTGTCCTGATAAACAAATAAAAAAAATGTTTTAAACACTTTTTTTATAAATCTTTGTTTTCACTCTGCTGGTGAAATAGGATAGACAGTAATTAGTAAAAGATACTGAGTACAGCATCATGTCTTTAAAAGCAGCATATATGAAAGATTTGCTTTGACAGTGTTTAAGTCTGGAGTGCAGAAAGGAAAAMACCCACAACTTATTGCTCATTCCATTATAATACTTCCTATCGGTAGAAACACAGTGGTAGACACTTACCCTTACTTATTTCTGGAGGTAATTCTGTTTGCACAGGTGACATAACAATTTTTGTGCTCAAAGGCACACTCATCAGTGATACAAATAATTGTCTTAGTACTATGTATGAACCTACCTGTAAAAATTGTACTTGGTAAATGTGCAGGAAAAAAGAAAGGGCTAAAGTAAAAATACGACACGGTCAACTTTTCCAGAGTGAATATATTCTGTTGTATTTATTAGGAAATTCAGTCTTAGCCTTGCCCCTGCTAGAGTATGCCACATTCACCTATGAGATGGGAGGCAGCCCCTGTGTGTCAAAGCTGTTGTCCTCAGAGTGGGATCAGTTGAAAGGAAGGGCATAACCTGATCCAATGTCGTCAGCACAGAAGGGATGAACAGAGCTCTGCCAGCTTGTAAGAGCAGAGGATCAAATTAAAGGGAACCCCAATTATCTGCCACGGCTCGATTTGTGCAATGGCAAGCTACAATAAAATTAATATGAAGAAATATAGGCAGAAGTGTTCAGAGGAGACAAGAGATTTTACAAGGTAAAAAAAAAATAATTGGTCTTTACCAGTCTTTAGGACTGTTTTAAGAGGACCATTTGTTAAAGGACGCATTGGAGTTATTCATAATATAATAAAACTAATGGTAAATTTAGGATCTGGCAGCAAAGACTGGATCTTTCTTGACTTTTCTTGTAGTTAAAAGTGAAGAAAATGTCAATAGTTCAGATGTCTGTAGTTATTTATATATTGCACTTTGAATGTTACTTTCTGTCCGCAGGAGCAAGGAGTGAGGCAGCCCGCACTCTAGATAGGTCTCCCGAGATCAGTGGAAATGGCTGGAAGCCGTAGAAGTGCATAAAATGTGTTTTGTACCTAGTTTTTTGCTTCCTGTATAACACGGCAGTGATCTCTGTGAGCTTAGGAAGATGTTTTGTGTACTGCAGCATTGCTAGGCTAAGGTCAGGGGTTATGTCTAATGCTGCTAATGAGCTCTCTGCTTTGGAGCCCATTGTGGGGGACGAAAGGCATTTTTAAGTTTAGTGGAGCACCATTTTATGAATGCAACCTCTTTAGAAATAAATAGACCAGATTTAAGATATTGCCTAAAAAAAGATAGATGAATGGAAAAGTGCCTCTGTAATAACTGGATCACTATGAGTTTAGATAAAGGAAGAAACGGTTGTTGCTTGGAACTGCAACGGCACTATTAAAAATGGCCATTCTGGATGCAAACTCCAGCTAAGTGCCCAAGGACAAAAAAAACTGCATCACCATTCTGATGCTAGTGTTTAATGTGAAATTATATCTTTGGCTGGAAAAGTGCTTTTTGTCTGACACAAAGCATGGAGCTTTTGTTTATGATGTGTATTAGGGCTTACCAGGAAAGGTGGCTAATGTAGGGTGATAAGAGCATTACTAATTTTCTTTGACAAATGGCTCTCAGATATTTTCCATTGTGATTTGTACATTAAACTGCAATTTCTTTCATGAATTTCCTTTTCTTACAGCTATGCGATACTGATTCCACACCTATCATATGGCAATTCTAAGGCTCACACACAATGAAGTAGTATAAAGAGTGCTAGGAAAACAAGATTATAATAAATAAACATCGGGCTAAATATTTTTGCAGTCATGCTTCTTCAAACAAGCCATAGCAATATGAAGCCTGAAGTAATTCAAAAACACATACCTAATCCAGATACGTTAAAAGAAATTATTGACTTTTCTTACCAGTATAATTTTTGGTTTGCCTTGATTCTAAGATATACCAGTATTACAGATACTGCTTTCAGCTAAACTAAAGCTGAAGCACCTGCTTTTCTGCATAAGAGGTGAGACCAGTGTAGGCTTCTGTCCTTTTACCCCTGGCAGGAATTTCCTGAGTAGTATGAAAGAGGGACAAGTAAGTACTGAGATGAGATACTTCAGTTGGAGAAATTGTTCCCTGTCATTTTCAGCAAGAACATCAGAAAGTGTTTAGTTGAAAATAGCTATAATAAAATATCAATTTCATGAACACTTCTAACCGAGATAATTAGTTTAACAGGAAATCTCTGAAACCTGAAAAACTCTCTAGTTTTCACCAATTGAAACAAAAACATTTGATCTGATCACAACCAAATCCTCAAACTCTTATAGGCAAAATAAATGCAAATGAAAAGCATTGGGAACATGGGGTAACAGTTCTTTTTCAATTTTCATCAGCAAAAATGTTGAAATAGATTATTTTTTTTACTGGGACAAATGAAAATCTGAACTTGGTTTGAGAGTCTGTGGGATCTTTCACAGTGATCCCTTTCACCCAGACTGCCTCTTACCAACTTTTAAAACCTTGAGGAGATCATATAACTGGATATGAAGTTCTATGTCTATACCACTTTCTCCCCGAAAACCAACAGCTTTCCAGTGTAAGTGCCATTTTTAGCTGCCATTTTCATTACTTTGAACAGAGAGGCTAAGTGTAAGGCAGTAGCACCATGTACCCTTTAACATTCAGTCCTTATCCCCAGAGCACCGCTCTCCATGACTAGGTTTGGTTTAACAGTACAAGTTCTTCGAGATGAAGGTCTTCATTGTGATATCCAGTGCTGCAGGATATTTTAAGAAAAGCAAGTCCATTCAGTTTCTTATGAGCATGAATTATCTAAGTCATGCTTAATAGTAACTGCAGTAACTTTGTCCTGCAGCAGGGAACTGTACATGTGGGTGACATTTAGAGTGCCTGTGAGGGAGGTATTACTTGTGTTGTAAGGCTGGGCAATGGAAATGCCCCACTTTTTTATGTGACATGAAGGTAAAGGTCTTTTCCACAGCTCCAGAAAGCTGAGGCACTGAAATGGACCCAGGGCCTGGCAAAGTTGTGCCTTTTCTCTTTGAAGGCAAAGGGATCTCCTCTTTCACTTACCAGCCCTGCCACTGTTGCCAGGCAAGAGACTCCCAGTGGCTTTTGCTGCTGGCATGGCTGAAAAACTGTTTTGGGCTCGTGCTTCCTGGAAATAACACCAAGTCCAGATCCAAATCCTTTTTATGCCAGCACAGTAAAGGAAATGAGCTTCCAAGGATTCAGGACAGTGTAAGGGCATCTTTGCATTGGAAAATGTGATGAGGTAGAGTAATTCTTGGTAAGTAAAGCCAGAAAAACTGCCACCAAGGAAATGGGAATCATCTGCCACGGACTCTGCATTCATTCCTGCCTAAGCCTTTGTCATGTCTCACTGTGTTCCATCAAACTAAGGTATTTTTGTACAATTTGAGTAGATTTTTCACTTAAGGATTCAGTACCTTTTAGCAGTCAATACTGTAGCCCATATACTCTTGAGCACTTAACCATGGTTTGGGCACCCCTGCATGGTTTTCATGTCCCCCTTGTCCATACCTTCTTTGATTTTTCAGCATTTCTCTTCAATATCTTTTAATTTCAACTGCAAGAGAGAAGATGATTTTTTGAGCTGGAACAGAAAGTTTCAGTATGTATCTTCTCTGCTGTTCTAATATAAGTGTAAAGGTTATCTTCGCTCATGACAGCTCATAATGTTGCTCTCCTGCCTTTTGTTACTTATAATTCAGGAACTGTATCAGGAATATCAAAATACTGAGTGCAAAACACTGAACAGTCATCCAAGAAACACAGTTTTCAGGAAATTCCAAAGTCGGAGAGATTTGAATGAGCAAGTGCTGGAAAGATTCAATCATTATTATAGTCACCCTGCGAATCGCTGATCTCCCTGTATAAATAACTATAATGTAAAGCTGAAGGAGGGATGAGAGAAAACTAGGTTGCAGAGGAGAAGCCAGAATGCAAAGGAAACAACACTGGGAACATAATATGATAAATAGAAAGGGAAGAAAAACATCATGTTTACACAAAAGGAGTTAAAGGAAGGACAGATTAATTCTGGGATTTATGAGCACTAATATTAAAAAAAAATAAAAAAAAGAGGGTTATTAAAGTGCTTATATACAAATGGAAAGAGCTTAGCAGCAAAGATAAGAGAGCTGACGGCATACACGCATTTGGAACTTGTGATATTGTGGGAATAGCCCAACAGCACTAGAAAATAACAAGAATGGGGAGATTACTGTGAAAGGAGATAGAGTTTTGAGGAGACAGGGAGGGAGGGAAAGGGGGGAGGTGTAGTGGGAGGATTCAACAATATTGCAAAGGATAATTCAGGAATGATGTAGAGATGTTTGAAAGATAACTTCTTGTGGGCATATTCCAGTACTCCTCAGCCCAGCGGATGAGTGAATTTCAAAATTAGTGTGCAAATTGCAAACAAGTAAAGTGATGTAGATACTTAGGAAAGAGTAGTAGATGTAACAGTACAATTTACACATAAAATAAGATGATGTCAGGACATTTATGCATTTCTACTTGTTCTATCTATTAGGTATTTTATACAACAGTAATGAGCACACTCAGTTCTATGTCCATAAGAGTTTTACTCCTCAAGGGTCTAAAGTTGATTTACTGAATGCCTCAGTTCCCATAGACCTCCATAGGAATGGAGGGCACTTAACATTTGAAAGGTCCTTCACTGCAAAATCAGTCAGTCAGTTGGGAAAAATGTGCACAGACAGACAGCACAGGATTCCTTATCTTCAGAGGAGGCAGTGTATGTCAAACTTCTCTGGAGAATTTGGAGGGTTACAGATGAGACAACGCAAGGATGTACTACTCAGAAGGAAAAAATAAGTGTTCTTCACTTGTTGGTTGAGTTTTCTGAAATATGAATATGCATAGCAGCCATCTTAAAAACAGAATGTAATGGAGAACTTAAGGGAGGAGAGCAGAATCAACACTTGGGGATGCTGGCTAATCAAACCCAGCAGTGTGAGGCTCCTCTACCTGCCAGCCCACTCTTCCATGTGGAGGAGTCATGCTTTGGAGGGACTGTGTCATCTCTTGTCAAACTCCCTGGGGTAAGCAGCACATCTCTTGTTCAAGCTCTTGAAATCAAGATTATGTTGAACTATGGTAGATGGATTGACTACTTACTGCTCCTGTATGCAGCCTGAAGGAGCTTCTTTTGCACATGGCTACTTTACAGATGAATCTTTATTTATGAGCCGGTATAGATCTGGGAAGCAGAACCTATAGAAAGGAGACAAAGCCTTGTCTTAAATGTAGATGTTTGCTGCAAATTGCTTTACTAACTCTACCATGATGGCTGCTACTTTAGAAATAAGAAAATGACCATAAGAATGACCACAATCACACCAAAGCCCAGCTAGCTTCGTACCCTGTTTCTGGCAAGGGTTTCTTAGGAAAAGCAGAAAGAGCTGACAAGTGTGCAATGAAATTCCTACAAGAAGCCCTCCCAGTTCCCGCAATTACCAGCTCACAAAGCCTTGCTAACAAAGGCATTGGGGTTTTGTTCAACGGATTTTTTTCTTTCTTGAATTTGTCTCACCAATTTTTTAACCCACTTTTGCCTTTAGCATTAAACATAATAGCATCAAAGACAAACCGGATCCTGATCTRCATCCACAGGGGCATTAATAGCAGAGAAAGGGTTGTGATCATGCCAATCTACTCAGCATTGTCAGGCYGCACCTGGAGTACTGTGTTCAGTTCTGATTCCCAGAAGTCAAGAAAGACATGGACAGACTAGAGAGGGTCCAAAAGAGGGCCATGAAAATGATCAAAGAGCAGGAAAACCTGCCCTATGAAGAAAGACTGAAGGAGTTAGTTCTTTTCTCCCTGGAGAAGAGAAGGCTCAGGGGCCACCTCATCACAGTATTCCTGTACTTAAAGGGTGGCTACAAAGAGGATGGAGGCTCTCTTTTCACAAGGAGCCACATGGAGAAGACAAGTTGCATCAGCATCAGGAGAGGTTTCATCTCAATATAAGAATTTTTTTTTTTACAGTGAGAACAATAATTCAGTGGAACAACTTCCCCAGGGATGTGGTAGAATCCCCATCACTGGAGGTTTTCAAGATGCAATTGGACAGGGTGCCAGATAATCTCATGTAGGCTCCCTTTCCCACAAAAGGTTGGACCAGATGATCTTATGAGGTGCCTTCCAACCTGGCTGATCCTATGATGTCCTATGGCAATGATTCCATGGTTTGATCATGCACTATGAAAAAGTACTTCTTTTTGTTTGCTTTAAGCTTGCTACCTGATCATTTCGTTTGGGACCCCTTTAAATCTTTCATGAAACAATGAATAAATGTTTCCTATTCACATACCTTATGAATAATTCATGATTTTTCAGATCTCAGTTCTTAATCATCTTTTTTTCCTATACAGAGAGCTCTAATCAACATAAGCCATTCCTTACCTTTGATCTCACTAGTTGCCTTTCCTTCTACTCTTTATAGTTCCCTATATGTTTTTAGTGATAAGGGACACCAGAACTGTATTCAGATACTCAAAGAGTGGGCAAGCCATTGAGCTTCAGTGTGGCATAATAATGTTTTCTGTTTTGTGTGGTGGTCATGATTGTTTGGTGCTTCTTAATGATTCCTGACATTTGTTTTGCTCTTTTGAACTGCTGTTCAGTATGGAGCTGTTATTTTCATAAAACTGTCAACTATAACTCTGACATCTTTTTCCCACATCTCAATCTGCAATATAGAGACTATCTGTGTTTATTTATAATGTTGTTTTTTTCCCAAATGTACTACTTTGCATTAATGAACACAGAATTTCATCTACCATTTTGTTACTTTTTATATATTTACTCACTAACATAAACAGTCAAATTCCTTTCAACCAATCTGTTCTCATAAAACCCACATTGTGATAACTTTAAAAAAACTGTTTATGCCCTCTGCACCCACTACATCCTATGACAGTGAGAGAAGAGCAAGTTGAGAAGAATGTAGGAAAAAAAATCTTGAGAAATAAATACATATGTSTAGGTTTTCCAGGGTTTCTCTTCATGGAAAATCTATTTGCAGATTCCAAGTTGGCGTAAAGATAACCTGTCAGTCTCCCTTGTGGCTGTGAAGCTGACACTACTGAAAAGTACAGATTCCTTCTATTAGAACCATCCTATATGACGTCTGAAAGGTGTTTTTTGATAGAATTTGATATATAATCCAGTATGAGAAACCTTATATATCATCTTCAGACTTTGGATCACCCAATTTTACAACAGACATTATGTCGTTAGCTTGAAGGTCTCCGAAAACCTAGATGTATAAGCCAAATTGTAGACCTGTAGTGAGATTACCCTAATTGCTTATCAGCATAAGGAAATTCACAGAGAAAGTGCTAAATTTTGCATTTTGAGAAAAATTCCTCATTTGTGTTGGAATACATAACTCGCACTAAGAATTATGTTTTCTGGATTAAAGCACTGTGGAAATGGATTAACCTAACCCATCCAAGGCATTCTTAGAGTGGCCTAAGACGGTAGAATTCCTGTCACCTAATTTTAGATAATTGTATTAAAGACACTTGCAAACTTTACAAATCACTATCGAATGTTATTGTCATGAAAGAGATACACTTTTTAAGGCGTGAATCATCTGACCTGCTTTAGCAAAGGGTGAATCTCACTTACCTTCCTTTAGCTATATTGACCAGATCTTCAGTGTCCATAAGGGGATTTGGGGTGATTGGCTCAGTTAGAGCCCATCTCAGACTGAAATGAAACCAATACTCTGCAGCAGCTGTTCTAGGCTGCAAGGCATACTAAAGTGCGTTCAAAAAGATCATATTTTCCAATCAAAATAAATGAGAGACTTAAGAAAGAAAGAAGGCAATGGTCACTGAAGCAAGAGGCAAAGTTGTCAAATAATTAAGTACTCTAAGAATGCCACTCCATTTTGCATTCAGGCAGAAATCTGAAATACTGTCAGTTATGGGCTGGAGTTTAAGACATATTCTTTTCTTGATAGTTTTAATGTGCTTGTCTTCCTGCTCAGCAGGAAACACATTAGTGGAAAAATGTCAGATGTGGTCCCACTGGAGAATTAGTCAAATTAATTTATACAAAGATCCAATAATTGTGAGGGAGTAACAATGGCAAAAACACTACTGGAATAAAATTTTCTTTGCTAGGCTGGGTAAATTAGAGGAGTGATCTTTATTTCTGCTGCATAGATTCTGAAACTCTGATTTTGTGTTACAGTTTTGTCTCTGAATTTTCTGTTTGGGTGATTTTGGTTTTAGCCTGGCTTCTGGAGGAATAAAGACTATTTGATTACGTTGTGAGTTTGTCTGCTCTTTCCTCCCGTATTTTTTACACAATTGCGATTGAATATAACAAAAATCTTGGTGAAGCTAAGCTCCTAAAATCTCTCTAAAATTGGGGAGAGAAGAGAGAGAGACCTCAGTACTTGAAAGCCTGCAGCAAGAGTGCAATTCTTATTAGACACTAGAGAATTGATGCAAAAAAACAAGTATGATAAAGTTTCCTAAGTCGTCTTCTTGTGTAACCACTCATACGTATTTTAATTATTTTGTTGAACATATTGCTAATACATTTATCAAAACCAATATGAAATGTCTGTGGATTTTCTGTATCAAAAGTAAAATAAAAAAAAAATAAAAATACTTGGTGTCATGGGTATTTTTCATTTTGTAACAAAATATATAGTTTCTGTTTGGAACATTTTACCAGAAAATAAACAAATGCAAAGGCAGTCTAAGATACCAGTCACAATGACAGGCATGATGAGTTGACACTACATCTCCCACTTTCTTGGGAAATAAATTATTCACATATGTGCACATAACAAACAAATCTCTTGCCCATTCTAATAAGACCAATACCTATGTTATTGTTAATCTCCAAAAGCTGAAAGTAGTACACTAGTAAAAACAGAGAAAAATTAGAACGATGAGAATTCCACAAATTCCTTTATAGTAAACTTGCTAGATTTTTTTTTTTTTTTTTTTTGCATATGCTGCTGAATTGATGCCAAAAAGCAAAATGACAGATTAAATTTCTCTGGATTTGCAAAAACGTCTTCTAACTCTTTGGATGTGTTTCAGTGTCTCTTGTCAGATTAAAAATCTTAGTTCTTAAGACATGGAAACCATGAAATAAGACTGAGTGATTCTGTCACCCTGAGGACTTACTACAGTCAGTAACACTAGTCTTGATCTGACAAAACTCAGACAAGCAGGGACTCTGAAATATTCCCAGATGTTAATTTTTAGTCATTAAAAAAAGGTTTAAATTTTGTATTTTCTTTTTTGTAAGTATAACATGGCAAAGCTGATCCAGAAATACGAAAGAGGTCTCTTGAGTTCTCATACACATTCTGAGTAGGGAAACAGACGACTAAAACCAGCTCAACAAGAGGTACTTTCCCAGAATGAAGAACATCCATTCACATCCCCTAATGCCTTGGGAAATGTGCAGGACTACATCAGTGCATGGTGTCATCAGTGCAACTCAAAGTATGTGAACCTGTCTTAACTACAACACCATCCTCTAAAGAAAAAAGATTTGGATGGATTAAGATGCAGAAATAGAATTGCAAGATTTTATGAGAATAACTTGTTAATAGCAATTTTCCACTGCAGGTGTGTTCACAGTGCACCTGCAGGCTAGCAAATCTTAAGATACTATTGCATGGTCACTGTATGGTTGTGTTCCATTGAAATCTTCAGTGAAAGGATTTAAAAAATTGAATTGATTCATGGATTTGTGTTTCTTCTTCTCTCCAGCTGAGGACAGCAACCAAAACTATAATCTGTAGTTCAGTAGTTGATGAAGTTGCCCATTAACTTCATGGGAGATGGAGCAACTTTTACCAACGGAAGATCTGACCTTAGGTCAGATGACATAAGGAGAGTAATAGGGAAGTTGAAGGCAATTGAGTCTGACACAAGCCCTGTTACTGCAGAAGATCCATGTCATGTAAGCTCTATTCCTCCATGAAACCAACCCCACGAGGTGCTTTAGCATTTGATTTTGTACCAGCCCAGGCTTACATGCTTGCTTAGCTTTAAACTTGCCTCCTCCTTTAGCATTTTACAAGATTTTGGCCAAAATGTCTAAAGGATTGATCCCTTTTTCTATTGAAAATGCAAAATTCATGTTAAGAAGAAAATCAAACAGGTCATGGCAGCTGACAGAAAGGCAAAACCACAAGCTGTATAAAAATGACTGGCAGGATATTTCTGGTGGTGTCACATCACCAAAAGACTCGTAAAGCTTTCAGGCTTTCACAGTGAGCMGCACCATCTGATGTCAGCTAGATTCCTGGGACTGCTCTTCCTTTTTCTGGTGTAATTCAGAGACAAGTTAGGCATTGCTCAAAAGATTCCAGTTAGCTCTTTTATTAATTGCCTTTCTCCAGCCAACTTCAATTCACAGAAGACACGGGCCTCATTCTTAACAATGTTGCATATTTTATCCTCTCCAGTTGTTTAGCAAATCCCTTATTCTGTCATAAGTTTTTCATTTCCCCCCTGACATTTCAGCCACTATATTACRGGCATCATCTGAGGATTTAAATCCAAAAGCTGTTACTGTGGCTCCAAAGCTTCAAATCAAAATTGAAAGATGTAGTTCAGCTGTTCTTCTATAAATATGCAGCAATTATAAAGAAATAAGGGTCAATATAGAATCCCAGAGAGCTTTGCAATAACCTGCACTCACTATATTTAACTGGAGACATGAAAGCTACTTAGTTTCAAGGAAGCATTTAAGTATTACAAATGATGAATTTACAAATTCATGAATTATTGATGAAATAGAAACCTCTTTGGAATTTGAGCAACTTTTATTTGAACATATTCCCCATATTTATGTACAGGCATCTTAACAGYGTTTTTCAATTTCAGTTTTGGATTTTGAATATACAGCAGGAGTCTCTCATTTTGTAAGCATCTGGTGAATTTGCATTACAAGWATGGTTTGCACCAGGGGTTGTGAGTTTATTGTCACCACAGTCTAAAATTCTCCAGCTCACAATGACATCCAGTTTTCCTCTATCCTTCCCACTCTGCTCAAGGAGGTGGCATTTGGTGTACAGAGGTGTCCCAGGGATGTGCCGGCACRGGGCTCAGGCCGGTGGGACAGGCATCATTTGGGAAGAAGTATGTGGCTTATTGTCAGTTTGACTCACAGCCCTCTGTGTCATTCCAGAAAAGATTTCTGTTACAATTCCCATCTACAGGGTTCAGACTGAARCAGTTCATGCAGTTCAGAAATTGCTGGTGCGATTAACAAAGTAGCAGCCCTAACTCGCAAATATCAGTGACCACTGAGAACTATTCAAATTAAAAATAAGCCACTTTGAAGCACCTATTAAAATATATAGTGTATCCAACTCTCTCAGAAAAGGAAGGTACATCCTGTGTTTGTGGTTCTCATGCCAGTGGGATTTGGACACAGGAAAAAACAGTCCTTTGTTAAATTATGGAAAAAAATCTGGGTTTGGTATTCTCCTGCAGGAAAATCTCAGATTCAGATGAGGAATGCCATATTCAGGGAGGTTTGGGGGCAAGATTTCCTCTGCTGGCACAACATCATGCAGATGCAATTTCATGCAGATGCAAGGTGAAGTCACTTATGCATCAGAGACATTGATTTTTGCAGCTCAGTGACAGGGCTACAAAGCCTGGACTAAAACAAGTGGTCCATGGAGAAGTTGTAGTTCCTAGAAACCAGTCGTGTTCGGGACCAACACACACCAATTGATGCTGGTCCCCAGTCACCCTTCCTTGCTGGTTTTCTGTGAAAGAGCTCTTTCTGGAGAACATATGAACCCTTCTTCTAATGAGGAAAATGACTAATGAAGGAAAACTTGTGAATGCAACTATTTTTAAATCCCTGTTTGAACACAAGGAAATGGATCTTTGATGGGGAAAAATAAAATGTCATAAAAGTGGGAAAGTCTTTAATTTTCTTCAGTTGTTTTGAAATTGACTCTGAAAATTACAAATATCTATGAGCTACCCATTAGCTTTATTATTGTTACTAACACAAGAAGCCTATTAGGACAACGTGAAAACAAACACATAATTTTGAGCCTTGTCTCATCCCCAACATGACAGTCACAGTCACAGTGTCCTCAGATTTTATTCTTGTAGGACACAACATGCAGTTAAATCAAAACTGGCAAGAGAAGTCAGAGGAGCTAGAGATCTCCCATCCTGTACTTAAACTAGTCATGATTTCAACCATATGAAGTCAGAAAAATTTATCAGCTCTCATTTTCTACCCTCTCTCTTCATCTCGGGTCATGTAATAATGCTTTTTTCCCCAAATTTAATTTGGAGCTTTAGTCTTTAAAATGCAAGACTTACACAGTCCGTAACAATTTGATGTGTCAGCCCAGATTTGTATGTTTGTCCAGTCAGGTCAAAAACAGTCAGACTTTGTTTCATTGGTGTTAGTTACCATTAGTTACTCTGCAAAGCTATCATGATTACCAATATGTGGGCACCACATGAAGAGATATCAGTTGGATTTCCCATTGCAGCCTGCTGTACAACTCCCCAGATTAATTTTTGACCGAGTCCTGAAGACTCTGTATCTCTTGACTTTTCTCCATCTTGACATTGTTCTATGGAGAATGTTTTCCATTATTTCTTCTTCATATGATGGTTTCTCCCTTGCTTTTTACTGTTCAACTTCACTGCAGCCTTTTATGCAGGACTGGTGTTGCTTTCTAGTATTTTCACTGCTGAGTTTCTGACTGTGTTCCTTCCCCAAGAGACAAAGAAGCTGAGACAAAGAAGTCCAGGCCTACCAGCCCAGGCAATACTGGTTTGGCACCCTTTCACACTTACAATTGTTATTATTTTATAAACCACATGCCACCTTAGGCTCTGCTAACCAGAAGGATCTTGACTGCCTAAAGTTGCAAGGACACTCAAAGCTACAAATGAGTTGTGCACACCAAGGGATGAAACTGCTCCTTCTATACCAGTGCTGGTGGCACTGGGACATTTTTACTAAAAGAAGGTTCTGTGCTAGGATGTAAAATCCAGTACTAACATGCCTTCCCAGCACAAAACAATGTCTGCTCACAAGTCCTGCCTGTTGTTTGTGGTCCCTTTCTCTCCCCATAACAAAACTCTTCTGAAATGGGGGATATAGAATCATAGAATCATAAAATCATAGAATAGTTTGGATTGGAAGGGAACTTTAAAGGTCATCTAGTCCAACCCCCCTGCCACAGGCAGGGACATCTTCAACTAAATCAGGGTGCTCAGAGCCCCGTCCAACCTGACCTTGAATGTTTCCAGGGATGGGGCATCTACTACCTCTCTGGGCAACCTGTGACAGTGTTTCACCACCCTCATTGTAAAAAATTTCTTCCTCATATCTAGTCTAAATCTACCCTCTTTTAGTTTAAAACCATTCCCCCTTGTCCTGTCACAATAGGCCCTGCTAAAAAGTTTGCTGCCATCTTTCTTATAAGCCCCCTTTAAGTATTGATACGCTGCAATAAGGTCTCCCCGAAGCCTCCTCTTCTCCAGGCTGAACAACCCCAACTCTCTCAGCCTTTCTTCATAGGAGAGGCGTTCCATCCTCCTGGTTATTTTTGTGGCCCTCCTCTGGACCCGCTCCAACAGGTCCATGTCTTGTGCTGAGGACCCCAGAGCTGGACACAGTACTGCAGGTGGGGTCTCACCAGAGCAGAGTAGAGGGGCAGAATCACCTCCCTCGACCTGCTGGCCACGTTTCTTTTGATGCAGCCCGCGATACGGTTGGCCTTCTGGGCTGCGAGCACACATTGTCGGCTCATGTCCAGTTTTTCATCCACCAGTACTCCCAAGTCCTTCTCGGCAGGGCTGCTCTCAATTCCTTCATCCCCCAGCCTGGATTGATACTGGGGGATACAGGACCCGGCACTTGGCCTTGTTGAACCTCATGAGGTTCACAAGGGCCCACTTCTTGAGCTTGTCCAGGTCACTCTGGGTGGCATCCCGTCCCTCAGGCGTGTCAACTGCACCACTCAGCTTGGTGTCATCTGCAAACTTGCTGAGGGTACACTCGATCCCACTGTCTATGTCATTGATGAAGATATTAAACAGTACCGATCCCAATATGGAACCCTGTGGGACACCACTCGTCACCGATCTCCATCTGGACATTGAGCCGTTGACCACTACCCTCTGGATGCGACCATCCAAMCAATTCCTCACCCACCGGACAGTCCACCCATCAAATCCGTACCGCTCCAATTTAGAGAGAAGGATGTTGTGGGGGACTGTGTCAAAGGCCTTACAGAGGTCCAGATAGATGACATCGGTAGCCCTTCCCATGTCCACTGATGTAGTCACTCCATCGTAGAAGGCCACCAGATTGGTCAGGCAGGACTTGCCCTTGGTGAAGCCATGCTGGCTGTCTCGAATCACCTCCCTGTCCTCCATGTGCCTTAGCATAGCTTCCAGGAGGATCTGTTCCATGATCTTCCCAGGCACAGAGGTGAGACTGACTGTCCTGTAGTTCCCCAGGTCTTCCTTTTTTCCCTTTTTAACAATGCGGGTTATGTTTCCCCTTTTCCAGTCAGTGGGAACTTCACCGGACTGCCACGACTTCTCAAATACGATGGATAGTGGCTTAGCAACTTCATCCACCAGCTCGTTCAGGACCCGCAGATGCATCTTATCAGGTCTCGTGAACTTGTGCACCTTCAGGTTCCTTAGATGGTCTCAAACCTTATCTTCTCCTACAGTGGGTGGCTCTTCATTCTCCCAGTCCCCTCCTTTGCCTTCTGCAGCTTGGGCGGTGAGGTCTGAGCACTTGCCGGTGAAGACCAAGGCAAAAAAGTCATTGAGTACCTCAGCCTTTTCCGTATCCTAAGTAACCAGGTCTCCCGTTTCTTTCCGTAGAGGGTCCACATTTTCCCTAGTCTTCCTTTTATCCCTGACATACCTGTAGAAGCTTTTCTTGTTGCCCTTGACGTCCCTGGCCAGATTTAATTCTRTCAGGGCTTTAGCTTTCCTAACCTGATCCCTGGCTGCTCAGACAATTTCTCTGTATTCCTACCAGGGTACCTGTCATTGCTTCCACCCTCTGTAGGCTTCCTTTTTGTGTTTTAATGTGTCCAGGAGCTCCTTGTTCATCCACGCAGGCCTCCTGGCATTTTTGCCTGATTTCCTCTTTGTTGGGATGCATCGCTCCTGAGCTTGGAGAAGGTGATCCTTGAATATTAACCAGCTTTCTTGGGCCCCTCTTCCCTCCAGGGCTTTGTCCCATGTCACTCTACCAAGCAGATCCCTGAAGAGGCCAAAGTCTGCTCTTCTGAAGTTGAGAGTAGTGAGCTGCTTGTGAGCCCTCGTCAGTGCCCTAAGGATCTTGAACTCCACCATTTCATGGTCACTGCAGCCAAGGCTGCCCTTGACCTTCACTATCTCCACCAGTCCCTCCTTGTTGGTGAGAACAACAATATGGAGAATGTCCTTTGTGTCCAGAGAAAAGTTGTAATGATACAACCTCACTGACTGTGGCAAGGGACTTCTTGTGTTGTAACATAAAGACAAAAGGGAAGAAGCTGCTTTTTGCGGCTGGTTTCACATTATAGTTTTAACTTGAGGCTTAGTAGGAGTTCCAGTGAACACTTGCTGTAAAATGTGAACAACTTCTGTAGTAAATCTGAAAGAACTCTCTCCCTTGGGTCTTTTCATCCTCATTGGTGAATGGCCTGGTAGAATTTCCCAATTTTCTCTTGCATTACATGTTTCAGCTAGCATGTGATATATTTCTGTCCCACTGGGGCAGCCAGAGAATTTGACGGCTTCCTAAGCCATGAAGAAAGACCAAGGTTTTTCATCATTCCTTTTGTAGCCCCTCAATCCATCCTTGCCAGGCACTGGGAGCAAAAATAATGCTGTTCTTTTGGTGAGTCTATTAATACATACAATGATAATTGAGGAAAAAAAAAAAAAAAAAAAAAGGTAGTCCTTTTGGAGCATAACAGCAGAGTTTCCTTTACAGGGCAAGATGAAAAAAACAGGAGATGAGAGAGGAAGTCATTGCTGTAAGGAGAAGAGCAAAACGTTAATTTGGTGTCTCATTTCTGTGGCCCAAGAACTAGAACAGCTGCTTACTGTTTCCACCCCATGACTATCTGACCAACTACAGACCTCAGCGGCCTCAGGACTGGCTCAAACTCTTTGCAGAGCCGTGCCAGACATTCTCTAAGGCTGACTGCAAGCTGGAGTGCATACATAGGACAGCGGTGGCAGGGACAGTTGCTGGCAGAGTACATTCCCTAAAAGGCGAGTACCTTCAACTGCCCCTGTTCTGTTCCATGCTTTTGGATTATTTACTCTGCTTTTAACAGCATAAGAACTAAACCCTGCAGGATGATGACCTATTTTCAAGTAAGTATGAATCAATGGAGGAAGGAAATGGAGGAAGGAAACAAGGTGCGTAATAGGGGTTACTTCCTAATCAAAAATGTGATGGCTGCTGGCCCCATTCATTCTTTGGTTTAATGCCGTATAACTTATCCTTTTTTCATTCATCCCTTTGCAAGATGATTCCCATGCTGTGTATTTCTAGAGGGAAACAAAATTGCACGGCATCACTCAGTCTAGAATGACAAATTTCCAGGCATTCAACTTTAAAACCCTTCTTATTAAATGAGAATTTTGCACTGAGAAACTACTATTTATTCCATAATGTTTGCTTAATTTCTSTTTTTATCATATGAAGAGGAATTCTGTAGTTGTGTTTATGATATCAAATGCTCTGATTTTTCATAATTAAGAGCTTTGTTTGTCAAATTGTTGATATTTGCACATCACAGCAATGGAGGGAACAGTGTTGTGTACACATGGAGGATGTTCACAGAGAATGCAACTGCAGGCTGTTGATGTTTGCACAAGCTGTAGCTCTCAGCAAAATCTGGGGTTATGTATTGGGACATCATTGTGTAACACATACTCATCCCAAACTTTCTTCTYTTCTTGCATTAGGGAAATCTTTCATTTGAACAACTACCTCAGAACTATAAACCCATTTCCTGCTTGATTTAACACTACAGTTTTGTTAATCTGGTGTGTAGGATTACCCAATTTGCATGTGAAGCTGGAGTATTTTCATTCTGGGACCTGGATGAAAAGTTTTGCCCATGAAGTGAAAATGACCTTCCACAAAACGAAACAACAGAAGAAAATGTTTTTAGACTGTTACTACTCTACAATCAGGAGAAAGACTTGCATACTTTGTATAATTCTTAGTTCTTTAAAAGAAAAGGGGGGCTGATGCCTTTCTGCTCTGTGCTGTTAGAGGAAGAAGATGCTCACCCTGAAGCTGTTGTTTTAGCTTCTGCAAGAAGAACTCCTGAATTAACTCCATTCTCCTATTGCTTCCTATTATATAGAGTTGTATATATGTATAAAGATGGATTGGTTACAGTCAGTGAACAGCACAGGGTGTTCCTGTTGGCTTTCTTAAAATACAGAAAAAGTCTGCCTAAAACTTTTAAGTGTCTAATTAAAAGAAATTAGCGTTCCCTCCTGCTACTACAGAAGAGATGTGCTGAAAAGTACAGTTGGTGACAGTCTCCCACGCATGTGTGGCTGTCTTCAGAACTGTCCATAACAAAAGTCTGACTTTCTGTGAAAGTTTTGAAGAATGCTTCATCTCTTCTAGATTCTGTTCTGGCAACCACCCTTTCACAAAATTAAACAGCTTTGATCATTTTCTTTTTCTCTGACGCCTCTTTGTGATTCTTGTCAATGCTTATTGTGAAGACAGCATTCTGAAAACAGAAGTCAAAGCCGAACAGTCTCATCCACCCCATATTTTTTATGCTGACAAAAAGCGATCCTTTTCTTCTTGCATATTTTTTCATGTGGTTTTGAAAAGTATTGGTGCACAGAGCTTTAATTTCTCATAGGATACACCTCTGTTGTCCAACAGGCCTCATTATTAAGCATTTTCTTAATAGCTGAAATTTACTTAATTTCTGTTTTTGTAGTTATGACTCAGTGAACAAGCTTTAAAGTTCCTCATCCTTCACTGGAGCATTAAAATTCTGATCCTGTACTTTATCTGATGAAAACTTTACTTGGTATGAATTGAATTTCCTCTTGTAAAAATAATAAGGAGACTATAGATAGAATGAGTTAAGCCTAGGTTTTTCTAAAGTGTTCCTGTGAGTGACCTGTCCTTCTTCCTTTGTGTTGTGTGTAATTTCTTACACTATTAAATGTATGTGTTTCAGAGTGCTGATACATAGTGTTATTCAGTTTTACAGCTGAGGACTGAGAGGTCCACATCAGGGAGGAACATTATTTGTCCCTGAGGTGATACACAAAGTTTTTGCAGAAAAGGAAATCAAAACTGTCTTTCCAGATTCCAGATTAGTATTAGAAATATTGCAATATTTTAGTTTAGCATATAAATTCACTTTGCACTTCTGAAATAGATGTTTTTCATTAAAAATTATTATCTGAAATCACAAGTAGCAGTTTGTAGTGATTGTGGCAGCAATGGCTGTCTTTGTCCAGATGGTTATCCATGGAAAATTATGGAAGACACTCTGACAGGGGTATGATACCCTGCCTCCTGACACCCTGTCCCTTGACCAATATTAGCAGTATAGACAGACTGCCAACACCCTGACCCTGACCGACATCGGCACATTCATGTACGATATAACTCTTTCAAATCATACTACCATCAGTGGAGCCAAGGAGCATCATGAGTCCTACCTGCAAAAGGCATTTGCACTACTGGAAGTTGCTGCCAGATGACCCAGACACCAAGTGTCCCTGGCAGTCCACCAGAGCCACGGCATTGCTCATGATCTGTGTTTGCTATAGGTGATTGGGTGAGTCGCCTTATGGGTGCGTTGTTGCTCATCTTTCCTACTGTCTCAATAAAGTTTTGGTTTCTAATGTGTTGTCAGACTCTGTTACTGTTCAGACCACAGAGTATCAGTTTGAATAATTGAACTGGTGCCTTGTTGGAGATGTTCCCTGGGTTGCACAGTTCCCACTCTCCAGTGAGAAGCCACTGTGTTCCTGACTGACTACGCCAAACATCCACCCACTGCTACATATACAAGAGTTCAATTTAGAAATAATATTCTAACTTTAACTGGAAAATATAGCATAAGAGTAAATAATTCAATAGCAAAGTTCTAGAGAGAAGGTTGTCTGGGAAAATTGCATCAATATAGACTTAATTATATTTTTTTAAAAAAAAATATAATGTAGTTTTGGATCAGCGTAGGTCTCAGATTTCAGAGGAACAACTAACATATACAGCATTTTTAAATGTGCTTTTCTTAAAAACATGCTTGAAAGTCATTCTACTGGAACTTGTTTCCAGCATGAACTTTTTTTAAGAACCTTGATAAACGTTAGAGGTTGCTGCTCATTCTGTATAGAATCACCAGTTTTACAAAATGTTGCAAACTTCTGTTTTGAACTGTGTTAAAACCTGTGCACTTTCATTGGGATTTCATTAATTTCCATGTCAGCCATGGAAACTGATATACTTCTAATTCTGAGCAGTGACACTGATGATGTTGTAGTAAGAACATTGGAGAGCTAATTAATAGCATAATGTGGTCTTATGACTTTTGATACACATTTGAATATGGTGTATTCACAAAATAGGCTGAAATGCAGTATATTTTATTGTTTACAGACGTTATCCTTTCTCAATTCTGGAAGAACTTTCTGAGTTAGTTTTAATAATTCTTTAGTTAGCTCTTAAGTTTGCAACATAGAATTGCATTCTTTTTAGCAGTAGAACATAAAACAACCTTTCTTCAGACAGTAGTAGTTAGTCGGTAGATCACGTTAACTTTTGGTGTCAAACTGAGTCAAAACACCTGCATTTTCATGAACAATATGTACCCCAGTTCTTGGAAAGCTTTCGATTCCAGTACTGTCTGTTGTGATACTTCTTGAAAACGTACGTGCACCATCATATTTTTAAAGTAAGTGTCCTTCAGCTGGAGCTAAATCACAGCAATAAAGATGCCAGTGCAGGACTGATTCATTCTCACATTCTTCTATTTTCTTCTTTAACATCAATTTATGCAACTCTTCTTCAATAATTGCAATTCAGAGCTTGACTTGTTATCTTGCATTTTGGAGATGATGATAGTCTCTGAGGTAACCTAATAACTACTTTTTTGGCATTTTGGTGAACATTTAATATTTCTTAAGATCTTGTAGGCAAAACACAGTAGATCCAGCAAATATTTTCTTTATGCTAAACTACTACAGAAGTTTTGTTTCTCAGAGATGTCATTCTGAACTGAAAGTGTGAGTAGGTGGTACCGCAGATATGTTTAATTTGCAGTAAAGATTTTCTGGTACAATTATTCTGTTATTTTGTTCATACCATCATTTTCTAATAAAATACCTTTTCATAGACAAATCTCAAAAAAATAGCATTCTTTCATTCCTTTTTTCTTATTTTACATTCTCCATTCTATGTTTAATCTGTGAGATAGTGGGATAAATTTTATAATAAAAATTTGAATCAATTTTACAATTATAATAGTAATATAAWTTTTTTTTATTTTGCACAATTATGCAATCATAAAATGCATATATATGCTTAGCTGTCCTGGGAAACTCTTTGACTTTTTCTTCTTCAATGAAATTCCTATCTCTTTGTCTTCTGTTTCTGTAACCAACTGTTAGAACAATACTTTAAAGAACTGTTTTTATCTTTGATGATCCATAAAGCATCACACTTCAGCAAATTATTGTTTAATAAGCTTGTCACAAGGACCTAGTGCCAGGAAGTTTCATTAGTCATTATATAATGGATTGATATTCACTGGTGCAGAAATCACAGTTCAGAATTTTACCTTCATAGATCAGAATTTAAGCTTGATGGTTCTGAAAAATGTGATGCAGTGCTGTTCTGCTTTAAATGGGAAAGACAATTTTCATAAGAAACTTTTTCATTAAATTTCTTTTTTGATAAACTAATTCTTTACTTCATCACTCTTCCCTTTCCTTATTATTTGTTACACAATTGAGTGCTTGACTGAAACCTGAGTTATTTGAGCCACTTCTGAAGTGGTTGGCACAGTTGTCCTACTTTGTACACCACGAATGATCAGCGACACTAACAGAGAATGGGTTGTTCTGTCTCAGCGGAGGATTTTGTTTAGTGAATGCTGGTTCTCTGGRTGTAATATAATAACTGCTAGCTTTTGCATTCCTATGTAAAGTGAACCCTAATTAATCCAGCAGTGAAAGACGTGCTTCATCTTCTGAAACTAGCTCATTATGAAAAATGTAAACAACTCTGTCCAAGCACTCTGTGTGCATACTAACTTCTGCCCTAATGACGCTTATTGTCTGATTGACTTCGCTTTGTCTTATTTTTTACTATAAATACATGATTTCTAATTTTTATTCCCTCTTCATCTTTAGCATTCAGATTGCTGTTTCATAATAACCTGACTTAAAGTAAACCTCCATTTTAGTACTTTTAGCCAATTGGCATCTGTCCAAAATGACTACTTTCCTACTGGCCTGGAGTGGTCCTCACATGGGCATGCAGTATGGCGAGGTGGCAGCTGCCAGGGGCAGGAATCAACAGCCTCAAGGAAGACTCAAAGAGCAATTTATTTCTTCATTGTTATATACCCTTAGATTAAGGCAGCTTTCTAATCGAAACCATATCTAGGAAGAAACTTTAATGGGATCAATACTAACTTGTCCTTGGTGCCTCCAAACCCCCTGAGGATGTAGAAGCCATGCCAGTAGGAGATTTAAATCCCTTAGGAAGTGGGGGGTTTTCCCTTTTGCCTGTAAAGGGCTGAGAACATAAGCTATTTATCAGTGCAAGTCAGGATACCCCATCCTTTGATATAGATTTGTTGGATCCCCTTTCCACTCTGTGAAATAAGTCCATTCTACTGCAAAATTCGTGAATGGAAGGCATGGGAACAGGTGCATCCTCTGTTTCCAAAGGAATAGAGCCCATGCTTTGGCTCTTTCATTCATTCCGTGACTATTCAGGGATAAGAAAGAAAATTAAGAGAAAGAAAAAGGGTACTGGAGAAAAGAAAATGCAAGTGGGAGAAGGAAAGAGGAAGGACAAGTGAAAGCAGTCCCTGGTTCTAGCATGAGAGCTTGCCAAGTCTTTCCTTTCAAGACCAGCCACTTCTCTTTTCTGCCCTCCAGGATGGGAGCCATTTTCATCTTCCTTCTCCCTTGCCCACCTCTTCTGGAGCTTGCTTGTCCCCAGAATATGAAGGAGCTTGGATCAGACTGTTGCCAGTTAGATGTTGTATTATAGATCATTTTGATCTCCGTTTAGCTGTACCTCATTAGAGGAGCATGTTTTGTTTAAGTAGAGATGAGATTATTCATAAGTAATTCAGTGCCACTGAGAGAAAAATCAATTGTAGGAACATTAAATTTTCATTAAACATGTTAAATGTAACCTGACAGTCAAATGGTCTCCAGTTGTATGGGTTTTACTGCAATATTACTTTAAGTAACAGATGAAAGCGGGATTAGGTGGTAAAGAATACTTTGCATGGCTTAAGATAAAGGATAAAAGTGGGGTATTTTTCCATTAGCATTCACTCTGCAGGGATCCTCAATTACTTACAGGGCCATCTGCACTTCTGGAGATATTGTGAGTTTGAAGTGAGTAGTACGTGCAAGACAAGAGCAGATTGGAGCTGTCTGGGCCAAGAAAAATCAGACACACTTGTTTTTGTGGGATATGACACATTTTGTAGCTCCTGTAGGCCTGAGAACATCACACGCCACAACTTCTTGTGCTCCATTCTCCCTAACCTCACAAGGATTTCCCCACCTTTCTTTTGATGATTTTGACATGACCTCCATGTCTTCCTGTCCCATAACATTGATCCCATCCCATTCTTGACACAAAAATTTCTAGGTGTTCTCCTCCCCAACCTCATTCTCATCTTCACACCAGTGTTTTACCTCACCTCTCCCTATTCCCTATGACTCTAGTTCTCTGCTAACACACCCAGTCATCATTCATGGTCCATACTTCCCTCATAGCCTTTACACAGTCCTCAGTGCTGTGAGAGTGCCACCCTTAGCCCACACTTAGTTGTACCCCTGACCTGCTCCTGCAATTCAACTGTGCCCCAACTTTCTCTCCTCCCGACCTCTTCTTCCCTCCCATGTATCTGCCCTCTCCTGCCCCTTCATGCTGCTACGCCTGACTCGCATTTGTGCCTGCACCCCAGGCTATTGCTCCTTCATTTCTCTTCCCAGCCTCTTCCTTCCCTATTCTTGGTCACTAGCTTACCTAAGTCTTATTTTTGCCAGAGAGCAAGCTGCAGGTAGTCCCTTCCTCTAGGAAGTCATGCTGATGCTGTTGCTGGTTGTACATCCCTCGGCTGCAGAACGGGGTGGTAAAACTTCTCCCCAGCCTGTAGCGTGGAGGGCTGTGACTGCCTTCGAAATCGAGCTTTTGGAATGGAGCACCACCATCATGAAGCTTGTGCCGACTGATGTTTATGACATTCCCAGAATCTCACAGATGGCCTTTCCAAGTTTAGCGTGTAACAACAGCATAGCATGATCCTATTAATTTGAGTGTAAGGTTTCACTCAGCTCTTGCTTGTGATGTTTCATTTCTGTTTATCTATCACAACTAACTGGCTGCTTTTCAGAATGGGATGTGTATTTGTGACACATCTTTCTCTGGTTCCTCTGATAAGTCAGTGTGTAGCAATCAATCAAGAACAAGTATGAGAAGAAGCTGAATTTTATTTTACAGTTGCTGCCTGTCTCTTTTGTTCTGATACATCTGCCTTAGCATAGCAAATTATATTGTAGAAGTACAGAAAATCTGATTAGATATATTACTTCTTTCTCTGCTGTCACAGATAACTACAGTAATACAGCTATACCATATGATAGTGTCCTGTTATTTACCTGTTCCAGCCTTTGGAAGACATCAGCAACTGCTCTTCAGAACAAGTCCATGTTGAAATTTGCTCTTGAATGCTATAGGAGAGAAAAGAAATGCACACATCCTGCTGTTAGTACCTTGACAGACTCTTCTGCTTGGGCAGTTTCTGRTAAAAATATTTGATCTTGATCTTGATTCATCAAAATTAAACAGAAATTGCTAGTGTCTTACAAAAGACCTCCACTGTCTTATATAGAGCTGGGCTGTGGTAAACGCATCTCTTTGCTCCGGAAGTCTGTCTTTTTAACATCACTATCTCTTTAAAATAAAGATGGCAAAATTACAAAGCAGGTTGGATTCACAGGCAAACCATCTTGAATTAACTTGAAAGTATAAAAAGGTGTATTTCAAATACAACAACAATATAATAAAAGATGCTAATCAATGCATTGTCCAAGGTTTCACCTTTAAAAAGGCTGAAAGCAATTTTTAAAAAATGGTTTCTTACACTCTTACTTAAAACCTTTATGGAAGCAAAACTTTTATTTGCATGTGAAAATCAGACTGAGAGATGAACTGTCAATTGACATATTATGAAGCCAAGTGGTCCAAATAATTCAAACCAGACTATTGTCCTTATGAAGTTGTTTGCATATATCTACCAAGCTTTTTTGAGAAATTCAGAGTCCTGGTGAATGGTATATATTTTTCCATGTGTTCCTAAGATGTTCCATGTGTTCTTAAGAATTGTTTCCACTGAGTGACAAACCTTTGAGTTTTACAGGATCACTAAGAGTTAACAAGCAGCTGAAACCTGAGTGTCATGTATTGCACTGCAAACTCTTTGCCCAGTGGCTGCCCAGTGACTGTGAGGAAGACTATGGACTCATATCCTTTGCCTRCTAAACACGCTCTCAGTTGACCAACTGAGTAACACTATTAATACACTATTGCTAAGAATAATTGCTTTTACACACTGAAAACAAGGATTTTATGCATACATTGGTTTGAACAGATTTTTCAATTCAAGAATGTGCTACTTTGGCTCCTTCCAGCCTGTTTTACTACTGACCTCCCTGGAGAGTTTTTAAATAGTTATATGATTGTCAGTTTGGGAAAGCAGCAGAATTTCTGGCACTCTAGAGGCAATGAAGGTGTCACAGCAGGTTCGATCATTACTGCTTCAAAAAATGTTACAAACTTTTGGTGGATGACATTTCAGAGCATGGGGTCATGTCACTTACTTAGTTTGCTTTTAAAGACAAAGAAAGGTGGGCTTGGTTTTTGTGCTTTTTTTGTTGTTAAGAACTAAGCTTCTGGTCACATGTCCTAGCTTTCAGCATATTTATCTTTGCATTGGCTAAGTGATGCATAGATAAAAGACGATTTCTGGTTTGTATCCAAAAAAAATGAATTAGTACATGCAGTCCCCAGCAGCAAAGAGCATCTCATGAGAGAGAAGAGGACTCTCCAGCAGTGCTCTTCAGTGCCCTCCAATCAACAGAGCATTTGTAAGGGTATCACTTTATCTGCCACAACTTAGACTCATAGATTAGTTTTATATAAGCTGAGGCTACTTGTTTCTGTGTGAATAGAGGATACGAGGAACAGAAAGGTGCATTGCATCCATCTTCTGTTAACAGCATAGGACTGTTATTAGTCAAGTCTTCTGAATATTTTCTTTTTCAATGTACTTGACAAGTTTTTACAAAAATCCTAATTAAGAAAATAATTTTCTGGCATTTCTATGGGCAGTGAGTAAAAACTGARGGTTATCAGGATCTGGCCTATTGTGAACAATTTGCTATTCCACTTTCAAAGAAACCTGTAAGCTTTGTTTATTTTGGAATGCTAGAGGTTGTTTTGATAATGAGAATGTTGGTATTTTTATGCTAAGCCTAAGAATACATGAAGAGGGGCATTTTAGGCCATTTGCTCCATCAGTTGAAATAATTACATTAGAGCTGAGTAAAGCAAACAACAGAACAGCTGAATACGGGACATGATTTTAGAATACAAAAAGTATGCTGGAATAAATATGTTTCTGTGTTGGTATGCAGCAAATAAAAGTATAGTAATGTTCTTTCAGGTTTATTTCAGTATATCCCAATCCATAAAATCATACATGGTACCTAGATCTTTTGAACTAAGGCTGTTGGCAACAGCTCTAACTTGAGTACAATTGAAATGTGATTTAATTTGTTGCTTGCTAAATTCTGAACCATTTCAAGCTTTAGAGTGAGAAATATTTTCAAAATAATATCTGTGGTATAATTTCTATATTACCTTTAGTTTATATTTACCACATAATGCTTACAACAAACTCACAAATCCTTGGAAATGCATAGCTGTAGGAGCATGAGGCCAATCCCTCATGTTAAAGAGCACTCTCATGGAAAGTAAATTGTTACCACCAGCCTCATATTTATACAGTGAAGCTGAGGATGTTTAGCAGCTTGTGTGCTGTGAAGCCTGTTGTGGGATACTACTCCAAACTTAAACTGAGCAAGCACAATGGAGACTCATTTGAACATTACCACTAACTCACCCACGCTAGCAGGGGATTTGAATTTAGTCTATGACTTTGTATTTCCCTGTCTTACGGATTTATAATTCATTCTTACCATATGTTTCAGTTGGATTCACTGTGAACACTTAGTTTTAATTTTTATACTAAATTGCTATTAACTCCTATGGAAAAAAAATTAAATTAAGCTTCAGAGAGATGATTTATATTTAAGAGTTAAAAAGTTCTTACAACAACCATTTAAAAAGCTAAGCTAAAAAATTCATTGTAGAAGTTAAACTTAAGACTTGCTCTAATATGGGAAACTGTAGGCATACCTTGTCCTGTCCCTTATTATTGTATGTAGTTATGAATATATCTAGCATCTCAGATCTCACACTAGCATCACTTTGTGGTTTATGATACAGGTTTATGATATTTTTTGTGTGTGAAGCCCTAAATGCTTTGGGATCTAAACTTCAGCGCTCCTGAAGTGACCTTTTTATCTTCAGATATTCCCAAATTGGAACAGTGCTCATGAGACGGATGGAGGATGGAATAAAGAGTGGTGTCCTTGGGTCTTCTGGTTCCACTTGCTTTCTTTCCATTATGCTGTTCTGCTTAAGTTTCAGAAATCATTTTTCCTTTGAAGATACCTGAGAATGAGGTTGACTTGTTGGGGTGAGAACTCAAAAGGGTATTTTTGTGATTGTTGTTATTCTAACCACAGAAGGTGGGCGGCTGGGGTCTGGACCCTGAGGGCTTTCAAATCCATGACATTCACTGCCCAGGAAACTGCCTTTACTGCTTCATCTGCCCTGTCCTATTGAAACCAAGGTGCTGTGGGAAATTCAGCAAGGACCCTTAAAAGGAAGAGAAATCTGCAACCCAGCAGATGAGGTAGTGCCGAGGGAGTTCTGGACTCAATTTTCTGCTTCCAGCACTATTTAGTCTTTGATAAAAACCTCTGTCCATGAGGGAGATTGTGTACCTCAGTCTTTGGAGGCCTGTACATCTCCTGTCTTTTGGTGAAGACTCTATCTAGTAGGTCTATATTTTTGTCTTCCAGCTGTCTTTTCAAGAGCAGTTATGATGAGGTCTGACTCTGCTAGTCTGTGCCAGACTGAGCCTGAAAGCATGTAGGTCTCTTTACACTTCCCTTCTGCATCCTAATGAGGTACAGAGGCACCCAGAGCCCATAGTGTCTTGACTTAGATTAAGCTTGTAGATCTCGAAGAAAACAGGTGGGCGTTGAGGGAACTTTGAGATCAAGAGGACAGACACATAGTGAATACCATCTGATCAGTCTTTTTATGTCACACTGTTCCTGAAACTTTTCGGTGTTTTGGAGATGTGTTTAGTTTTTTCCTACATGTCAACTCTTGTTTAGTAGCTGTTGTGGTTTAACCCAGCCGGCAGCTAAACACCACAGAGCCTTTTGCTCACTTCCCGCCAGTAGGATGGGGGAGAGAATCAAAAAAAAAAAAAAAGGGTAAAACTCGTGGGTTGAGATAAAGACAATTTAACAGGACAGAGAAGAAAGGGAAAATGATAATAATGGTAAAAGAATATATAAAACAAGTGATGCACAATGAAATGTCTCACCACCTGCTGACCAGTGCTCAGCCAGTTCCCAAGAAGCAGACCCCCAGCCAGCTTCCCCCTAGGTTATATACTGAGCATGAAGTCATACGGTATGGAATATCCCTTTGGTCAGTTTGGGTCAGCTGTCCCAGTCGTGTCCCTTCCCAACTTTTTGTGCACCCTGAGCCTACTAGCTGGTGGGGTGGGGTGAGAAGCAGAAAAGGCCTTGACTCTGTAGTTATCAGTGTGTTATCAACTTTATTCTCATCCTAAATCCAAAACACAGCACTATATCAGCTACTAGAAAGAAAATTAACTCTATCCCAGCTGAAACCAGGACAGTAACTCAGATCAAAGCAGAAACTGGATAGCCAGAAGAAAATATTTTTGAGGAGTGAAACACTGTCAAAACAATCTTTTTCTTAATTGTACTAGATTAAAAAGTGTAATTGCTGACGATTTCTCAGCTTATTTCCCCATCCTTTTTCTTCTCACTGGACCGAGCTGTTCTGACATTACACACTGACTTCAATACACAAAATCTTTCTAATAAATTTCAGTCTTGTTTCAAATATTGCCACTGTGCTGGAACTACTCTTGTGAGGGTTTGTAATGAGGATCTGTTGCTTCAAGCTAACTGAGAAGCTCCTTCTTTCATTGTCTTGATTTATCAGCAGCCTTTGATACTGTTGACCATGGGGTCCTATTACATTGCCTTCAGCACCTCCTGGGTTTTTCAGGCTTCCACACTGGCCTGTTTCACATCTTATTTAATGGAGCACTGTCTCTACAGTTATATACTGCAGTTCTCTCATACTGATGCCTAAAGCTGTGTTGTACAATTGGATTTTGATGGTGCAATTTGCCATGACAGCATTGCCGTGTAGTAAAATTCTCACTTTTGTTTGTTAATTTTTTATATATAACATACACACCAGGTGTACAAGGATGATAATTGTTTGAGAAATTATGCAGCTGTTAGTTTATGGATCTGTATGATAATGTGATGTCTAACAATACTTGACACTTGCATGTCACTGATTTAGGTTCTAAGACCACATGGTATTAAACTTGCAGGTTTTGTGTTGAGAAAAAGCTATTTTAAAACAATTTTAAAAAGTGGATAATATTACTACATGTACTGTTTCCTTCTCATTACCATGCGTTGAAAGAAAGGTGTTCTTCCTGTTATTAAGCAGTGCCTGTTATATACAGCCTTTTTACTATTTCCATCATTCGTTGATATTAACGTGGAGCCAGTAACTTGGCTACAGAGCTTCGACATCAGAAAGGTAAATGTGGAAAACATCCCAGGGTAAAAGTTTGTTCTCTGTCTCTGCTTCTTACAGCCGCAGGCCAGAGATACCCTTCTTTCTATTCTGGATCTCCTGGCATTCATCAATTTTGTGGCATCCCGTGTAGCAGAGGAGCTGTGCCTCCTCTCTGCTGCAGGGCTTTAGCAGATGACGTGTCAGCGTCCCCCCAGACCTGACTGAAACTAATCGCCTGCATGTGTGTGTGTGTGCATGGGACCTCCTTTAAAGTTATCTGAAAGTTATGAATCGGGTCTGATGTATTTGCTGGGAAACTGCCTGAGCATCATTACGAAGAAAGAACATTGATTGCTTTTACTCTTTCATATCTCATGAGCTTCTGAGATAAGTACTCCCCATTCTGGTAATTCTAGAGCTTTATAGCRGTGGGGATGTGAATCTAAGATTTGTATCCACTAATTCAAAATTAAGTCAGCCTACACTAGGTCGACTAGTACTTAAAACAAAGTAGTAATGAGATTAAAAGGGATTTTTTTTTCGTTAGAACGAGGCCAATTAAGGTATTTCCAATGAAAAATCTACAGCCCATTTCTCACTTCCACCTTAAGTCCTTTGATACACAAAATACTTTGTAGTAGAACCGGGAAAGTTAAGAATTATCTGCATGACTCCTTGCATTGCCAGGTTTTTTTTTCTGTCTTCATTTTCCTCTTTCCAGTTTATCATTTCTTTTGTGAACAACCATGCCAGGTACAATGATGTAAGAGAAATGGTGAGGTTTTCAGTCCTTGATTTTGCAGTCACACCCCCAAGACCTCCAACATGCCTTTTCTCGCTGGCCCACCATCATTCCTGCAATTAGGGTTGTGGTGAGGACCTGCAGTGTTGCATCCATTTATGTTGTGTCCAAATTCATGGAAATGATATTTTGGGATTAAAATGTCACTTTCCTAACCCATGCTGAATATCTGGGATAGTTCTGACCTTCTTCCTATATATCTATGTTCATGAACACAAAATACATGTGGAATCCTCCTCATGTTTGATGTGGTAGTTTCTCCAGTGTGTGAAGAATAGCCTTCATTGATAATGCCAGCTTCAGAACTTCTTTACACCTTATTTTTTCATATAAACTCTAGTCTCTAAACTAAGGGGATATTATGCCCAGTAAGCAAGATGCTTGCTTGTAATGCATGATGAAATTTCCTACTGCATGTTTTCTGATGGATTCCTGCAATTTTTCTTTGCTAGTTTAAAAGCCATTTTTTGTGGCTATGGAGGGCTTCTTTCAGTGGACCAATAGCTATGCCTGCACTGTTAAATAAAAGCGTCAGGGAATAAGCCTGAGCTCTGGGTCACAGACCACTTATTGCTTAAGTGTTAGAATTTCTGAGTCAGAGGTTGGCCCCCCCTTCACCACTCCTAGGCAGTCAGGAGGACAGCGTGCACAGAGGACGCCGGGCTCTGAAGGGATGGACCCAGGGGCAGGTGCTACAGCATGCAGACCCAGCCAGCCAGTGCTGGCTGGTCTCAAGGCCCGTGAATGGTTATCATTTATGTTTTATTCATTTTGGACAGCTAACGAATCTGCATCTTAAGTCCTGAGGTGAGAGCTGGTAGCTATTTGTCACAAATAAGTGGTTTAGAAGCCACTTAAAGAATCACTATCAAAGGTATTAGCAAAAAGTGATTTTAACAGAAATTTATAAAAGTGTGACTTTAACAGAGTTTGATGGCAAGGTTCACTCTATTACTTACTACATGGATGAAGCATACAAAGGAAAATCTGGTTAAAATTGAGCTGGAATGATTTATACAGAGACCGAAGACACAAAAGGGGTAAGGGAGATTCTCCCGTTGAGCCACGAGGTTCAGAGACRACTCCCTTGCTTTCTAAACTCCTGATGGAGCTTAGGTGTAGCTAGGTCCAACCTTAGTCTCAGACTTGGACAACGGTTTATGTCTAATACAAAAGGGTAAGGAGACCTTCCCATTGAGTCATGAGATTCAGAGAAGACCCCCTTGCTTTCTAAACTTCTGATGGAGCTTGGGTGCAGCTGGATCCACTCCTAGTCCCAGACTTGGTCAACAGTTTATGTCTAAGGGATTATATGTATCTAGCAACAATCTAAGATTCATTCACAGTTTAAAGTGGAGCACAAGATTTTAGTAACACTTAATCAGTGACTAATTTAACATTTACAAAGTGAGTTAATAGAATTTACTACAATCACAACAGTGACTTAATTATAGATTATACTTACTATCGGTTACCTAACTTGATTCACACACACAGAGACACAAATATCTATAAATGTACAAAACATATACCTGTTAAAAATTCCCCTCAAATCCAGTGAAATATTCACATCAAATGACTCAGCATTTCTTAATGGGTGAAGGGTTGAGCCTTGAGGATTGTTTCAGCCCAGGTCTCATCGTCAGCTTTCAGCAACGGTCCTCCRAATATTGCAGACTCRAGAGGTCGCGAGCTCTGAGAGGCGTCCCACTCAGAGAGAGATGCTGCTCGCAGCCCRCTGTGATCCAGGAGAGCTCAAAGGGCCTCACTTAGGACCACTGTTTATAGGTTTGCAAGATGATTGGCTTTAGTCATCCATAAATTTCCATCCCGGCCACAGTCCAAGGTGGTAGTTACTGGAATTCTCAAGATTCCAGTAACAATGATACCATTCCACTCAAGCTACGACTCAGACAAGGGTGCCAGGGGATGATGAATTATCCCCTCTCGTGCCCCACCTTGGCCAGGCAGCAGGAGCTCCTGGCAGAGTCAGTGCTGCTCCCCACCTTAGCCATGTAAGGGTTCCTGGTACAGTCAAGAGGCGCTTCACCGCCCAACGGATTACACAAAGGCCAAGGCCTAATGGGAGTTCCTGCGATCACAGAGCAGCCCCAAAAAGGTGGGGGGGAAATGCACCACYACACTATTAACAGAGAAAACCTAAGGTAGTTTGGGGGTAAGAATGGAAAACTTGTTGGGTCAGAGACATGTCTCTCTTAAAAAGAACAGGCAGATTAGGGTGTGTTTCTATAGCACTGGCAATTTCATTTGGTTTTCTCTGAGCTGACATTAAAAGGGAAAAAGGTGTAAATAAATGAYACCTACCAGCCTTCCCTGTTAAGACTCTCGCATTCTTGTAGGCAGAGCTTCCTCCSTGCTTCCTCACCTTCAGCTGGGCTAACCAAGCAACTGTGATGTTAACTCATTGCAAATTAGATGAGATTTCTGGKTTTGTGGGATCCTTCTGATAGCAGCCTGACCTTCAGCATGCTAGGACATTATCTGCATCAGKTTTTTTTCCGYATTAGAGATGGGTTTTTACAGGATGAAATTCAGTGAGATTTTTTAAGGTATTTAGCTCCAGTGTTTTGGTTCAGCCTCATTTCTGCTGCATTATACTTTGCACTTTCCATTAGGTGAAGTGTAATTTAAAAATGCGGGAAGAAACCCCCTTTTGAAAGCACTTGCTATCATCTTTGCACGGCCCTCACTTCCAAATGTAGCAAAGTGAAGCAATGTGGAATCCATTCATTAAATGACACATTAAGCAGCCAGTGCCTTTTTTCTATATTGCCTGCAATAAAATATATTCAAAGCACTTCATATTTCATTAAAATTATCACTGAAATGATTTTCACCTAATGTTATTTCTGCTTTTAATAAAAAGGCCCTGCAAAATGAATAACTGAACATTTTTCCTTCCTTTCTTTCTCTTTTTATAATTACAATTTTGAAAATATCCCACAAGTGAGGGAATGACCCATAAATTGAGTTATGAAGGTCATATTCTATGAAGAGCAGATATTTTCCATATATCTTTAAAGGCACAACCAGTCCTATTGGGTATAAGCTATTTTAGTTCATGGTGAATCTTAAAACTATGCTCTGAGCATGATACAAGACTGTTTACAGTAGTCCATATTGACTTTGAAATGCATGTTTCAAATACCTGTACATACTTGATGGTTGTTCTTTTCATAGGTACTATGACCATACTAACATTGTTACAATAGGTTTTGCCTAAATTGTCAAGTTTAAAGTAGTTTTGAAAGCTTTTTTTGGAAGTCAGAGCTTTGACAAYCAGATTATTTCACTGTGATGCTGTTCATTGTTTACTGATTAGAGAGAGTCTTTGAAATYAGAGAAATTATTAAATCTGAAATAGTCATTTAGATAAAAAAGACTTAGTAGAAAAAATAATTTTGTTTCTTTTGATCTTAAGCTTATTGTGAACATAGAAAAATATAAGCTTTGCTGCAGGTATCTCAGATGGGTGCCAGACACCCTGGAAAGCATGAAAATAGGAGTGCAGCTCACCCAGAAGTTACAAAGAAGAGTAAATCCATGGGGAGTGTGGAAATAATCTGTATTTATAGAAATAAAGGTAATTCATAGAACTGTGCTTAAAATAATTAAACAACTGATAAAAATAATGGTTTCATTTAAACAGTTAAGAGACGTTTATATGGTTACAAAAGAGGAACATTGGAAGTTCTTTAGCTTTCAATAAGGTAGTTAGTTGGGATTCTCTCTTAATTTTGAATGTTAATGTAGCAGGAACAGGTCAAATCATAGAAAGGAAGTTATGAGAAACTGTTCGCCCTGAAGCAGAACAATGGGGATTAATATAAAGCACGTAGGTTTATCACATAATAATGTGCTATTTTTTAACAGCTTTAATATGAGCTGTAATTATAAGCATCCCATCTGCAGAATTAGGAAATAATACCGAGATAAAGAGAGAAAAAAAATTAAATTTGGGTCAAGAAATTAAAAAAGAAAAAGCAAAGAAGAGACAATTATTTCTTGGCACTACAATTTGGAAAGTCACAGTCATATTCCATTCCAGTATTCTGTGAAGACATGCAGACAATGAAGTACAAAGCCGAAGTGGCACAGAGGAATTCATGCACTGGAGGAAACAATACAATCAGRTAAATTATTTTGTTGGCTACTTCTTTTAACAAACAACCAGAAACTAAATGTTATGTTTTGAATGGTCTTCTGTGCTAAAAGGTGATCCTCTCCATGTGTTAGGATTTAGAACAGCAGTGTTTCAGGGGCTGTGAGGCTGTGGAGCCCCACACTTTAGCTACCCGGTTTGTTCTGTTTGAATGTTGTTTATCAGATTTTTTACAGACCACCTTAATYCCTTTCTCTTAGATCAGCCTGCTCAGCTTCTGCACCTCACATGCTGCAGGTGTCTCCTTAGAGATACCAAGGCTCTGGCCTCATCAGTACCCTGCCGAGACCTTTATCAGTTGCAGGCAGAGAGCTTTCTGATTGGATTAAAGATTGATTATACACTAATCACACCAATCTAGACAGGCAGACAGGCAGCTTGTGGTCAATGGGATCTTGTAATCAGTGCTGGGATAATAACATGCATGCAGCTGGGATTGTCGAACAGCAGGTTTCGACGCACAACCTCCATACTCTGAAAAAGACCATTTACATCTTAGACATCTTTGAGAAGAAATGGATAGTCAATTTGCCAGCAGGAACACTAGTTGAAAGTATTTCCCAAAGCATTAAGACTGCTATTCTAATGGTGGTAAGTGCCTTCATTTCCAAAAGCTATCTGCAAAGGTCTCTACAAAAGGTCCACAAAAATAGCCGCAGCCTATCGACTGCACATTTGTAACAGCCTCGGAGATATTAACAATTTGCCAGTTTCCAACTATATCAGCCAAACACTACAATGAAGATTTACTTACCTTGGATCAACTCARTCTTCACTTTTGAAAACAGCAAATCTCCTTGAGGTGGATTTGCCCCTGACACCTCAGCTCATTGTGGAATGCAGCCCTTGCATAAGTGTACAGGTGAGATAAACAGAACCGCACAATATATTGTCTCTGCAGTTGATTTAAGTAGATATATGATCATATGCCTCTGAAAAAGAAATTGCCACACACACAAACACATCCCTTCAGAAAATAGATGGTTCTGCAGCTGAGAAAGTGTGTTAGCAGCTTACCGTTTGAGCATGTTTCTGTGGGGAACAATGATGGATGAGTAGCCCTTGGAACTGTCACTTTATGGCATTAAAATTAGAGGTCTAAATATGTTTTGACGCTACTGACTGCTACTTTTTGCACTGATGTTCTGTTCTGGAGGGTCAAAACTTCCTTACATTTTGGGGGGCAGGGGTGGGAAGGAAGGAATCACCTAGTTTTCTCTCTGTTCTGTCTGGATTTTTCACAGGACAGGTATACAACAAATAGAATTAGGAGCCACTTTTGGAGGAGACTGCCCTGCTCACATATTATTTTGCAAATACATTGGTAAAAACAAAACAAAACAAAACAAAACAAAACATTTTTTGTTGCTTCAAAGGTTAGAAAAAATGCATCTTCTTGTAGGATTCTGGCAGCTCTAATCAATGCACAGGCTCAAACGTATGAGAGTCTTCAGGATTTTTGTCAGTTAACAGTAATGGGGGACATGGGCAACTGGATGGCATTTCTAGAGATCTTTTTTTTCTCTCAACTACTGTGTGTTAAACAGAACCATGCTTCAAATTACATGTATTTGAAAACACCAGGTAGAACCGTTAGGATTTTCCCCTGCTTCAAAGCCAAACAGAACCGCACGTAGAAAAAGCTATAACAATCTATAGCATGGCTTTTTGTTACCTACATGTTTAGAAGYATCATCTGATTTTTCAGGAAATTGCACAAGAATAAGTCTGGATAGGAGGCTGTGCAGCAACACCAAATATCACTATAATATAGTGGGATACCAAATGTGTGAAAACATTCMCACTTTCAGTGTGGAGCAATAAAATATTTCTTTTAACTTGTAAACATGTGCAGATAATGATTATCTTGTGCTCTCAGTTTGCAAGCTATAATTACAATACCTGCAGAAAGGCAACAGTGAATAGAATCCTAATCATGTAGGGTGGCTGCTGCCTAGCAGAGCTTCAAGCAATATTTATTTCATTTTTTAAATTGAGCATTTCYTTAAAAACTTAAAGTACGAATAAAATTCAGAGCTAAGGGGTACTCTATTTTCAGTTGCCCATTATGAAATAGAAAGCTTTTTAAAATTTGTCATAAACCTTTAACATTTAGTCAAAGGGCAATTTAATTTTCTTGATTTTGTTTTTTCTAACCAGTAAATTCCAAAGATTTTTCTAAAATTAAAGAAAAAACAAAAACCAAMCAAACAAAAAATCCCACCAAAACCCCCTGTTGGCTTAAGTTATTCTTTTGAATAAAAATTGTGGACCTCAGGCTCTGACRATGGGTTTTGTCACAGGTTTGGTTTACTACAGGAAGACTGCATGCAGTACTGTCATAACTATTATTTCCTTTAAAGACTCAGGCTTTGACTTTCTCTAGGTAATGAGGGGATAATTATCCAAGGTTTGGAAGTCTTAAAAAAAACTTAACTCTAACTGTTAATATCTACATGTGAATGTCGACTATAGCATTTCCCATTTTCTCTTCATTTAAAGCATTAATAAACAACCACAAACTCTATATCCTCTTTGCTGTGCAGAATAACTTTTGGAGTAGAATACTTTGCATTTTATTTTGCAAGCATAAATGTTATTGAAGAGGTGGAGCCCTCTTTCCACAATCTTGATGAACAAGTGGGTAACTCTAGTTAAAATAAGGTTGTTACACCAGCTGTTCCTGAGAGTAGACTGTGGCTTGGTGTTATTAAATGCAACTTAATGAACTGTTGATTGAATCACGTAATTGGTGTAACTGTAACCTAAGGTTGTTCTAGATATATACTGTGACTGTGAGAAACGTGTAGATTTTATAATGCCTGTCCATTGGAAGTGCAAGTTTTAGATCAGTTCATGTTTCCTTGCTTCCATTTTCCCTGCTCATTGCAGGGGGGTCGGACTAGATGACCTTTAAAGGTCCCTTCCAACACAAACCATTCTATGATTCCATGATTCCTTCCAAAATGGGAGGGAAGACTGCCCCTGTGAAATGCAAAATTAGTTTTGCCCAGCTGTCCGTAAGGAGCTCTGCAAGGGAGAATACAACTTGCATTGTGGGACAAGTGACATCTCCTCTTCCCACATGTTCTCCCAGGTATATCTATGAGAAACATCCCCATGACCGGGGCTTCMTTCCCCAGGACCACAGAACTAGAAGGCAGAGAGTGCAGCGAGGAGATGACAGAGCACCAAGAGGCTTCCTGAAGGGGATGGCAGCAAAAAACAAGTGTTAAGCACATCCTCSTCTTCATGAATGATGGCATAACAGAGGAATACTGGGAACTGAAAATCTGGGAATTATCAATGACATTAAATCTATGCTAAAGTATTTAATGTCACACTTGGTTACTACATAGAAGGGAATGCATCCAATAAGAATATCTAGAAATGCAAAAGCTTGTGATTTTATTTGTTATTTTTATTTTTGCTTTTGGAAAAAAAAAGAACTCGTTGACAGTGGTTTCACATCTTGAAGTAATCTCCAAAATGAAAAGAAGTGTGTTTTAAAAATTAAAATAAAATAACTGATTTCTCCTTTGGCTCCTTGAAAAGCCTGCATAGGTTTGTACATATTCTGATTACCTTTTCAGCCTCTGTCTCCCTTGAAAGAACTTGTCCTTTTTTATATTGTTCCAGTCTCTTAAAACCCAAATCCAAGCTTGAAATGAAGGTAAAAATATCCACTCTCCCCATGATTCATATACCATCAGTACAATTACTGTAGACTTTAGTAAAGATCAGTGAAAATCAAACATGTTGTCCACCTCACCTTCTACCTGAAGGCCACAAATACAGATTGTGTATATTGTGTAATAACTTGAGTCCTGGAGCCCCTTTCTCTGTAACTTTTAATACATACAAGATCGGACCCACCAATCCTAGTGAGTTTCTCATTTTTGTACTGAGCAGAAGTGTTTGTCATAGCATTGGCAAAAGGAATTATTTCTTTAAAAATAAAACATACCTGATTACTGTAGATAACTGAAGTATCTGAAAGTGGAGATGATCTACTCAGTGCAACAGGCTGAGCAACGATTGAGGCAGAGGGAAAAAACTTAGTTACTAGCTACGTTTGAATAGCAGTCATAGGTCTGTGTAGTTTTCAGCAGATAAAACAGAAGAGGCAGAACTAGGAGAAATTCTATTAAAATACACATTGCTTATGCTGATATCTTTTTTTTAAAAAATTTATTAAAATGTCAGTAAGGAAAAGATTCCAGGGATGCATACATACATGCCCATGTTTGCCTAGGTCACTTGTACCAATATTAAGTTTTAATCAATCCCATTGAGCAATTTCAAAATATCTAATGGAAGTCTATATAGAACATTACCATTAAAATCTCATCTCCTGAACAGAAACACCTCTGATGGAAATCTACATGAAATTCCTTTACACAGCCAAGGTACTGATTCAATGTCTATTTACCCTCATTTAGTTACAGATTGCCATAAAGTAATTCATATTTAGCACTTTAACTCAAGTTAAGGGGAAAAGGGAAAGTTGGAAGTCAGCATAAGATATGAATATATGTGATAAAAATTCTGTAGCAATGATCATTGCCTTCTAATAGAGTCATTGAAGGTTAAGGTAAAGGTTGTCAAAAAGAGAAAAGTTCCCCATCATTTAATGTTCTGCTGATGAAATGACAAAGTAATAATTTCACCCAGGGTTGTGAAATTGGTACAAAGTTGGAGAATGAAATGATATGGAAGATGTTGTTGAAAAGAATAAAATACCTCTTTCACCACTAAAGACGGAAGAGCAGAGACTTTCAACTCAACGGATGATGGGAGCRAGGTAGGCTTTAAGCATGAACCCAGCGAGGAATAAAAGTTGAAGCCACAAAGGCTGTACGCTAACAGTACTGAGAAATCATGTGAAATGCTTGAAGAGATACTGGGAGCTGGACAGGATGAGTGAGTGAGCAAAGAGCTCCATCAAATTTAAGTGGGAGAAGTCTGGATAAGGAAAGGCAGTATTTGCAAAAGGAAAAAAAGGGAAGTTCYGAGGGTAAACTAAGGTTTGCCTCTATGGTGAGACCCTACAAAGCAAAGCCATATTATCTGCAGATTTGAATTTGAAGTGGACTAACTGAATAAAACCCTGAACGCACTTCTATTAAAAATGTAGATCATACTCTTCCYCCAGATTAATATCTCTATATAGCATGGTATGCTTAGTAAAATTAAAGTTCCTAAGTAAATACAAGGGTAAATCATTTATAGTTCCATTTGCTTCTTTTATATCTGAACGTAGTTTCCCTAAGCAAATCACCAATGGACATGGCTTGTTTAATCAAAGAAATTGCTAGCTTGTACATCTTGTGAGGAGTTTATAAATGTTTTTGTTCCTTGGGGAAAAAAAAAAAAAAGCCAAGTCCCGTTGCAGGGCCGTTGTACATCTTATTTCAGACAGTTAATGTTGTTTGATACCTCCCCACAGAGCTGGCACCAGAACAGTGTTTTCTCCGAGGGACGCTAAGCCCAACTGGGACAAGGTGTCTTGTTACTCTTAAGGAGAACTTTTACTGGAAACAGTGTGCCTGTGGTAGCCAGTATCAAAAAAAATACCAAGATGCTGTTTTAAAACAAAATCAAAACGTATTGTAAGATAAAGAAACAGTAATGCCATAGGGATTTTTTGCTCTCTAGAACTGCTAGGGGTGTTACAGACAAGAGGATCTAGTATATGGATTTGCTGCTTAGTATATTTTTTTGTTGGTTTGTTTTTAAGCTGAAAAATCTATTCATATCCCTTAAGTCTTCAAAGAAAACCTTTATTCTAGAATTGTTTTAGAGGATGCCAGAAAYAGAGCACTGTAGCATAGTACAGGGATTACAGAAGTCAGATAATTTTTTTTCCAGTCTCTAAACATAAATTACATTAACTTTCTGTGCTTYCATTTTTCTCCTGTTTTTATTAAATGTGGCTCTGTGTTTCATGTAGTAATCCCAGCTGTTGTGTAATGAAGGTATCTAAGGTACTAGGTCTCTAGTGAGGATGGTCTCAGTGGTGTTGAGCTGCTACATTATGAAAGACTTCTCTTGGCTGTAATACCAAACTGAAYAGGTTCTTGTTGGATAAAGTGCATTCTTACACTAGATAAACAACTATGAGGAAAAGGTAGTTTATTTTATAGTTTAATGATAAAATGGAGACAAGTTTACTTTGTTTACTTAAACAAAAGATTGTTTACTTCAGAAGTATTCAATATTATCATTTTCAATATTATAATATTCCATTTGGAAATGGGAATAGGAGTTAAGATAGATAATGAGTTTGTGCTTAAAGAGTCAGGTAGTTGCCTAATGCTGTCTGGTATGATTATAACATGAGAATCCATAATGGCCATCAATAAAGATGTGGGACAACTAAAGGCAATAGAAAAATTTCATTATAGACCCAGAACATGACATATGTAATGCTTATTGGTTTTGGRCCATTATGCTTACACAGCAAACGTAGCTGACAAATTTATCTAGACGACTCTTTTTTTTTTTTTTTAAAGCAGTTATGACACTTAATTATGCACTGTTTCCTCTCTTCACCACTATCATAAATATTGCTACTTATCCTACAGGATGGCATGGTTGTGCATTGCTAAGTAATTTCTTGACCTTAATGGAAAGAAACTAAATAAATATATAGGTTGCATGGAAATACATGCATATGCAATCATGCAGCCAATGACAGTCCTTCTTATCAACAGCATCTTGAGATCATTGCTCTGTGTTTCAGTGCAAGAGCCAGCTTCTGCTAATTTGGCATCCTCTTGTGCAGTTACTCACATTTACTAGTATGTTTTTGTACAAAGGAACCGCACTGAAGTCAGAAAGGTTTCTTTGAGTAAATGTTAAARCATTGGGATCTTGCAGAACTATTATATCTGTTTCTGTGGAAAATTATGCTTTAGTCTTTGTAATTTAAGAACAAGGTTTTCTGCAAAAGCGTCTGCTTGTGCGTAGATGGAGATAATGTTATTCATGTCTGTTGCCAAGTGCGACTCAGATGGCGATCCTACATAACATGTAACAAGTTTTTGCCTGTTCAGTCCCTGCTAGGTTCAATCCCCATCAGTTCCTAACAAAGCCTGCTCCCTTYGTGTGCCTTTTGAGTGCTCAGCAGCAGAGATGAGATGAAACCCTGACTCCACTTCTTCTGTGCACAGGGCACATATGGGAGAGCCACAAAGCTCAAATTAAGTAGCTGTATAAATACCTAGGTGTCCTACAGGAATTCACTTTTCTGTTTCCATTAAGATATGGGCAACAGCCCAGCAGTAAATAGTGCTGCACAGATGACCTTAATCTAATCAAATGTGTGGGGAAGTAAATAGCCTTCAGTGGACTTTGACTCAGGATGGTGCCTTTGTTGTATATGAACCATCTTGGGCTCCGGAACTGGTTTTGCTTAAAAATCTCAATATATCRAGACTCTCACCTAGCACCTTCCTCTCTGAGAGAGATCTGTAATGCTGAGGTATTAACTGGTAGAAAAAATGCATTGACAGCTCTTCTGTCAGCCTGTTCCTTCAATGAGAGTTTTGCCCATTGAAATGTAGCTGGGTACATTTCATACTTTGTATTATATCATAGGATATGCCAGAAGCTTCATAGTTCCTTCTCCGTATTGAATCACTGCTAAAACTTCCATTCTTTCTATATCAGAAAACATATATTTTTGGAAATAGAACTACATGATGTGATAATCCCACCTCCAAATAATGAGTTGACTACAGAAGTCTTAAAAACACTCATTAAGAAGCCTTTAGAGTTGTGCAGCCCTGAAAAAGATAGAAAACTCATGGGGGCTGTGATGGAATTAACAAAGAAAGTGATTCCCTAGGTTATGATATTCTTTGACCACTGTATTTATTCATCCTTTTCAGTTGTGTGAATTTCCTCTCTAGTGGAAAATTGCATGGCCTGGAAATAAGAATGATTTCTACTCAAAAGCTGGACATCTGTATGTCAGAACAAACACAAACCAGTCTGTAATCTTGAAGACTGGCGAGGTCGGTTAAATGCACTTAATTTGATTTTAGCTATCTCAGACTCCAATGAACTGTTCCCTAATAGGAATGGATTTTATAAACAACCCAATACAYAGGGTCCATAATGTTACCTTAAAAAGCAAGTCAGTCTGAACCAATCCTTTCCTTAGACAAACRTGGATATGTTTCTTTAAAATCAGAATCTGGCCTTTATCCTTCCTGACATACCATATATTGTCCCTACTTAAAATGGGCTGGAAAGACACATAGAGAAATAAGTCTGTAAGCAGCAGAACAAATTGTATTGGATTGGTTGGTTTAATGMAAAGGTATTTCGAAAACAAGCATTCAATATTATCATTTTCAACTGAATGTATGAATAGGCATTTAACAAGATAATCAGATTTTCATTAAAGAATAAAAGCAGGTTTATAATACAGGCATCTAACTTTTTCTTCTATGTGATAATTATAAATGAACGATCTATGATAACCATCAATTAAGACCTGGCAAAATGAAATGCAATGGTGAAATTTCAACTTAAGAGCCCACCTTGTGACACAAGTAATCCTTATTGGTTTTGAACCACTGTGCAAACACATCAAACAAAGTAAAAATTTGATTTCCTGTGGGTCTGTGACTCATGGCCACAAATATACTCTGATGTGTAATAAAGGGCTCATATTGCTGCCTTTCCCTTGTGAGCACAGTAGTAATGTCTTTGATCTGTAGTGGTCACCTTTTTCCATAAAATAAGTAGGTATAGAATATCTTTGAAATTTCTGCCCATTACCTTTGGCTGAAATTGGCCAAAGAATCCCAGAAGCTTTAAAGGTGACAGTTAGAGGAATAAATACGTACATAATTCTGAGGAAACTGGGTGGAAGAAATGACTGCCCAAAATAGACTGGGTCATACAAGAACGAGATGAAGCTTGTGCCAGTGTCAATTACTACATAAATTTAGTGATATGATTCACACTGACACATTTTATATTTGTACTGGTGATTTTCACTGACATTTAACACAAATTTGTAGCTCCACAGAGGCAAAAAAAACTTGTGCATGAAGAATAGTGAAATCCAGATTATTTTTTAATACTGGGTGGTACGTCTGAACTACTTATTTTACTGTTAAGGATTTGGCATGATGAAATTCTATGTGATAAATCTATCTCCCAGACAAAATCCATCGCTGAGCCAAATTCCTCTTTACTTTGAACTCATAGTTTTATTTATGGCTATAATTTGATCAATTATTTGAATAGAAGGCTTTATACTGTACATCTGTTATGCCAAAAAAATAGAACATGATTTTCACTGTGTGATGCATGTGAGGAGCTAACATCAAATACTGTCATCTATTACACAAATACAACTCTGCTCACTGAAATGTGCATGTGTATATTTAATGTATAGTTTCATTTTACATCTGAGATATACTGCTGCCAAAAGGGGCTGCTCCACTCTCTGCTAATCAAACAGTCGTCTTGTCCTTGCATTGGATGCAATGATTAGAAGACTGCAGGACAGAACTGATATCTATTTGTCATGGGTTACTTTTCTGTCACGTAAGCCAGTCAGCCTTCCTACATCATGCTAAATGTTGCTTTCTGGCTTTCTGGCAATACTCCTTAATACTTAGATGAAAGTAACATGTAACTGGCAGATGGAAATTAAGAATTAACTCTCTCTGTTCTTCTGGGAAGATAAACGAAAGGGGAGGATGAAATAGGACACACATCTTAAACTGCCCAAACATGAGACAATTATAGTTTTTATGGCTGAACTGTAAGGTATTTTCAGCTTGTCCTATCAGACCTTTATGGCTCTGTAGAACGTATCTATCTTGGTGTGGYTCGGTCCATCTGGGAACAAAAACTACCACAGCAGGCCTGGAGATGTGGTTGGCTCTATACACAAGCAAAGCGAACAATTGTCTAGGGCAGCAACTGTTGGGACAAAGTGATAAACTGTAGCTTCAAAAACGGAATTTTCCAGAGGTCTTTTTAAGGGCTTCTGATCTTCACAAGTTTTAATGAGGTCAGCAACCTTAATCCAGAACAATTGTGTTGTTGAGTTTTAAAGAAGTGTAGAAGTATCGGCATGATGATACATCAAAGCACATGAAATTCTCTGTACTGTTGGGTTTTTGTGTTTTGTTTTGTTTTGTTTTTTTCTTCTGGAATTCAAAGGCAGTTCGTATATTATTCACCTTTGTAAGTGAGATGGAAACAGAGTGATGAAATGCAATATTGGCTCAGGACCCAYCCAAGACTCAGACTGGTGGAAGCAGGGCTGAGAAGGTGCTGTTGTGTGTCTTCCCAGTTCTGATAYTCTTCTTCTAAGCATCTTTATTGAAGAATATATAGAAAGACTTGGAGGGAATCCATACTGAATAACAAAGAGCCCTTGAAAAGGGGATGGGGCRACGGGGCTCAGAACTAAAAGTTGATATAAATATGCACGACAACAAATGAAGAAAAAGGCAGAAGGGAGGTTCAGAAGAAGGAACCAGCAGAGGCATTGAGCAGAGTATCCCTGGCTACACAGCACTCCCTGAGGACACCTGAGGATCCCGTGGGTGCCACCCAACAGAGTTGTGCAAAGAGGTATGATATWATTGAGGACCAGAATTAAACTGAAACCTCTCCATTAAGTTCCCTCCTCATGGCTACAGTCAGAAGGAGATAAAAGATAGAAGGTCTTTGATGTTCTGGGAGAATCTGTAAGCAGAAAGATGCAGAAAAAAGTTGAGCCAGAATASCAGATTATCCAGAGGAGATGGAAGAGGGCTGCAGTCTCGTGCAGAGAACATAAGTAAGCAGTTTCTTCTGTTGCTACAAAATGGACCAGAAAAATGCAATGAATTTTCACTGACCCACAGGAATATTTTCCAATGGAAGACTGTAGAATTAAAAAGTGGAATAAAATCTACCTAAGGAGGATYTTTTGAGCCTTTTTGGTGATAAGATGCCTTGCTTTTTGGTGTTTAGATGGGTCACAAAGCTGTGGAAATCAAGAGTGTTGATGGTGTATTCAAAATGCAGTCTGGAGGCACCTGGTTGGACAATGTTTCTCTTTCTCCACTAATTGCTGGTGTTACTTTTTGGGATCACTTCAGAGTGATCTCTGTTAGACTAGGAATCAGGAGCAAATGAAGGCTTCTCTTTCTCAGAAGAGAATCACCTGCCAGTCATTGTCAGAAACAGGACGTAAAGATGTATTTTGCAGGTGACATACTGTGACAGATCCTCTGTTAAGCAGCAGAAAAACTCAGAATGTATCTGACTACTTGCCTCCTGGGCTACTCATATCACACTACAAATCATGGGAGCATCCAAAGTGCATTGCGGCTTTCTAAATGCAGGTTAAGTCAAACAGTCACAGTGTTGCTATATCTCCTACTAAAATCAAGCCTTGGATTCAAACTTCTGTTCCTGGCAAGTTCTCATTTTCTGACATTTGATAGGAAGTGCAGTATACGATGATGTTTATTTCTTTTTTAAGACAACTATGTTACAGAGACTTGAGTGGTTGAAGTTGCAGATCCCCAAGGAAATAAGTCGGGAGAACGTCAAGTGAACAGAGGCGAAGCCACATGTGTAGGCTGMCATTAGTTCAGGCTTCACTCACCAATGAAACTTATCAGAAGTCAAAGTAACCTTTTTACAGACATGGAAGTATTTAAGTCTCCAATAAAGCATAAGTACACCGGTCAGTAAAAACACAGATTTTCACTCTTTGAGACATTATCTAAATGTAACATACAATTTTTTTAACTTCAAATGAAACTATTTGTAAATAGAATGATGATCAAAAACTATCATTGCCTTATTGTTATAAAATTCCTCATCAGCTTACTTAGTAATATTTTCAAGACATTTYAACAATGCACTGTGTCCCTGTCAAACCCTAGAGTAGATGACCTTGAAGTGCAAACTGTCCATAATATCAAGTAAACCTTTTTCTTCTTACAATTCTGAATTACGTCAATGATTTGAGAATGAGAACAAACCTGCTGAAATTCACTGATATTGCAATAAAGAGAATCCGTACTTTTCATCTTGCATGTAAAATAAACATGCTATTCTAGTTTTTGATCCCAGTTTAAAAGCAACTTTCTATGCAAAGGCATTTTCTGTGGCCTTTTTCATTTCCTTTTCAAGATTTCACCTGTAATTTCTAAAGGAAGATTACTTATAAAATAAATTTCCTTTAAATAAAGCAACACCTTTGTTATCCATGCAGTGAATTTAGACCCTGCGTGCATACACATTGCTAAGCATGTGTTGTGAAAAGAGCCCTCAGCAGCGTACCAGTTTCCTAGGTCTTGTCAGCTGTGTGATACACCATCACACTCYGGGAAAAACAGTTGTATAATTTTGTTCAGAAAAAGTCTCCAGGGATATTTCACATAAAGGGATTTTATTCACTGACTATGATATGAGTCAAAATCTCTTAGACTTGTTACCATAGCTATTCTTGACTGCTACTGCTGGTATTTTCTATACATATAAAATGTACTTTCCTTCAGAATTCAGGGATGAATTCTTGTAAAAAGCTTCAATAAATGATAGAAATACATTTCCTGCCTTTACATATAATTATGTAAAGTAAGGATCTTCAATTTTAAACTAATCAWGTTCTTCATTCTAGCACAGAATATATGCTTGAGAAAGGGTAGATGATACCATCAGTTGGAGTACTGCTTATAACTAAGGATAAAAATTGGGGTTTCAGAAGATGTCTATCATTTACTGGAAAAGCAGGGATGTACAGAAACTCAGTCTATTAAAAATTTCTGTAGATAGTGTTATTCTACGCTTCTAGWGAACTCAAGTTTTTGCTGCCACTCCCACATCCATAAACCACAGGCAAGCAGGGATATGGAGAGATTTCACTGATCAGCTGGTAAAAGGAAGCAGCACTGCCCAGAGAGTTTGCAGCTTCCCAAAGGGTTTGCAGTGGTAGCTGTTCCATCAAGTATTGCTTATCGAGGGCTTAAAAAGAGTAGATAGCAGGATAAAATACCCACAGTATGAATAAGAGAGAAAACTTCAACATTAAAAAGAGASTTTGAGTTTAATTTGTGCAAGAGTGAAAGTGGGTTAGAAAAGCATATATGTTATAGCAAATGCAAGAAGCCATTAAGTCAGATAATATTGTCCMTAAGGTTCCTGCTGCAGAGATTCAGCCTGAAAGGTTACGGTGCTTATTGTTCAACAAATCGCTGAAGGAGCTTCCCCAGGTACTTAGTATAAACAAACATAGGTGCAAATGTAYGTTTTAGAATGAGTGCTAATGTCTCTTTTCTGATCTCTGCCAATGACTTCACTGAAACACAAAAATCATCCATTATGTAAATGAGATAACCAGCAGTTAGGCAAGAAGATTTGTTTTTCATTTAATGTTATAGAAACGTTTCCTGTGGCTTAAATCATAGCAGTTCTTTCTCTTTAAATAAAAAATGTGGAGAGGAAAAAAGAAAAAATCCTTGATGGAAAATGTGCTGGCACAATTGTGAAGAGGAGAGCAGTGGTAGGTGTTTCATGAAGCTTCAGGAAAAGCTGATATTGTATGGGTAAAGGAGAAATTTTGTCTTTGGTGGAGCTTCTTTGACTGTTCTGCCCATTTAACAGAAAACTGTCTGTGGTGTGAGCCTCTGGCTGCTCTGACTTTTGTAACTTAGCCAGGTGTGCTGCTTTCTGCACTGTTTTGATCATTAAAGTGAGCTCTCCACCATTACACCCATTCCTCTGCCCAACTTTCRCTGTATTCCTGACCTGTCCAATAATTTTTTAGCCCTCTGGCCAATTTCAACCAACTTGGAGATAGTGGTTGGAGAAAATTAAGTTCCTACAAGTACTGTGAAAAGCAGTGACGATATGACACTATATGAAACTGCTGCAACACACTTCTGAGAATATCCTGCTTTCTAGGAAGTTTTATCTGATTTTGTACTAGACAAAATAATAGGAAAAAAAAAAACTGTTTCAGGCTCAGATTTGTAAATTGCTGAAGAAGATATCTGTACACATCTCTGTGCTGCTGTGCTGTCTGCTCCTCATATTCTCATGTTAGAGATTGTAATCGCCTTGGCTGGAGCAATGCTGTTAACATAAACAGAACTGGGACCCCAATTTGCCTTGATACAGAATGAAAAACTCCATTACATGAAGGCAGGAAGTGACTCTGTGCAAGCAGCACAGAAACAACAGCTCTCATGCCCAGTTTAAATAACTCTTTAAAACAAAATATGATGAGCATCCAGCAGTCTGCTCAGTTATGTGACCATTTATTTCCAACTTCATAAAGCAAAAGAAAGCCTGTTAATATCAGCAGCTAATTACAGCGCCTCCTTCTCTCTCCAGACACATAAAAGAAGCTGTGAAGTGCAGAAGGGAGAGACTGCAGCAGTGGCAGATTGAGGCTCTTCTTGTTAAATTAAATCTGGCTGGAGGTGGAATGTGTTAGAGTGGACAGCAGTGATAATGGGTACTGTTTCTTTAGTGTGTCTGTGTATAAATTAACTACCTTTAAGTGGTATTTGGACAATAAAGCTTCAGCAGTTTTCCTTCTAGTTCCACATATGCTGCAATRATTACAAGCATAAATTTATTTACTTCTGGCAGTAAAAGTATGAATAAATGATGTCTCATTGCCGTGGTCGTGTTCTCTCTTTGGCCTCTTCTCTCATTCTGCTCTATCTCAAATCATGTCCTCTGCTCTGGTAATGCTATGAAACACAAAGTTGGCAGATGTCTTGCTGCATGACATATTTCCCTTGCACGCAGGTCTTTAAACATTCAGTCTACCTATTTTCTGAAAGAAATGTGAAGCTGTAATAGAAAAATAGAGTGCCTGTAGTGCTCGTGCAATGCAGTGGTGCTGTGTCATGGCCCAAGTTATTTCCAGATGATTTAAAACATTGCTGACTATTACCTCTTTCTTACTTTATTGGGCTTCCCTTTCAAATCATAGTACCTTTCCATCAGTACTGAAACTAATTTGGCTGCGACCCTTACACTTGGTGGCTAAATTGATTTTTCTCTTCCTAATTCTTGTTTTCCTTTCCATTACAAAGTACCACCAGGATTCCCACATGGGTAATGCATCAGAGTTTTTAGACAACTGGGTAAAAAAATCCTGTATTCTCATGACTTGCAAAAAAGTCATCTAAAAATAACAATATCAAACAGAAGAAAAAGCAGTAAAATGTAGGATACAATGTAAATAGACTAYGTCTTGTTAACTCTGCACAGGAAATTTGGAGAGCTAGTTGCATTTCTGTTTTATTCCTGCAATGCCTGCAATTATGTTTTCGGTTTGTTTAGAAGATTCTCATTATTTAAGAAGCACGTTAGGCCAGTATTTGCAAATAAATGAGTTTTGACTTGAACAGACACAATATAGGAAAACGGATACTGTAATGCCAGTAAAGTTGTAAAGCCATCTTTATCTGGAATACTCAGGTGATATAAAAATTAGATAAAGGTATTCCAATTACAGGCAGGGTTTTGGGGTTTGGGTTTTGCGTGTGTGTGTGTGTGTATTCCATTTGCTGCTTTTAATTCAGATTTCCTAAGCTCAGTGTTTTATAGAAAGGCACTGATATATTTTGACAGCAGCAAAGGCTTGATTTTCAGACACCCTTCATGTTCACAGCTTTCAGTAAATTCGTTTTTCCCTAAAAATCAAATTAAGGTTCCTAAGCATAAGGTTTTGCTCCTAATTTTAGATGTTCAAGCAGTAGTTAATTGGAGCTTAGYGTTGTATTTACATTAAATTTCACTGTATAGGGTTGCTTGTTCCTCCCCATGAACAAATACTTAAAGGCACAAATTCCTGAACAACTCCCCATTTCTTGTGTTAAAACACTCTTTGGACCTAGTGTTACACATTTATGAGAATATTGCATTTTACAGTGTTTTAAAAACACCTTTACATATAGAAACACGGTACACGGGCAGTGCTGTGGCCACTGCAGAGTGCTCTGGCACCTATACAAAGTGTGGGGAGAGGGAGATGCATGCTTTGCCTTGTCTTCTGCCCTCTGTCCAGCTGTGCTGCGATAGCACAGCACGTTGTGGGAAACTGCCTCTTCCAAACTTAGCTGGTGACAATTAAGCCCCTAAATGTAGCCTTGTAGAGCTTCACTTTAGGCTGAGAGCCTGGGCTCTCTTCTTAACTCCACTGCTGACCCCCGTGTGGTCTCATGGCAGCCATTTCGCCTCCCTGGTGTCTCTTCCCTCCTGCCTTCTGAGCTGCCCTTATTTTCTGTTTAATTCRTTGGAAACACAACTGCCTTTTCCTCTTGCTACACAGTACCTGAACCAGCTGCCTCTCTCTCATTAGGYGCCGAGCTTCTCCAAAGACAGATAGGCAGGACTTTGGTGGTGGTGGTAGATAGACTTCAATAGGACTTGAATTTGGCTGGTAGGAGCCACACAGAAAGAAAACTGTCCTGCAGTGGGTTTTAATTTAGATTTCCAAGATGAGGGAAGTGGAAAAGACCAGAGCCATTTGTGTGGCACAATTAGTTTGCTGGCAACCTGAGCTTCTGAGCTCTGACAAGCAACAGTTTAAAGGAAACTTACTCTTATGAAGACAGTTTTTACATTGCACTACTTGTGAAAGGTGGTACTTGAGAATAAATTAGCATATGATGCAACRTATTCTTTGCAAAATGAACTTGCAGTGAATAGAGATGATTAGCACAAGTACTAAAGGTCAGTGGACCTGGTAATCTTGCAGCATCCAGTGTTAAATTATTTTCTTTTAGTCCACTACTAAATTATTTTATTTTAGCTTGTTCCATCAAGTGTTCACAACTTCAGAATTAGAGATGATGGTGCTTGAATCTACACAGCAAAGGTTGCCTGGTCCGAGGGTTTTGCTCAGGTTTGTCAGGACAGAGCTGCCAACTGCAGTCTTCAGCTCGGAGTCTGAAAGTGAACCCCTGGAAAAGCAATTTGGTTCACATTMATTTCTAATTAGTGATATCGAAGATTTCTGATTCTTATGTTTTGTACAGGTGGATGCATCCAGGAATGTTTGGAAAAGCAAGACAGTTTTTGGATTTGTTTCAAGCAAAGATGCATCAGAAGAAAGCTATTTTTTAAATGAAAGYAAAAGTTTTCCTTTTTCTTTTCTCTGGAAGACTTGGTGGGGGGATAAATTTTATCTTACATGACAGGAGCTTAATCCACAAAGACTTATGTGGTATCTCACTGCTTCTGGTTGCTGGACCTCGTTACAGAAAGCAGCCTTGGAGCCTGCCCTGCCTCAGTGGGGTGGGAGCTCTTTTCCATACATGTGGAGCTCTGTTAAGCCATCAGGGGGTAAATGTGACACTCTTGATTTTTAACTCCCATTTGGAGGTTCCCTCAGCCGCACTGCRCATCTTGCATGTGAGCAGCAGTGTGCTTTTGCGTTTGTTTCCCCAGCGCTGAGGGGCAGCTGGCTGGCAGGTCCGAGACTAGTGCCTGGGGTAAGGCCAAGGAGAAAGTAGTGGTGCTGGTCAGAGGGACCCAGACCTGCTAGAGGAATGGGCCAACATGACCTCACCTCATGTGCATATATACCTGCCAATTCCTAACTGGCACCCGCCTGCCTCACTCTCTTTTTTCCATAAGTGTTATGGATCAGGTGCCTACAGACTTATATTCCACAGCTGTGGAGTAAGGTTTGCTGTTGTGACTGGAGAGTCCAGAGACCTTTCTCCTTCCCAGGGAGGCTGAGGGTGCTGCAGAGCAGAGTGCCTTGTTTTTACCTTGCCCTCTTTCTAGCTGTGATTATGAGTGTAGATAATGCTTAAATATTTTTGYTTCAATGGAAGTAAAGACTGCAGATATGCTGTGACTTTGAGGAATATGTTTTGCTTTGCACCAGGGGACACCAACCTAAAGATCATCTGGACAAAGAGGAGAATGTCCTGTCAACCAACACGAAGCAGCAGAAAGAAGGGGAAGCCTATCATTTCCTGAAGGTGTAAAGAGGGTCCACCTCTTCCATCCTGGCACAAAGTAACACCACATCAGTGACAGTGACAGAAATTTGGGCCTAAACCTCTTTGTATCTTAATTCCTTCCTAGTCAAAATAAGTTTACTGCCAGCTTTATGGCACGTTCTGTGATTCTTTGATGAAAGATATTTCACCAGTGCAAATTATTATTTTATTACTTTTGGCAGACAGAATGTTTAGCAAGTCATTTGAAATGTATGCTTTTTCAAAACCYGCTAACTGCATTGGGAATCTTTACATAGAATCTTAATTTATCCCTTTATACTTCAGTTGTTTTTTGAATCTTTCTTTTGAACCACTGAGTGATTTTCAATCTGAAAAGAGAATCTGAGGAACAATATGCAATTGTCACACACATCAGGCTTTTAAAAAATTGGGCTTATGCCTTTGATGTAGTCTAGACAAATGAACATATTTCAGAAACATTGCACTTCTTAAGCTACTGACTGACTGATGAAAGTGCTGCCTAATTTTTAAATAATTAGCTCTTCTAGTTTTTGAGATATGAACATCTGCAAATGAAAACTTTACACAGCAAGTAAAGTCACATACTTCTTCAAATCAGGAGAGTAGATGCTGCTCACCATCCCCTGCTCTGCAGTTTGGAACATCTCAGCTAAGCACTGCACTCCTCCATTGACAGGTAAAGGTGGGCAAACCGTAGGGAATGACAGAGAGAAATTAAATGCTATGTGAACAGTGCTCTTGATACAAAAATCTCTCCTTAACAGCATGAATATACTCATGTGTTTATAATATACATATTTATTTGAGTGCAAGTGCATTTTATATTGCAATGATCTTTTGGCAGCTAGGGATTACTTTTTATCCTTTCCTGTATCATAAGGCTAATGAAACAGTCAATTAAATTAATCCTCTGCAAATTTAAAGTGGATGAGAAATGAACACAGCTATAAGCTGTAGAATTTGCAGCCAGAAGATATTGACAGGGAAACAGGTTAGTCCTGTTTGATAAAGAATTAGACACTTAGCCTAAACTGCAGATGCTCTGTGCATAGAGCTCCTCTGAAGTCAGTGAGGGTAGTCTTGACAATGGTTGGAATTCTTTACAAACCTTTATTTACACGGCAGAATCTCTTGTTTATCTTCCCACTGACCCTTCTTCTACAGAAATAGCTTTTTCCTTAAATTAAAACTGATCCTTTCTGGACTGGAAAAAAATAAAAGACTTTCTGTCTTCTCCATGTGCACAYCTTTCCATTCCCAGATTTTGTGATTGTAAAATTATCCTTACCTCTAAAATATAGCTCCTTTTGGGAAGAAACCATTGCACTGGTACAAGGATAAGCATATGGAATTGCCAGTACAAATCTCATTAATCCATTAACAGAGTAACCTTCATGACTGGATTTCGAAATAGGAAATGCAATGTTGCCTCCTTTATTAATTAGTTGGTGGAATCAATTAACTGCTAACTACTAACTAAATAGCCAATCCTGCAAACACTTAAACATCTGCATATCTTCAGGCATGAGAGTAATCCTGCTGACATTGATGGGAGAACTGTATGTTTAAAATTAAACCAGATTGTAAGTGCTAGCAAAATAGAGGTCTTAATTACAATATTTCTCTATAGAAAGCCTGTGCTGCCTTCTAACTTGTATAGCAGTGGGTTTTGTATTTACCTGTAACTCTATTTACCTGTCTTTATCTGAAGACAGCCCTATTCAAAATAAGAATGTACATGAATAAAGATTGAAAAGCACACACATCTTCTATACTGRGTGGGAGGGGGTCAGTAGTTTAAAAATAGTGAATAAACCAACCATATATTGGTTAACAAATTTCTGATTTGTTATGATAATATTCAGATTTTATAAATACGAAGTAACTCCCAGAATCTAACACAGAATAACAACACCATGATTTGAAAGTAGTTGTTCGTACATATCAATATGTTCTACTCAGTTTTCAAGCTCCGTGTTTTCTCCTGTGCTCTCCCCTCAGTTCAGTTCTTATAGCTGTCGATAGCTGTCTATAAGTGTCATTGCTCTGCCTCAGGACATTCATCATTGTCATAGTAGATCCAAAAACCTGGGCACTCTGCAGCTTGTTCATGTGATGACCATTACTGGCAAGATAGTTAACATCACCTCACTGAGTACATTTACCTTGCAAATTTATAAGAGATTTGTAGTGCTACTCCTTGTGCACCACTGAGTATTTGAGGCTTTGTACAAGGAACCAATAGCAAACATTRACCTGCATCTATCTTGCTCATATTTTTTTGGGCAAATGGAGAAAATACAAAAATGGCAACGGTACTCTGAGACCACTATGTGGCAAAGAACTGTGTGGATTTTATTCAGAAAAAAAGAATGTAAACTGCAGAAACAAGTCTTTTTCTTACTCTTGGAATGAGCAATCAGTGTACTCCTGGCTGTGGTGTAAATGGGAGGGAGGGATTTAAAGAGCACTTTATGAGTTACACGTATGTGGATATGGAGAGTGGATTACTGCAGTTTTGTGGTGTTTGGGGGTATTTTTTTGTTTGTTTTGTTTTGTTTTAATTTCTGTTTCTTTTACCTAATAGCCAAAGTTTCCACAGGTAACCTCAAACTGGCCATATTTAAGGTATTTGGATACTTCCTCAGCTGTATACTTTAAACCACAAAGCCATGGCCACTGTGTGCCATACATAACAAGTCAAGGCTTCTAGAAGTTCCTGAGATAAGCTTGGTATTTTTCATACAGTGTTCCAAGATTTTCTTTTAAAAAGCTTCAAATGTTCAAGTTTTCTTATTTAATCAGTTGAGATATATCATTTTGCACTAACACAAAATGTACAAGACGTCAATGTAGTAAGTTTGCTTTGTGCTTAATGAGAAAGGTAGTCTTCTGTAAGATGTCAGTTGGATGAAGAACATTCGGCATGAAAAGGCAAATGAGCAGATACTGCCAAAGTATCATTGCTGTGAACCAGTTGTTCAATGTTTGATTACAAATTTACTGAAGACACTTAATGTACATAATTTTTCTCTGAAAATGTGTCCATGATGCTGTGGAGTCACAGACAGCAGTTGTGATGACATAACACATTTCTTACATACTTTAGTGAATTGCAAAAGTATTTCACATCCTAGAAAACTGCCTCAATTGTCTCACCCAGGTTTTATCCAAAAAAATATTATTTCCTTGCACATGTCTGGTTACCCATGGTCTGYCTTGCTTTCTTCTTGCTCGACCTTAACCCTGGAAAAAATTACTCCCTGTAACAGAAGCAAATGTGTAGTAGCTTAATAGGAAGAGGAAGAATAAACTGTGCTCTGTCATTGGGATTTTGTTCATTCTTTTTTTCAAATCTATCACAAGGGATTGTAAACCAAAATGTAGAACATAACAAACAACACTGAAACAGGATACAAACTGCATTTTGCAACTTTGAACTTAATATTCTTTTAATGCCCAAACAATGCTCTGTCTTAGGAGCAAGATAAAAGCAATAACAGTGTATCAAATTCCTGTGAAATGATTCCTCTACTTTGCATGGTATAACATCACCTATTGAGGAATGCATTTGTTTAAGATGCTGCTACATCTGATTATAAGATTACATTTAAGAAGATAATATATACTTTTCCAAGTATTACTTTACCACTTATTTAGTGCTGAAGTATAATCCTGTTCTATGTAAATAGCTAGAATACAAAATATATCTGCCCCGACTTAATGAAGGATATTTTCTCTCTTCAGTTTATGTGCTTCTACAGATGTGGGCTTTTCTGAGTTGCAAATRCTTCTTTTTAGAGTTCTCCTCTTCACACCCTGGAGGGGCAAAAAGCAGATTAGGATTTTGGGGTTTTGTTGTTTGTTTGGAAAAGAAGTTTTTCATGAATACCAAAACAAGAACTGGAGCATGAAGAATAACTTAAATGGCTTTCTAGCATTGCACAAACAAACCATGAAAACCTGAAATAAATGAAAAATATTGAACTATGGAATTGAGACTCTGGGTGAAATTAGGTGCGGTATGAATTTAATATCCAGGACGCATCTTCTATGTAGGATTACAAAGGTCACCTATTAAAAAAAACATATTTACCAATAGTTATATCCTGCTCAATGTGTGTGTTTATGTGCATATTTCATATGTTAAAGAATTGTAACTGCTGGAAATCATTAMTTTTTCTATGGAAAATAATTTGTATTTTGCACTGTGTTTGCAGACTCACCAAATCATTAAAACTGGGGAGGAGGCTGGCTACCTATTTAAACCCTGAACTCAGACTTCTAGGTTTAAAATGTATACCTTAATGAGGGAGCTGCTGCAGTTAACAGAGCGAGATGGAAAGGCACGTTGTGCTGATTCACAATATTTTTTTGCTTCCATCCATATGTGAGTTCACACAGACTGACACTCCTTCAGCCTTCATTTTCTGATCTCCTTTCAGCGGGTTGCGCCCCCTCAAGGAAATAATACTCTTATGGCTATGGTATCCTAAAGCTATATAGCTATTCTCTGACAGGCATTTTACTGGTGTCAAAAGCTAGTTACATCTAGAAGGGATAAAATAACAAAGAGTACTTCAGAAAAGATGCTATATATATAGACCCTRCCTTACTCCTGTGGGCCAGCTCCCTCTGTCAGCCAAGCTTTCCAAAAGCTCTGCTTTCTCCTTGGGAAGACGTCTGCTGGTTGTAGCAAAGCATCTGACAGCTGGGAAACCCAGAAGTATCTTTCCAGTCTGAAGTAGTGGTGGGACACTTTCCACCTAGGACTGAAGGAGCATTATGGATGAATCCATGTGACAAATCAGGCAGGCAGATCATCTCCTCCTCCTTCTCCTTGGCAGAAGGCTCCTCTGGAAGCTCTGTGCCATAYAGCAGCTCTGAATCTGCCCTGAGCTTTCTGCTGTCACATGTGCAAAGTCAGCACTTAAACTACGCTGAGGCTAGGTATGGTCTAACATGAGCTGCAAAARTCAAATGCTAACTGTGTTGCAGTTCCAAGTCCTGTAGTTGTGAACTTGTGTAACACGGCCTCCCTTCCTCTGATTTCCATGTGCTCAATCCTCAGTTTGATCCATCTTCGCCATTTTTTCCAGTGGGCTTGCTTACCCMTCTCAGTAAGACATATCTGACAAGGCCTATTGCAATGTGAGTACTAGATGCTAACAGACACAGATCAATTTATCCCTATTACGGGTTTACATCCCACAGGGGTGCAACAAGATCCTGGTTTGCCATTCGTCCCATTCAGGATCAATTCAAGAACCAGGTGGATTGGTTGACTTGTTGGCTYTTCACATTTTGGTAAGAGTTAAAGCTTTACATACCATCACAAAAATTCTTTGCACRACAGACTTCCTCTTTTTCAAATATGCTCTGTATAGGCAATCCATAAGAATATTTTTATTTCTTTTGCTCAGGATGAGAAAAGACTAGAAACATATATGTGGCAAACACATTTCCACTTCCTTGCCTCATTTATCAACCTTGCTAGCACTCCATATCAGCCATCCATTTRTGCAGGGTAGTGCTGAGGTGTGTGTTCCTGGCAGGGGAAAAAAGAATGGTTTTGTTTCTTTAACAWAAGAATGTCAGCTTTATAGTTTGTCCCTGTGTATGATAATTTTATGCTTCTGAGTAGTGAGTGATGCTCATGATACCACAAAGTTGAATTTGTCCACGTTCTCATGTTCCTGAAGCTGAGATCTGAGGTGAAATATGAGTGGGAATAGAGAGCAAGGAGAAAAGCTTGGCTGACTTACCAACATTTGGGACTTCTTTTAATAAGACACTGTTTAAAGGACTAACAAGCAGCTCTGGTTCCTGCTGCTAGTATAACTGTATTCAAACTTAGACTTGTTAATAATACTACCTTTGTTTTATTACTTCAATTTCTTTTCCAAAGAACTGTGAATTTTTCTCTTCCTGACTTTTCCTGATAAGCTTATGTGCTAAAAAATACAATAAGACTATCAGTGCAATTTGCTGGGCAGATAGTATTGTATGACATGAAGGTCAGCAGTGGTGTTTGCAACAGGGAAGGTCGTTACATTTAAAGAGAAGATTGCTCAAATGTTATTGGCCAGTCACAAAGTRTAAAATTATAAATATGGCAATAAATCCTCTTTCATAATAAATTAATTTGGGTATTAATGAAGCAGTGGAGAAATATAATCACAGGTAAATGTAGCTGGTAGATTTAAAAYTAGTTTTGGATGGTTTGCCCTTGTTTTTAGTGATCATATGATATTGTATGCGGGGGGAAAATGCACACAAGGTATCAATTTTCCTTGTTATATGGACACCAAGTATGTAACATTCCCCTTTCACCCCAAAGAATTTTGAGAAGAAATTTGAGAAGTGCTTTATTTTGAGCGGACAGTAACCGTTTGGACATAGGCTGGATTGTACGTATACACATTTTTCACTTTTGTTTCCCTGTGTATGCAGCACAYAAAAGGAGGAAGATCCTATATCATCTGGCTTTTTCATTGACAGTGTGAAAGAAAACTATTTGGTTGAAAGCTTAAGTCTAAAATTATTTTAACCTTACCTGCAGTGGCTGTACCACTGCTTTACAGGTTTTAGAGACTATTGGAGAAGCATCACTGTTTCTTCCCTCAAGATAGTTTAGAAAATAGCCACATATATTTGCAATCTTTCTGATTTGATTTTTAACCAAGATGACAAATAAAATTTGGACAAATACTGTTTAAATGGACTGGSTGGGCCTTTCTTATAAAGGCAAATCATAAGGAGGAATGAGAAATGGATGTAGATTCCCCAAATTTTCAGATGCTTCAATTGTATTGGGGATCAGTAAGACTGAGAGCTAGTATTTTCTCTCCCAATAGTCAACTTTCTGGCCCTGTTCCCCACCACTGGCCCTAAGGGCTAGTGCAGATTGATTAATGAGCTCTACATTCTCATAGTTGCAGTTTTTATCATATTAGAGCTGTAGGGGGTTCTCCCCGCTCTGCAATAGGAGCAAGTCAAGAATTATGTATGACTGGTTATAGGTTTTGCAGACAATTTTTTCCTCTTACCAGATCCCCTCCATCATGTACCAGTTTTGTTTTAACTAGTTGTTCTTCATACCAAGGCTACACGTAAAAAGAATTAATTCTTCCATGGATGCTATGCTGTACTGTGCCAACTCTTCTCTTAAATTCACACAATGTGTGTGATCTGAATTATGTTTCAGTTGTGAACTGGTAGTTCTCTCTGTATAAACGCAGTATATGAATACAGTTTGGGGTGGGGGGCGGGAGGCCAGGGAAGAGAGAAAAAAAATATAGTTCATTTACCTAAGCTTTGCTTCCTYGTGAAAGTCACTTTCAAGGATTCTGTTATCAAGGTCATTTAGTTTGCCATTTCTCTACATTTTTACAGTAACCCATTAAGGCTTTCTTGAAAGACAAGATCTTACTTTTTTATAACGCATTATTTTTTCATAAATAGTCTTGACTAGTTTGGAAGCAGAGAGTTCTCTCTAGCCTCAGTAGCCTGCTTTGCAATTCTGTGTTTCAAGTTCTGTCGTGCTACTGAAGTAGAAGGAAAAATAAAAATGAATGCTGCTAAGCTATTCTTTTTGTCTACAAGAATACTAAAACTGAGTTACACAGAACTGTGTATTCCTAGCTGGGTTGTAATCACTTGCAGTGTATTCTTTTTATTTAYGGCACACATCTAGGAAAAAAGTAAAAAGAGAGAATAAGCTTTCAATGGCCTCAAACTGTTCCCTTCTATTATGACAATAATGTGGTAAGATTCTGTTTTCACATGTTTTATAGATCCAAAGTATTTCTAAATTTAATTAATGTTTATGTTTAATAAAATAATGCACAAAATAATTATTTTGTGACATTAATGAAGTYTATTTTCTAGCACAATTTCAATAGGCAGCACTAAAATAGCACTAAAATAGCTTAACATTAGGCCATTAACATTAGGTCATCTGCTTTGCATTCATAACAATAAGCTCACATTTTCAGAAAGGATAATCTTAAACAACATTTTTTTCAGTACAAACTGTACATGTTTATCTTAAAATTCCAAATGTTTCAACAATAGAAGACGATTAAGAACTAGACGATTATTCTTCCTTTTTCAATGATTTATGACACAGAGAAAGACCTTTTCTTGAGAGTTCGAGGTGCTAAAGAGGAGGAGTATGTTTAAGTTGGCAGCTCCCTGCCTTCCYCCTTATTTACTAGGCACAGAATTTACTTCATTGTAGACATCAAACTAGAAAATGAGCCTATATCAACTTTATTGCATTTTGGCCCTAGGTGTGGGTTCTATATACACGGTTGGGTTCTCCAGCATTTATATAAGCACATGCAGAAAATGAAAATAAAGCACATGCATTCCTCAAGCAGCTAAAATAGAAAGACAAAATGCAATGGCAGGACTCATCTTCCCATAATGGGCTTTAGTATTTATTTGCAATAACCTGCACAATGTGTTATATGATTTCCAGGCACTGAAATAAGCACTTTGCTTGTCCCAAGGAGCTCACTATTTAATCATGGAAAAATAAATAGCCAGTAGGAGGAAGAAGGGCCAAAGYCCAACTAGAACTTAATCTGGCGACTGCCATAAAAAACAATAAAAAGTGTCTCTATAAATACAAAAGGAGGGCTAAGGAGAATCTCCATCCTTTACTGGATGCATGGGGAAACATAGTGACAAAGGATGAGGAAAAGGCTGAGGTACTTCTTTGCCTCAGTCTTTAATAGTAAGACCAGTTGTTCTCTGGGTACCCAGCCCCCTGAGCTGGAAGATAGGGACAAGGAGCAGAATGAAGTCCCCATAATCCAAGGGGAAATGGTTAGCGACCTGCTACACCACTTAGACACACACAAGTCTATGGGGCCGAATGGGATCCACCCAAGGGTACTGAGGGAGCTGGCAGAAGTGCTCACCAAGCCACTTTCAATCCTTTATCAGCAGTCCTGGCTAACCGGGGAGGTCCCAGTTGACTGGAAATGAGCAAATGCAACGCCCATCTACAAGAAGGGCTGGAAGGAGGATCCAGGGAACTACAGGCCYGTCAGCTTGACCTCRGTGCTGGGGAGGGTTATGGAGCAGATCATCCTGAGTGCCATCACACGGCACGTAGAGGACAACCAGGTGACTGATCAGTCATGGTCATTGGGACCARTCGGCATGGGTTTATGAAAGGCAGGTCCTGCTTGTTTAACCTGATCTCCTTCTATAACAAGGCAACCCGCTTAGTGAATGAGGAAAAAGCTGTGGAWGTTGTCTACCTAGACTTTAGTAAATCCTTTGACATCATTTCCCACAGCATTCTCCTGGAGAAAGTGGCTGCTCATGGCTTGGACRGGTCTACTCTTCGATGGGTGAAAAATTGGCTGGATAGCCAGGTCCAAAGACTTGTGGTGAATGGAATTAAATCCAGTTGGCGGCCAGTCACAAGCGGTGTTGCCCAGGGCTCRGTATTGGGGCCAGTTCTGTTTAATATCTTTATCAATTATCTGGATGAGGGGGTTGAGTGCACCCTCAGTAAGTTTGCAGAYGACACCAMGTTGGGCGGCAGCGTTGATCTGCCTGAGGGTAGGAAGGCTCTGCAGAGGGATCTGGACAGGCTGGATCAATGGGCCGAGGCCAATTGCATGAGGTTCAACAAGACCAAGTGCCAGGT
>JASVER010000018.1:11589665-11815423 GCA_030449065.1 Oceanodroma leucorhoa
GCTGAACATGAGCCGGCAGTGTGCTCAGGTGGCCAAGAAGGCCAACGGCATCCTGGCCTGTATCAGGAATAGTGTGGCCAGCAGGCAGAGGGAGGTGATCGTGCCCCTGTACTCGGCACTGGTGAGGCCGCACCTCGAATCCTGTGTTCAGTTTTGGGCCCCTCACTACAAGAAGGACATTGAGGTGCTGGAGCGTGTCCAGAGAAGGGCAACGAAGCTGGTGAAGAGTCCGGAACACAAGTTTTATGAGGAGCAGCTGAGGGAACTGGGGCTGTTTAGCCTGGAGAAGAGGAGGCTGAGGGGAGACCTTATTGCTTTCTACAACTACCTGAAAGGAGGCTGTAGAGAGGCGGGTGTTGGTCTCTTCTCCCAAGTAACAAGCGATAGGACTAGAGGAAATGGCCTCAAGTTGCGCCAGGGGAGGTTTAGATTGGATATTAGGAAATATTTCTTCACCAAAAGGGTTGCCAAACATTGGAACAGGCTGCCCAGGKAAGTGGTGGAGTCACCATCCTGGAGGTATTTATTGTCGCTGTGGTGCTTAGGGACATGGTTTAGTGGTGGACTTGGCAGTGCTAGGTTAATGGTTAGACTTAGTGATCTTAAATGTCTTTACCAATCTAAATGATTCTATATGAAAAGCAGTAAATATTTGAGAATGTTAACAAAACCCTCTGCTCTTTTTTTGATGTTGTCCTGGTTCCGGCTGGGACAGAGTTAACTCTCTTTCCTGTAGCTGGGGGGGGTGCTGTGTTTTGGGTTTGGCGGTGAAAGGAATGTTGATGGCCCATTGACGCTTTGGTTGTTGCCGGGTGCACCGACAGCCTCCCCCGCCCTTCAAGGTGCAGGGGGACCTGGGGGGGAGCATATTGATGCTTTGGTTGTTGCCGGGTGCACCGACAGCCTCCCCCGCCCTTCAAGGTGCAGGGGGACCTGGGGGGGAGCATAGCTGGGGTGGTTGACCCAGCTGGCCAATGGGGTATTCTATACCATGTGACATCATGCCCAGCTTAAAAACCGAGGGTGGTCGCTCTGTGGGGAGCGCACGGTTTGCGGGGTTTTGGTGAGGAACACGTGGGGGTGAGCAGTTGCATTGTGTATCGCCTGTTTTGTATATTCTGTTATTGTTGTTATCATTGTTATTATCACTGTTCTACTTTGTTCTATTTCCATTATTTATCTCAACCCGCGGGTTTTCCTCCGTGTGCCCTCCCGATTCTCTCGCCCATCCTACCGGAGTGGGGGGGTGAGCGAGCGGCTGCGTGGTGTTTAGTTGCTGGCTGGGGCTAAACCACGACAGATGTGTATGTAATTTAAAGTTCATTGTTCTTTAAATTTTGAGCATATTTGCAATAATCTGTACAGCCACTGGCTTTAGGATTTTACTGAAGTTGTGGTCAGTGTTAATAAAATAAGTGGCACAAYTGAGTGCTAATATTTCTGTTTCTATTGATAGTGAGGTCAGTGAAAGTTCATCACTTACTTGAAAAGAGCTAATATATCACCTCAAAATTCTAATTTAATAAAAAAAAGGAAATCAAAAAGCAAACAAAAATCTGGTGAGATTAAATAATCAACCCACCCTCTGAAATAACTACCAGCAAGCTGAGATTGTTTTAAAAAATACCATTAATATTCTGTGTCTTTCCTCCACCTACTTTGTTTCCTCTTGTTTCTTTTCACATGCCATTTCTAACTCAATAATATCCCACAGTGATTGTCACATTGAGGAAAGTAGTTAACAATAACTAAAACCGTGCCCGTAGCTCTTAAGTTCCCTGTCAATAAGTTGCTATATGAGCTGGGTACAACACGTTATGTCAGAACCATAAGACCTTCATTACTTTGAATTATACAAGACATCTCTGTAGCATTCATATGTGGACTGGCTGATAAACAGCGGCACAGGACGGTTGCATCCTGGTTTACTCTGACTCAGTGATGTACTATCTTTCACCTTGRTGTGTGGGAAGGTTGGGGCAGAAAACACATGCACACACTGGCCTTTAAAATTCTCATTTAACCTAGTTATTTAGTAAAGGATAATAGTTTACATATAATTGCTGAGTTTGCAGTGGTGAGTGTCAAATCAAAAAGCAGTGAAGGAGATACTATTGTGCATAATCTGTGGGGTCAACCAGGGAAGGCAGTGTTGGAGTAATCCTTCCCACTCTTCCTCTTTTAATCCCATCCTTAAGGAAGYTGTTACTGTCTTTTGTATGTCTCTGTTAGCTCCTTTGCCTTCTTGCCATAAATGTGATGTTTTATTTCCACGTTCTTTGTTTTCTCTGTTATGCCTTAAACCCACATCTACCCAGCTCCTGTACTGATCAAGAAYTGACCACTCGTGTTAATACCCTGAGGACCTCTGTGATCATCCTTGGCTTGTACGCTCAAGCCCTCTCTTCTCATCCTAGGCTTTTCCCTTGGGGAACYACCATGGGGGTTTTTTACCATGGTTTTTTTTCCTCAGGATTAGGCAGTATCACATGATGTTGTATACATAAGGAACATCACCTTGCACAAAACTCCCATGAAGAGTTGTTGATGATACGAAAGAGGCTTGGTCCATTTAAGTTAATGAGACTCCTTCCACTGACTGGAGTTTGACGGAAGAGCTCTGTGGTCCAGATCCTCTTGTTGCTAATATTCTCTGTTGGATTTATTACGTATTTTCATGCATTTCATCCAGCAAGTTTGGCATGTTGGAATTTTTTTTTTTTTTTCTTCACATCTTATGAGCGTGACTCAGATTTGTGTGTMCACCTCCAGCATCCTGAGCAGCTGTACCTGTAGCTGGGCTTTCTGGGAAGAGCTGTGATAAAAGAGCTGTTCTTGCTTTTATTTAGATTCTGAGGTTATTTAAAAGAGCCTGAGGTGGACTAGAGGGCATTCAGACAGAGTGCTGTTCCAGGCAACTTCTGTGGCCTTCACAACCAAACCAGTGTGCTGGTAGAGCTGAAACAGCTGGTAAAAGTTAGCTGATGTCCAGTTCTGCAGTATTCCTCTCAGAAGAAAAAGAGCTATTCTGTGTTGTTTGGGAACCTGCAAGAATCCACAGAACTACCATAAGATTTTCCACAAGATTTTCCACAGAATATTCCCAGTCTATATGAAGGTTGTCAGACAGATCTCGTAGRTCAGTCACTGAAATGGACTGTTATAGACACATATTCCCAGGTGATTTGTAATCAGTATGTGCCTTTTATGTATATCTGGCATTAAGGATAGAAGCACAAAAAGAATATAATTCTTAAATTGTATTAAATGGACTAAGAGTTATCATTATTATTATTACCAAAAAGATTTTGTACTTCTATTTTTAAATGCTGTGTAATTCTGTGATGCTTCTCCATTTAATTAATGTGCCAGTACAATAAAATAACACACAAAATCATTATTTTGCGACATTAATGAAGTCTACTTTTTGAGCACAATTTGAATAGGCAATTGAACAACAGTGCACTAAAACACATTAAAACCAGGTCATCTGCTTTGCATTTCTAACAATAAGCCCACACTTCCATGAAGGGTAATCTTAAACCACATTTTTTTTCAGAGCAGCCAGTACATCTTTATCTTAAAATTCCAAATGTTTCAACAATAGAAGATTGTTAAGAACTAGACAATTATTTTTCAGCACCCATTGATTAATGACTTAGTCTATGACACAYAGAGAAAGTGTAGAACAAAGGAGTGCATTATAATAATGCACAGGCATTAAACCATCTTCATTAATAGGGTCTTTTTGGATTCTGCTTAGCATAAAACAAAATATGTCATAAAGAAAGTGAAGTATTAGCTTTAAATMTCTCTTTAAACTCGCTTGATAAAAATAAAGGCTACATTGTGCCCTTAATCWTAAAAATTTCTGGGATTCACACATTCTCCAAAGTAGGTGAACTGCAGCAGGGTTTCTGAGCTATGATTTTAGCTCGGTTCTTATAGGCCACATTCTTCATACTTCATATTTTACATTAGGGCTTTGCATTAAAATTTGACTGTGTCATCCTTTTTCCTGTTCTCTCTAGCAGAGTTTAAGGTACTGCTCAGCATTACTAGCAGTAGCAAGATCTGAATATTTTACATTAGTTAACCTGTTGAGATTTAGTAATACAAAAATGTTAAATGTTCCTGATGAACATAAGAAATAAGAAGGAACAYAGTGAAAGCRCAGCTTTAACTATAAAAGAAAGATYCAACTTTGTTAATGCTCTATTTCAATTGCCACAACCCTGTAAGTGCTTTCATGTTTTAATCCATGAGCTCTTTTGGCTCCTCCTTTTATAAATATATTTTTAACTCTGGCACCATGCCTCCCCCATCGATCTGCTCGAGGTTGCTACTTGTAAAGYGCATGACCACATGTTTGCAAGACTGGGACCTTAGATATGTTCAATGTGCTCTCTACTTTTTTACAGCTATTTGTACTTGGGGCTTGTTTGTTTGTTTTCCAGCTATCAAGTTCATTTTAAATAGAATAATCTTTTTCTTCCCAGGGCTATCGTGAGTCTGTGCTCCATGTTTGTAGCCTAAATCACATATAACTCAAAGAACGAGGCTAAAATATGGGCTAGGATTAGACCATGTTCATAGCACTTGGGATGGACAGAAGATGATGGATTATGGAGAGGTTGTTGGAGCTAAGTGAATAATTCACAGTGAATAATTAATTTGACAAACTTAGCCTTTTTGTACGTACAGACCAGATAACAGTCTCTTCTCATTCATTCATTATTCAGATTTATTCAGTAAGTATCTTTTGAATAGGGCACAGCACAGAGCAGCTAAGGCATCTCATCGTGGCTCCAAAAGCATGAATTAAAATCTCTCCCTGGATCCATATTTCATTTAAATCCTCTGCATATTGGGACCTCCTCATTTGGGCCGAGCAGACAGTCAGAAGAATTGCCATGGTGTGGGCAAAAAACCCATCCAGCCCAGAGTGACATCTAGAAAGTCACATTTGTCTCCAAGCAGTCGAGGTGAGGGTAGTGGAAGAGAAAAGGCTTTCCTGCTTTCTTCACGAGAGAATTGCTGTATAGGATGAGGCAGGCCTCGGTGGAGGATTGCAGTTCACCCTGGCTGTTTTAGAGAGCAGCAGGCTGACAGGAGAAGGACGTGGGTTTGTTTCCAGAGCATCATTAGAGTAAAGTAGAAGGGACATTTTCYTTTTGAATTTGTAATGGACTGACAGGCCTGAAGAACGAGGTCCCGTTCATGTGTAGAGCATGCGCTACCCCAGCCGTGTTTTGCTGTACAGATTTTCTGCCCTACTACAACATGCAAGACTGGTAATCTGGGATGCTGCTTTGCAGGAAAATCTGCTTTTGGGTTGAGACTCCTGACACTTAACGGGAAGAGAGAAATACTGGGAATAATCAGCTGAGGTACTCAAATGTTGGTGGTTGACAATAAACAATGTAATTGTTATTGACTAAAAGTTTTTCAGTTGCATTCATGGTCCCAAAATAAAAGGTTTCTGCCCCAAAAAGCTTACAGACAGACAAGATAAAAGAAGTACAGGGAAAAAAGTGAAAGGTATAAAACTAGTATGTAGCAGGAATTGTGCCAGACTGGCTTTAATTGATGAGGCTTTTATTCTTATTCACTTGCATAAGAAACCTCCACACAGGAATTTTTTTTCTGATTTGAATTCCATTTGGTGTAATGTCATACACTGTACACTATATCTAATAATGGTAATTACTGTTGTTTTTGTTTTCTACCCAGATATAACAATGCTTTGATGAACTGTTTTTCACTTTAATTACATTAATTTAAATATGTGTGTCTGATAAAATATTTAGTGACAGCTTATCTGGCAAGGACATACATGGTTCAATAAACACGAATCACACTGCAGTTTGTACATATTTTATAACATTAATTTGTTGGTCAATATTTAACAGCTTAACACTAGAGCCATTTCATCATGCATTCTGTTAGTTTATCAATAAACACTCATGTTATATCTTCTAAATGGTAAGCTGTAAAAAAGAAAGAAAGAATAATCCTCCCCATCTCTATTAGCATGTGACTGATGAAAAATAAAATCAATGTTAATTAAGATGTATTGATATCACAAAGTAATCATGATTTTGAACTTGCATATAAAAGCGAAAGTATTTTTCTGCAAAAATTAAAAAAACACTTTCTTTTATACTATCAGAGATGCAACAATTAAATCCATTTCAGGAGAAGCCCCATGCCATAGGTACTGTTTTTTCATCAACTATTTTGATGAAAAAGAAAGCTAAAAGCTATAATTTAATTTTGTCAGGCTTCTAGGCTTCACTTTGCCTCTTTATTTTATGTCATGTCAATGACAAACTCTTAAGCACTGACATAACTTTGCTTTTCTGCGTGTCCCCTTCATGTCCCACATGGTCTCTTACTGAAGCAAAGCTACTGATAGCCTCTGGTCCTCAAGGACAGACCCCTACCATGATCAGATAACAGAAGAAAGCCTCGGATATTTCTCTTAGTTCTCAAAACTGCTCACAGCAAAATGGAGCTGGATGATTTTCAGGATTTTAGGTAGTCAYTTTAGATAGTCCCGTTTAGGTCATCACTAGACTTCAGGTTCTTCCGCCCATCAGCTCTGGACACTGACTGTCCTTTAAACCTTGTCTCCTCAGTGCTAGTGCATAYTAGAAGTAAACCCAAACTGAATCTTTAGAATCAAGGAACTGAAGGGCATTTTGCTAGATGCTGTGTCAAGGCTGGTGTTTCTGCCCCTCTGCAGGATATCCTGAGCCTTATGGCAAGCGGGAGCTTGCCTACATCACAGCACGGCGTTGTGACTATTGCAACTCCAGGATCAGGATTTGGTGTTAAGAGTGAATCCCACCCAAGGCTCATGAGTAACTTTAACACTTCATTTCTGGCACACCTACAATTTCATTGCTTTCATCACACAAACGAGTTCTGTTAGAGTTTTCTTTCATACCTTTCTTCCTGAATCATCTAACTTGAACTTATTTCTCCAGTGACAGTCAGAGGGAGCTTAGAGAGAACATTTTACTCCACATAACAGAAGATGGCTGTAGGAATTGACCAAAGCCATTTAGCTTAGCCACACTACCAGTGCCATAGTTGGCACAGAAAGAGACCACCAGCGGTCAGCCAAGACATATGCATAGTGATGCCTTACCTAAATCTTCCTCAACTCTGGCTTATCATTTGTTTGCTTCAGAGGAAAGATGAAGTTTTGGTACAGTTTTTACTCTATTTGAACTGGTTTGCTGTAATGTTTTGGTACTGTACGTATATTTCAGTGATTTGTTTGGACAGAAAATAATTTGATTAATGTGATTTCACATATATTCCCTGGGCAGGAGAAGTGTAGCTACCAATGGCTTTGTAAGTCAGGTTGAAAGTCTTGTATGTGTTTGTAGGATATTACATGTAGCTGGAAATAGAGAGCAGACTCTTGCACATCAGCACCTTGGCTGTCCCTCTGCTGGTCTGTAACCACTTTCATCCTCCATGTCTTATATTTATTTTTTGTTTTATTTTAAAGGCATTACAGAAGTGTTTGTATGAGCAAAATATCCATGAAAAATGATACAGTGGCAGCTTTGAAGACTAAAACCCACTCCCTCTCTGCAGGTTGGGTACTTCCTACACATAACCAATAGATGCTTCCAGGCAGCATTTGACTAATTTTGGGAGCCCAGAGGTAATCAGAATGAGGTATAATCTATATACTCAGTTTTTGCCATGCCTTCCTTCCATACTGTCACCTGCTGGAGGAAAACAATGTTTTATCCTGAACCATAACATTTGGCAGCTCTTTGCAACATTGCTGTTTATACAAGAAGGATGATCAAATAATAAGAGATATACCGAAACCTGATGCTGTAATTTTAAGGCCTGGGAATTTCATGAAAAAACATCCTGTTTTAAGATTGGGATTTGGGGTAGATTTTTTTTCCTTCATTAAGTTATGTTAATTGCTTCCCTTTTTAAGCACTTACTTACAATAATAATTTATTTTAATTCATATGGTCTGTTCCTGAACACTGCTGACCCCTTTCTCGTCCAGCAGATTCTTCCCTTCCTTGCAGTAGTTGCAGAGGACTGCATGCCACAGCACCTGTTTTACAAAGAAAGAAAACACCCACTGTTGACTTGTTGCTCTCAGCCAACCCCCATATCTGTGTGATTTCATTCATGGATGTAGAGGTCAGACCATTTTTACTGTGTGCTCTTTTTCAGAAGGTAACTACAGTGCCTAGTAAAAGTGGGTCCTGATTTGTAGTGGACTCTGTGGCAACAGAACTAGTTCCTGACTCTCAGCTTGCCATGTGAGTTTTATTCGTTACAGATGCATAAATGTTCACAGCAGAAAACAACAATTGTCTGCTCTGACTCTAAATTTCTGACATCTAGCCCAGTTCTTAATGCTTTCTAATTTGCTCACTGATGTTTCTTCTTATCCTGAATAGCACTCAAATTTACAACACAGTATCAGTTCTTGAGTCCATTCCTAATCTAGCCTATAGCTCCATGGCATGTCTTCCCTCATAAAAACCATCCAGTTTTTTCAGGCGTTCCCTTCATCTCCCTTCATTTCGATAGCTTTACTGTAGACTTTTTTCCCCCTTGGTCCACATTTTTTCTGAACGTGCAGTGCACAAACCCACACACACTACCTGAGGACTTAGCAGTGCTAAGTAGGTCAGAAAGATTGCTTTCTGAGCCCAGTAGATGGTACTCCTGTTTAGATAGTTCAATACAATATTTGCCAGTTTTGCAGCGGAGTGATGTTGCTGACAAACACAGGCTGATTGAGCCAAAATACTGGAAATATACCACAGAAAATAATCCTACAGTAGGCAAAAGAGATGACCTAGACAAGCTGATTTATATTCTTCATATTTTTCTTCTGTATTATGAATATATAATCGTATATATATGAACTATAACTATATTCTGTATTAAATCTAATCCTGTTCATACTGAAGTTTTGCAATAAACCCTTATTGACTTCGATACCAATGGGAATGGGTTTGTCATTTCTGTTGATTACACAGAGGCATTTAGTTATACTTTTCTTTTTATAGTGTGTTTGCAATGAACCATAGATGCATCCATATAAGATGATAAGAAGATATCAAACCCAGTACTTTCAATGCCAAAAATATAAGTTGACACTCTCTTAACTAAGCAGAATGCTCTTAACGGAAATTAGCAGTGTAAAGAAGGCCACGCACCACAGGGCGATGCAATCATGGGCTTCACAGACAGATATCTTGGAATACTTTTTATTTTAAATAGCCTTAAAAATTAAGCAAAAGAAATCAAAATGCCTTTTATTAATTTGTAAACCTTATTTCACTATTGTATACAAGCTCCAGAGGAATAAGAAAGCTTTTCCCTTTCTACTTGGACCCTCACCTCTCCTTTCCAGCAGGCTAGATAAAGCGTCAGTGCAATCTGAATGTTTGAGATTAAAAGGTTGATTTATCATTTTCTAACAAGAAGAATCATGCTGTCATAGGAGGACAGTGGGCTGATTTGGAATACCTGTCAACCACAAAGGAAATCCCTGGAAACAAATAACATCACCGAGAAAACTGCAAGCCTATTTACAAATTCCTTAACATTTTGTCTATACTCTAACACAACAACAATTTTTGACCCTAGTAGCTTTACCCAGCACAGGCAAACAAGCTTTGAATTATTGCTCTGCTGCAACGTAGCAATTCCATTGCTCTGACCCTTGGTGTCTTGCAAAATACAGTAGAACAATAATTGTCAATCCTTCCTATACAATGTGTTATATTTGACAGAGGTCAGTATTAGCTACAAGACCTTTGGCTGGTGCTCAAAGAGGTAATATCTCTTCGCTAGTTCAGTTGATAAAATGTTAAATAGAATCAATGTTGGCCATGCGTTTGCAGAGACGGTGATAAAAACAGTTTTTACACTATAACGTGGTTTTTAATAGATGGAAAATAGATTACAGTATTACTCAAAGTGCTTTGGTAAATATATTATTTAAATGTCTAAAGTTTTAATTTTTCTAAAGAGAAATGGCGTAATTCTTCCTTCGAATTTGCAGCATGATTAATTTAACAAGGCTTTGTCACATGCAGAAAATAGAGGATTTTGTTACAGATCTTACATGAGTAATGCATGAAGGAAAAAGACTGACTCATAGACGTTTTGTGTCAGCATGTGATTTGTATAAAGTGAGTACATAATCTGACATGAAAATAAAATGCATCAGCATGGTAAATGCTCCTCTTTGGCACTATGGAGGAGCTAGTGGCAAGGTCAGCAGTTGCAGCTTCTAAGCTCCTCACATTGTAAGCAGCTGGTAGTTACATTTAGCTTCAGTCCTAGAGCATGAGTCTTCTGTCTGTCATCCCTGAACATTTTGATTGAAAAAGTATAAGTGAAAGAGACAGATATGGCATGAGGCAGTACTCCGTATCTAAGGGGGAAATCAGACTTTTAGACCAGAAAGAAGAACTGGCATATGAGAAGAAAGCACATATTTTTGTAATGCAATTTAATAAAATTATTCCTTTTGGTATATTTCTAGGCTGTGCACATAAAAATGTATGATGTTGAAATAAACAGCAACAAAAAAGACTCCCTGTGATTACTTTGAGTGTATAAAACAAATTGTGAACCATACAAATCTTTGCTTCCCACTTCTGCTGCATGTTGCTGAATATACTATTTTGGATATGTTGTCAGCACAGGTTCATGAAGACTGGGGCACAGAAAAGCCATTTTTCAGTCAAAAAGACGTTTGTGAGAAAACAGCTATTTCACAAGACAATAATTTGACACTGAGCTTGAGCATCCATCATGAACTTCATGAAAAAGATAAAACCAGGATGTGCTTGAATCCCAGAAATCCAAACCTCTGAAAGATTCTCCTGCAGAATATTTGGGAATTTTCTCTGTGCTGGGACACTGAAGCTCCTGAGCAGTTCATCGTTACACAGTGAAGACATGCACATCTTGAGGGCAGCAAGTATAAGAAGAAGGCGAACAAGGTGGAAAACAACCACTTGGAATATCTTTCAGGATTTGAGAAGCATTTGTATTATGCTTATCCACATAAAAAAATACACTTCAATTGGCAAGATGCCTTACTGGTTGCATTGCGGATGTTGGTGGAATAAAGCACTATTTGTGTTGAGTCGTGTGTGGCAGGATTTAGGCATCACTTCAGCTCTGTTTGCTTCTCCCATCTTACCCCATCCCTGTCCCTGTCTGTGTCTTCATCCCCATCCCCATCCCCATCCCCATCCCCATCCCCGTCCCTGTCCCTGTCCCTGTCCCTTCTTCCTTCATTTTCACTTTCTGTAAACCCGCCAGTGAGTGAGGCTCTGTCTTTGCTGATACAAAAGTCTGGTTCTCCAGCAAGATAACAAAGGAGATAATTATCTAACTGCAAAATGTGATGGAGACAAAAGGCCCTTGCAATGTTTACTGAAAAATACTTGCTGGAGTTCAGCTGCCTGCATCCTTCACTTCCCCCATCTCCTCCCCTTGCGCAAAGGTTGAGCTCACCTGTTTTTTTTACCTTGCAACAAACCTCCCATGCCTTCAGTATGCTGTCAGTGATGGGTTTAGTTTTTAAGATGGGACAGCTAAAACACTTTAATTATGAGGTTCCCCACTCCCTGTCTTGATCAGTTGGTCCCTGACTGTGAATTTTAAGAGAGGATTGTGAATCATGTTAGCAGACTGTGAATTTTGAATAGTAAGTATTTGCCTCAGAAATTAAATGCTGACCTAGGACTCATGGGACAGAAGAGCAGTATTACACGGGCTGGCCTCCCTGTCTGGAGGAAAGGATTCGTGTTTCAGAGATTCATGCTTCAAATAGGAACAATCACCAGTAAACTTCTCGCAAACGAGTTGGGGTGCAAATGTGGTTATACCTAAGGAATTCAATTTCATTTGATAAACAAGAGGAGAAGCAAGGTATCCTTCAGCAGAGGCAGATTAGAAGCAGCCAGGAACAGTAAGGGMGAAAGCAGCCAGAAAGGCAAGCAAGAGGAAAACTAGCTGAAAATTTGCTGAACGTCCCTAAAAAAAAAAAGAAAAGAAAGCCAGCTGCTTGAATGTTGGCTAAATATGTTGTGTGGAAAGAGGTAACAGTATGGGAGAGAGGTTTACAAAGCAAAGCAATCTGTAACCAGTCCTTTTTTTCTTCTTCCTACATTTCCAAAAGATTAGCCCAATGCTAAACCATGCATCTATCCTCCTGCCTCTAAAACAGGCACCTGGCAATTACAGCTCTGCAAAGGTGCTGGGTTCCCTTTGTGGCTGTATGTGAAAGAAACAAAATACCCACTTTCATCTTTGCATCTGAGTGCATTTGTACTACACGCGTACGTGGGATTTTTCTACAAAGACAGGAAGGCAAGGTCTGTTTTTTCATGATACATTTAAAAGTGAACTCTCACTGCGGGCACAGGGCTTTGTAAGCATGTGAGCAGCTTGCTCCTGGCTTCATACATTTATTTCTGAAGAACCCAAGTGCACTGAGTAAATATGCATATTTTAGTACTAATGCTACTAGAGTGTGTACACTGGTGTTTGTACATATATATTTGTGTATTTACCAACAGTGTTGCTGGGAGGTAGAGAGAAGAAACACCGAAGCAAAAAAAGTCTATTACCAGGAAAGGTAAAAATTTAGTGACATAATTTAGTAAACTGTATGAAGCGTGGTGTTCAGYGCTCAGGAGAACGCCCAGATATTCAGCTCCTTATCTAAAGCATGTCCAAACTATCTGCACTTCTTGAGTCTGCAAAGCTGAACTGGAAATTGGACAAGACAGGCTTTTCTGGTATTGCCTGTTTCTGGCTTAGACAGATAGGGGATGATAGCATCTTTCTTTACACACTTTTGCAGTGCAGTTAGTCGTCCAGGGCTAACCAGGAAGCACAGTGATGTGCAGGAGAGATAATGAAGCTCAGGATTAGCTTCGGCAGGCCCTTGATTTTGTTCCCGATCTAGGTTGGGTCCCATGTGCCCCTTTGTGTGAGGAATGCAGCCAGTCTGCGCTCCYGAAATGTCTCCTTCCCATCCGTGGTGAGGCTTCACGGCCAGCTGCGTGGTCTTTCTCAGTGCTGCCTCTGCAGAAGATGGGTGACCCAGGGATTTGTTTCCTCGCTGACTTCTACATAACCAAGGTAACAATGGAAAAATAAAAGCAGTGGATTCCATATATACCARATCTACCATCACTTGTAGGCTTGACTCCTGGAGCACCTTCCTGTGTCAGAAAATGTGGGCACCTGCCAAAACTGAGCTTGTGTGGCATTTTGCTTAATATTGGAGGATGCAAACCCTGCTGTGGACTCCTCAGAGCTAGGGAAGTACATCCACCCTGATTCTGCTGAAAGCTGTCTGGCCTAAAGAAACCAGACGATAAGAGGCAGGGTTTGTTCACTGTATTGAAAAGAAAAAAAAAATCAAGAGCTTGAATTTGTTTGCCTTGAATTCATTTTCATTTGTACTTAGATGCATTTGCAAGAACCAAATTGGTTCTTTATAACGGTGGAAACAAGCAGCCACATTAAATGATTGAAAACAAGGTCACAGAATAAATACTGATCTACATTTACAGTGCGTTAGTAAAGAAATTGAGCAAGTGTTTTGTTTAGTGTAGGTTTTACTTTAACAAGAAAAATGGACATTTTAGGGCTAAGGTGAAGAAAATCATAAATAAAATTGCCTGGTATGATGAAGAGGGGRAAAGGGATGTATGGAGTGATCATAAATAGCAGGAAGTATCGATCAGTGATGGTGAAATACCAGTGAACTCTGCAGAGCACTTTGAGTTACCTCCTTGTCTTTGATTAGGTTCAAATGTTAAACTTAATCTGTAAACCTTTAAATGGGAATCAGACCCAAGAGTCTTGAAGACCTGAGGTTTCAGAAAACAACCACTGAGTTTGATCCAAAYGTCAGAACAAAATTGCAAAGAAGGACTTCATATCACTGGACTTGGAAATGAAATTAAAAATCAAGGAACACTTTTTAGCCATTCTTTCTACCCTTGAATATTAATGAGTGGATAAGAGGAATAGTAGCATCTGGAGAATTTGCTGTATAAAAACTGTATGTAGTCAAAAGCTTCTTCTGTTCCAAGTTCTTAAAAAATTATATCATATATCATAAATATTTCTTTAAACCTAAAAATAGCAAAATTAGAGGGTTTTGTGCTTTCTGCATATGATCTTTTGCTTTCTGAAAGAAAAGGCTTCAGGYTGCTGTGTTTCTCTGGGGGGAAAGCATGTTTTTTTAAAAACAGAACATAGAGGTTTCACCCTATTTCTTACCGGACCAGCTCAGATATTCAGCGTGGTTTCAAGGACAGCCTTGTTTTAATGACAGCCTTCCTAATTCTTTAGTAAATGGAGTTTTCACTGGTTTCTTGGTCCACTTGGGAGGTGGGTACTGACACTCCGGATCAGCTGCTGGCAGCGAGGGCTGCATTGTAATGCAGAACAAATGAGGGTTGGATACATGCCCTCATCGCATTCAGCCGCCACTGCTGCCACTTACAATTACAAAGGACAAGAGCAGGAGACACTTCAGCAGCGGGGAAGCATGACCTGCGAGCCGCAGCTCATTTTGCACTGCACTTATTCAATACAGCACTGCCCTATAATTTCCTATAGCATTGTTATCTGTTAGCCGTTTACACAGTCACACCTTCATTATGTCCCTGGTTGCCAGCCCCAGCTGCTTGTCACATCTATTGATTGCACTCAGGCTGCAATTTGCATGGATCACTCGCAACTGTCCTCAGACAGACTGATACCCCTTGCAGGGGCTCATAACCCTGCCGGGGACTGAAACCTCTTATAGGGACTGATACCCCTGCCAGGGACTCATTCCCTCTATATGGACTCACACCCCTTATAGGGACTGATGCAGCTTATAGAGACAGTTAGTCCCGTCAGAGCCTGATAGCCCTGCTGAAGGCTGTCCCCTTGGAGGGACTGATAACCCTGTTGGGCAGTGGTGTCCCTTATAGGCACTGATGCCCTCATAGGGATTGATACCTCTTAGAGGGACTGATACCCCTGCCAGGGACTGGTGCCCRTTGTAGGTACTGCTCCCCCTGCCAGGGACTCTGCCAGGACTGATACACCTGCCAGGCAATGATGTCCCTTTTGAGGGGGCAACACTCAGCAGGACCTCAGTGAGGGCTCTGGGCAGCTCCCCCCCGGCAGCTGGCAGCCCCAGGCAAGGATCCCAACACCCCCAGGAGAAACCCCATACATGAGGATCTCAGAGAGACTGGCCTTGCCCTGGAGCAAGCACAATACTTCGTAAATTCAAGTCACTATGATTGCCTCATAGATAGTCACAAGGAACTCCATACCCAAATCCCTCTCTTGATTATTTGGCATTAATCTCTACAATTATTCGGTGGGTGTTTTAGTGCAGAGGCTTGAGGAAAGACTGAGACACAGGGAAGAAGAAGGGGAAATTGTATTAGATGAATGTCAGTGTTGTCTGTATTGCACTAGGTTTTCTATTTCCCTGCTGTAATGAAAGAGATTATCGAAGGGAGCAAGTATGTCTGTGAATTTGGGGGTGTCTTCCGCAAACACAAGCTGGTATGCCAGCAATCACTGCTGGCACATGCAAGGAAGAAAACATCCCACAGCTGGGGGGTAGTATGTCCTGAACTTGGGATGCTGTGCTCCGAACCTGTGTGTGTATACGTGCGAACCTGACTGAGATGCGGGTATTTTGCTGGAACCAAGGAGACGTGATACTTAATTCTGTTAGAGTTTAAGTCAGTAGTATAGGTCTTTTGTCTTTGGCTGGAAGCAGGACTGGATCTGATATCAGAAGGAGCTCAAGATCTCTGTCTAAAAACTGTTTAAGTAGGTGCACAAGCAGAGGACAACAAGGTGATCAGATGGGGCTGAGAGAAGCGCTAATTGCCGCGTTCCAGGAGGAATATAAATAGCCTCTTGAAAGGTTTGGTGATTCATTTGCCCTTTCTCTCCTGTACCTTTGTGTTTCAGGGAGAGGTTTTGTGAGATTTTGGCTGCAGAAGGAAGGAATCCAAGTTATCTGAACCAGCGATGGTAGCTCAGCTGGATAACAAAATCCTCACATTACTGCAGAGCAGGCAACTACGCAAACCTTTTCAAATCCTCTCCACAAGTAGAGTGCAGATAAAAGCAGGCAGCAAAATGTTTCTGAAATTATCTGTGATGGAGTAAAATCATGCATCATTTCATGAGGGATGCTGAATCAATGCTTATTACTAACAAGTACGGTGTTTAAATCTTCCAATGGGTACGGGAAGAAATGAAAGAGAAGAAAGTGTCTGAGATGAGCACAGTAAATTGTAACATGAATTTAAAATAAATCCATCCTAATTATTATTATTTTAAATTATAACATATATATTCCTGATCATTCTCTATGCCTTCCTTTCAGTTTATGACATTGGTTAATGTACTGATCCATTCACTTCATTTGTGTTTTGTCTTCTCCTTTTCTCTTGCTGTCACACACAGCATTTTAAAGAAATGACACCAGTGCATATGAAAGCCACAGCTTGTAGAAAAACAATCTAATCCCAGCAAAATGTTGGTAATTGAGAATTTTGTCTTTGTCTTCAGGGGGAGGAAAGTCAAGTAGCCAAGCCTAAAAACAAGAATTAGCATAGCTACCTTTGAGAATTAATTCTGAAAAAAGCCAAGCACGCCTCAGTTTGATRTTAATCATTTCACAGTTTCAACATTAACTAACACATAACAATTCTCATTTCAGAAGTTTTCAGTATCTGAAGTATTATAATTTTATTTATTATTATATCAAAGTACATGATATTAAACTATCAGCTTCCTACATACACCTGAGTCTGGAGTTGTTGTTTGGTTGGATTTTTTTGGTGAAGTATTGCACTTCTATTCCCAGTCAGAAGGTCATGAAAGTCATAATACAACCCAGACACTTACCTTTCACTGTTCCTGCAATACAGAACAACACAGTGGTGCTTTAAAAATTTACAGCTAATGTCAAGGCCAAAGGACTCGGATAAGCCCATGCAAGCAGTGGAGCACAGGGATTGGTGAGGAGAGGTCATCCACATGTCAGTGGCACTGTTTCGAGACCCCATGTAGATAATATTGCACATGGTTACCTGAATTTTGATAGCCACTAATATTTATATTTTTAAAAGGAGTCTGAAAATAGCTAACGCAAAGTAAGACATGATTGAAAAATGTGCCGTACTGTGTGTGGGCTTCTCGGACAACAGCAGAGCTCATCCTGATACAAATCAGGCCACAATTTCCATCTCTCTGCATGAGCAGAGTCACTCAGGCAGATGAAGAAAGAGAGAGGAAGAATCCTGCTAAAACTTCCTGAAGTCCTGACAGGCTCTGGGTCGGGCCCATCAGCATGAAACATGTTTTCTATCCAAATTGTCCTCTGAGCTCAAGGAAACTGTACTCCCAGCCTTCCATCTCAGTATGATTAAGGAGGCATCCTGTACAATAAACACCACTCTAAATTATGATTTTTCAATATTTGTAGTTTTACCCAAAAGTTTTTATGTGAGTTGTTTAAATCCAAGAACAATGGTGAAGATAAAAGAGCAAGAAAGCTTTCTTGTGCTATTTCAGTATTTGCTGAAACTAATAATTCAGTGTCATATGTGATGATGTAGTGAGTCAGCAAACGTGAAATATCTCTAGGGAGCTCTTTGTTCTGCTATTTTTTTTCCACCCAGTGCTTCTGGTTGTCAACAGAAAAGCATAAAATAAATTTTCAGATTCTAAATAAAGCATCTTACATATTATCCTAATACTTCTTGCTGGGGAAAAAAAAGAAGTGAAGAAAATTAAGTCAAGCATTGATGTAGAATTCTCTTTAACTGTTTTCCCCTTTGATAAAGATGTAACAGGAACCTTGAGCATTTGAAGATGATGTTTATTAAACTGATTCTATAAATGGAAATGTATATTTTATAACCCACGATTCAGGAGAATATTTTGTATTTTACACTGATGTCATTTCAACCTTCCTCTCCTTTTTCCCTCTATCATTTTTATACTGGGTTTGGTTTCTAACAAAATCTAGGGAGAAACAAGCCACAGCCATCAAACTTTACCTATTTTTAAGACAAGGTCTACTTTTACCAATTTTGGTTAGTTTTAAGATTAAAAGAAATGCTGAGAAATCCCATGTTGCCCAAGATTCACTCAATATTCAATTCACTTGTGGAAAAGAAAAAGGTGTTTCCAAAATAAACTTTGTGCTACCATCTGGAGGCCTGTCTTTCTCCAGTTGTGTGCCAAGGAGCACAGAGTGACAAGACACTTCACTTAGGTCTTCACCTGAGTTAATTGTCAAAATTAGATGGAATGAATCCAGACTTCGGTCTTCAGCCTTGTGATTAAACAACGGATTTAAAACTGTATTTCCACTGAATCTTTCCCTACCACTAAGCTTGTCAGACTTCACATCTGCCAATTTTATTCAGAAACTGTCCGGCAGTAAAGAGAAGTTCATTATTTTAAAATAAATCTTGTCAGTTTGGCTAAGGTTTTATTTGATATAGCACTTACRTTTTAAGGCTTCAGTGGCTGCCTGTCATTGTCATCCTGATGTAAAACTGATCTTTACCAGTATAACATAGAGAAAGTAATGCCTGAACGTAGATTCAGTGAGAAAAACTAAGGAAAGAAGGTTTTGGACAGAGGGCAGAGGCAAAAACCTCAAACTGAAGGACTCCATAGCTACTACTAATTAACACAGTAACTGGCAGAGCCACCGTGTTGATAGGGAATTGTTATGAAGTACAATGAGTTTATCTATTTTTTATAAGAAGGGAGGGTTCAGGATTCACCACTGAGATGGTCATGTTGGATTTCAACAGGTTTACCCAGGGTCTTAAAATAACATCTTTGACTTCCATCTGTTTGTTGACTTTGGACAGAGATTTTGGTCTGCTGAATCATCCAGAGATACCAGGTTGTTCTTTGGGACTTCTGGAGTAAGGGAGAAACACAGACTAATTACTGTTGTCTCTGTGTCTCTTGATGCCTCCGCTTCTCTTGATGTATGTTTTGGATCTGTCGTCTGTCTGTGATGCTGCTTGAGTTTCCCTGACTTGTCTGTGGACCCTGAGTGGGATAAACGTCATTCTCTTTGAGTGGCTCAGTTGTTGTAAAAGACCTACATGTAAGCACCTCTAAGTATCTCTCTTTTCTGCAGACAGATGCTTCAGCACCTCTACTTTCCTGACGCCTATCTGAGATGAAGATGTGGACGAGGGAAAATCAGTTGTAGTACAGGAGAAATACAATTAAGGAGAAATTARTATGGGAGGTAGAGGATAAACCTGTAATAGTATTGACTGCATTGGATTATACCTTCCTCTTATTCCAGATAATTCAAGAAGTTTATTTTTTGATTCAGGAACTGCTACTGTTTTCTCAGTGGTGCTGGTGGATATTTATTTCGGTCTGTTATTGTGGTCACATCTCCTTGACATTTCCTTATTCACATTACAATATCATGTAGACATCTCAAGCAAGAGTTGGGGGTCCATATTTGTAGGAGCTGCACCCAGACACAAGCAAAAGACAGCATTTACCTCAATAGTTTACTGACAAACCAATGAAACAAAAATTACTGGGAGCAAAATGGCTTGCTGTTATTTTGTAGAACGTAGATATTTAGGGGACCTACCTAAAGTCATGCCCTTCAATGTCAGTTAAGGCCAGACTTCAGACCGAGGATGTTCAAACCCTGCATTAATTCCATGATGATATTCTAGTACAGTAGGGACTTCTACAAGAGAAGTCTTCAGCTAAGTGACACCCATCTACATTTAGCAACGTCATAATTTAGAACCTTCCTAGCGTGAAACGGAAAGGGACCCACCAGCTGCTGAGTGTGGCAATCAAGAGAAACCCAGAACTTCAAGACAGATTTAAACTGTTCTACATAATTATCTATTATATGGGAAATAAAATGCACAAAATTGTTTAATAATACTAGGTAGCCTTTATGTTATTTGTTTTCCTCTACTGGCAATATGTATCCTCTCTGTTTCTGACCTCTGAATGGCCATGCTGTGCAACATAGACAACCTTCCCCAGGCAAACCATTCTATCAGATGGTTTATTAGAAGAATGTACAGGGACAAATAATTTTCTTTTTATGATCTTCATTATAGAGTTTATAGGTTAGTTCATTCAAAAAATATAAATTATTTTCTTTATTTTCTGAATGGCCTCATTCTGACTGTTGTAGGATGCTCAGTGTAGGCTGTAGGGTCTTACATATCTTAGAAAGTTGCGGTTGACTTRCTGCTGGCCAAGTGTTGGAAAGCATATGTAAATACAGAGGTACTCTTTTATTTTCATGCACTTTTCTGCATTTACATCCTGAAGTGTTGCTTTTTTGCAGTGATTATATATAATCTAAATCAGAATGCCTTTTGAAAAATATGTTTAAAAATAAGGTGACAGAAAATTGCAGTGAAACACCTTTTGTAAAGTAATAGGGTATCACTGAAACYTGATGAATCTCCTAGGGAATCTAACCAGAGGTTAATGCAATTTAATACACTTGTCTTATATTGACTATTATTATACCTCAGCCTCGGCCACTGTCACTAACAAGCTCAGTGACCAGTGCTGGAGGTCTAAAGCAAAAGGCTGTAATACTAAACATATACATGTCTTCAAACATAAACTTTCGTCAAATTATACTTCTATAATAACTTCTTTAAACTCTAACACATTGCATTACTGAAATAATGCCGCACAATAACTATGCTGTAGTATTTTTCAGTACTGTCTTATTTCTCTACAATGCAGTTACTGCATGATTACTCTATAAAACATTTTTAGAGCCCCAGAGAAGTTAGCTAAGGTTTCTCATGACATAGGCTAGCAGCTTTCATTTTAGAAGATGGTAGAGTTTTTAATCAAAAACTTTGCAAGTATTTGTAAACCACATGGCTGCTAGGGGGAGAATTTATTCATCATTTAATTTTTGGAAGATTTCCAAACTGAAAAGATTAGGGTGAAAAGTACATTGTATGCAAGCAGCCCCTGGTCATTTTAGATTTCCTTAATCYCCTGAGGTAAGTATTTGCATCTGTATTTTACTGATGAAAAAGCTGTCAGCGCAGAGAAATGAAGGTCTTCATTTTTAAGTCTGGTCACTGTTTTGGACAATTCTCTTCTCAGGTGCCAGGTTTCTCAGCCTGAGGCAACTGCGTGCTGAGGGGGATGCTGCGGTTCCATCCCTCGGGAATTCCTTGCAGCCATCCACCCAAAGAGGTGGGCTGGGGACCCACTGGTGGCACTGCACCCCTGTCCCACCGAGGGCTGATCAGGTGCCCCCCTCCCCTGCCCGTGGGTGCTGCCGGAGCCGGGCAGTGCTGGTCCGCGCTGCTGCCCTCGGTTGGTGCCGGGGTGTGCGCTGGGCACACAGGGCTGCAGCTCCTCGCTCTGAACAGCCACGCTGCGGCACGGGGTACTTTCCTCCAGCGGATTCATTATTTCAAATGGTTTATTCAAAGGATGTAGAGGGACAAAAATGACTTTTCAGTATTTCAATATCAGAGAATGAATATTTAATAATTAAAAAATTATACTAATTAGCTGTTGTACCTTGATGCATTTTCAAGTGCTTAAAGAAAGAGTGTATTTGATTACCTTTCTGCATATTGGGATACTGGGGCACAGAAAGAATCCTGGTCAGTGGAGGCCTTGCAGAAGGTCTGTGAACAAGTTAATCCCATATGAACAAACCGACTATGACCAGTCTGGGCCAGGACTGAAACATCTGAAGGCGGAATGAGGTTTCAGACATCCCTGCTTTGAGGACAGTTTCATCCCACGTTTTGGGTAGTTTATTACAAACACAGGAAACACTATTAAAATCAAAACTGTTTCTGGTGATGAGCCTCATCTCTGCTCCCCTCAAGAGTCAGAGCTGCTGAGTTATGTTTTAATATGCCCATACAAACATCTTTCAGAAAGTTTTGTTTCGTCCCCAGTGACTGCTGCTCATTTGTGTGGCATATGCAGACTTACTAATTACAATGATTTGCTGTCTTTGGCATCTAGGTATTTTCCCCATTAAAGAGACTATTGTCTGAGCAGCTTTGAAATGTTTACCTCATGCTCATCAGGGAGTTGGACGTTGCTTACTGCTGGCATGTTGCACAGCGAACCCCCATCAGAGTAGATGTGGGGCCTGCAAGAAATGAGGGGAAGAGGGGAAGCTTCTCCTGTGGGAGATGAAACTTGGCTGCTGTGGGTTTCCCATAGCAGAAAGAGTACTGCATCCCAAATTCCTTTGGTTCTGTTGCAGCTTAATGAAGGGGCAAAACCCTTTTAGCATTGCCTTAACCTCCTGCTATCCAGCACCGGTGTTAGCCAGCCTGGGCTACTTCATGTGCAAGAATATGCAAAGCAGATAGGAGGACCTGTGTGCAGTAAGGCATTTTTCTGGCAAACTTGACACACTGAATATGGATCCATACCCTCAATGCTTCATCACCACTCTGTGATGTTTGGCCCCAAAGCTAAAGTGGCTTTTGCTGCAAATAGCCACACTGAGAGCTCCTTGTAAGTAGGGCAAGAGTGGATTAGTGCAGGCATTTTGCGGCAGAAGGCTCTGGAGTCTCACCTGCGCAGCCACATGATTGCATTCATGTCCTGCTTTAACGCCCTTGAGCATCTTTTATCTTCCAAATTCTAAGGGCCTTGGGTTTTTTTTCCACCTATTCAGGCAGGAGGGAGCAAAAGCAAGCAGAAGTGGGGTGGGGAGGATGGGAGAAAAATAAAGTGTGGGTACTACATCCTTTTCCCCTCTCAGGAGCCTATAGGGCACGTCTGCTACCAAGCAGCAAATTACAAAGGTCTCTACCATGGCCTGCTGCTCTTAGTATCCTCAGTATGCAGAGCTCTTTAGGGAAGGGACAGCTCAGCTGGAAACTGGGGAATACAGCAGCCAGATAGCCTCTTCTTCAAGGAATTGTGCATATTCTGGGAAGGGCAGAGACTGGGGCTTGCTTCTCCCACTTGCTGTGCGGCTCAGCAGGACCCTTGTGCTCCGGGAGGAGCATCCCCTGCAAATGCTGCAACACTCTCATGGAGCATCCTGGTACATCTTAGATGCTCAACCTCATTTCACATATTTGCATTTCTGCCAGTTCAATGTAGCATTTTTTTTTTWTTTTTTCACCTGCAATTTTTGTAATATCATGTCATTGAAAATCAAATTACTCCAAATTTAAAAAAACAGAGGGATAAAGAAAAAATGGATTTCATATTTATTCTACTTCATCTAAATATGTTTGTACAGAAGAAGTATTGGCCACCCATAATACTCATGGGCTTAGTATTCAGATTTGGATAACTTTTCCAAAGATTTGTTCCTGAAGTTGTTTATCTGAAGTGCTTAGCTGAAATAAGGGTGGGCTGCTTTTTTTCTTCAGCCATTTTCATTTTTCTCCATTTCTGTTGATTACTTACTCTACATTATATTGCTTAGACATGGAAATTTAAATGGTAGGGTATAATTAAGGTGTGCAACCTAGCATCCAGTTTCACACTCTCTTTCCCCATCATACGCTCATAGTCACCATCAGTCTTCCAGTTAATAAACTATTTGCACTGCCCTTCAGTTCTCCTCTTTTGAGAGAACCTGAGTGAAGTGAATTGTCACAAATCCTGCAACGGTTGGACTCCTTGCTTGGGTACCTCCAGTGCTGAGAGAGACCTGTCTATCCCACAAGAACAGGAATATAGGTTTTGATGTACTGTCTGGGATGAGCAGTTGCGGTGGGTCACGGGAGGAGTCACAGCTGCCAGACAGCATAGGGAAGAGTCTTTAACATCAGGACTCACACCTTAAACCTTCCTACCTGTCTGATTCCCCTAGGCCTGAGTAAGTGGCTATGCATTGGTGTGATGTGCATTTCTTCGCAGGCTGTAAGTTGGGGTGTATGAAGTTATTGCCCTTAGAACAATCTGAAATACTTCAGCTTGAAGGTAATAAACACAACAACCTCCACAGCCAGGCCCATGGAGATGGGAAAAGTCCTAAGCTGCTTTAGTCAACAAAAAGGAGCATGAAATACCACGAACAATCATTGCTGGGGCATTCAGGAACAGCCATAATTTCTGTGGGGTGGTAAGACTATCAAGTACATCGGCCATTAGTAGGCATCAGCACATAACTGAAAGGGAGCTGGTGTTATTTTATAATTTAGCTTTTTTCCCACCTCATTGATACTGGTTTTGTATTTCCTAGGTTGAGTTTATGTCATCTTACCAGTGCTTGAAATCATATACATGTTTGCCTGGGAGGAGAGACAGACCCAGTTGTGTGAGACTGGTAACCTTGCATTTAAGTTAAAAAAGGGGACGTCACTGGGTGGAGAAGCTGACTCCTTCCATTGTGGAGAACAACAGGAATAAGCACAGCACATTTAAGGAATCCTATTGACTTAGTAGCTGGATRGTATAAAAAATGACTGCCCTTCACCATTGCTTGTGGCCAAGGGAAGACCTTCCACCAGCATGACTTAAGCTGTCCTCATACCTTCACCAATTCTGAAACCAGCCTAGGAGGGAGCTATACTACCAGTATAGCTCAGCTGTTGCTAATGTTGGCTTGCTGATACTTTCTCATACCTGTGCCTGGAATTGAAAAGCTGTTCATGAAATTGTTAGGACCAAATGATAGTTTCTGAGAATTGGTGGCTTTTCAGGTTGGCTTGGCAGTATGACTTCTCTAGGGATTGGCAATGCCAGTCTATCTTCTTAACACCTCAGATTCCAGTGATTTTGAGAGTAAAACAAAATATTATCAGAAAGTAAGTCTTCAGAAACTTTAAAAAATGTGTTGAGCTTGAAGCCACTCCTAAAAATGAATGAATGTCCTGTGATGCTCATTTTCTTTCTAATTGGATCTTGTTTCTCTTTTAGATCCCTAATGGACAGAGCACAGATTGGTACTGAAGCATAGAAGACACTTTTCTAAATCTGGCTTCTAAATTGAGTGACTTAAATTCCAGACTGGTCAGAAGTTTGATGTGCRGTTGAATGTGCAGTTGTGTCTTGCAGTAGCATTGCTACTTCACACACAACTACAAGTTTTTGTCACGTTAATAGATGAGGGTCAGCTGTGCTCAGGACAACAGAAACCAGAAGGAAAAGGGGAGAAAGGTTAAAGGCTGAAGGCTCAAGCTAAAAACAAAAAATAGTGATTGCCTCTCCGGTTTCCCACAGACATGTATTTCTCCCTGAAATAGACAGAAGCTTTTTAAAAAGATGTTTGCTTAAGCTACGTAGCAGTTCAAAGGTTTGATTTTTTTGGGTGATGTGAATGTTGTAAAAAAACCCAGCCAGCAACCTGTAAAAGCTCCACATGTAAAAACCTACTTCCATGCGGGGCTTCCTGAATTATATCTGTCATCCAAGCCATGTGGGTCTAAATTCACAGGCTCTCTTACCTTAGCTGGTAAGGTGAGGGGGGGGGGCAGTTTCCCCCTGTGGATTGTGCTGTGCCACATTGCTAAAACTGAGGGTACATAGGGCTTTCTTATATGCAACCTGCTCTGTGGGGGATGGGGCCCAAGAGGTGACATCATCTTGGCATGCCTGTGTCATCCAAATCCTGGTTTAATAAGTACTTTTAGAGACTTTTATGGAAATATTTTTGTTTATTTAATTTGAAAATCTGTGTAATGTGTAGCTCTGCCTCATCCAAAAATGACAAGAGGCCTAAAACAGCCACAGAGGGTTTCTAATAGCTGGGAGAGTTGCAGTGGAAGTGCTTAGCAGCAGGAGCTGTGTAACCTACATTCCAACAAGAGGAAGTTTTAGATTAAAGGAGTTCTGATAAACAGGGTTTTACTGTGCTTCTCCAGTGGACTACAAATGCAGTAGGCACTAATGATGACATTAATATTTAGCATAATTTTTTCTTGATATTCTTCCGTTTTCCATTCACTGCCTACGTTTCCAGATAGCTATTTTTAAGTTAGATAATAACTAAGGAGGATAGAGCACAGAAGCGGTAGGTCCCTTGTAACTTAAAGTAGCATCTTATCTGTTGCATACCTTGGCTTTTTGTAATGAACATGTAATGCTTTGTAGTCAAGCTTTTCAGAGGAATGCTGTTGTCATTTTTCCTCTCTGTAAAAGCCCCTCTGCTCCCGACACTTTAATTGCACAGTTGCCTAAATGAGGCACTGCAGAGTGTTAATGTACGAGTCTGAGCGACAACACACTCCTCTTTTCACAGAGCTTTTGCCCTTGATCGTGAATTTAGCAGAGCACGTACCTTAAAAATAACTGGAGATTCAAGGGGAATCGCTACACTTAGCCTCTTGCATAAGGTTTGTGAATACAGGGATCCTTCAACAGTAACTCATTCTTTCCCTGGGAATAATAAGCACTGCAATTAGTGAACTAGTTAATAAGTCTGTGGTTAGGGAGGACAGCAGCGGCATTTCTCTGTTTCTGGAAGCAGAGTGTTCAGTGTGCACATGGTCTAAAGCAAAAAAAAAAAAAAGAAAAGGCTTGAAATCCTGCCTGCAGCCTCCCTTCTTGCAGGCTGCCCCTCCGGCTTCTCCCAGACGAGGCGGCAGGATGTTTTTATTCCCTCCGGGGCCATTCTCCCTCGCTTTCTGCCGGGAGCCGGGCACARCCGGCAGCCCCGGGGGAGCGGAGTTCGGGGGCGAGGGCTGGCGGAGCTGATGTCAGAGCAGGGCGGCGGGAGCGATTGGGCTACGGGAGACTTTGCAGCAGCAAATCCGCCCCCCCGCCCCCCGTCCCCCCCGCACCATTGCCTTCAAAGCGGCCGGTGCCCAGCAACTCGCAGAGGTGCAAAAAGTGGGCGCGGGGCCGGCGGAGCCCCCGCCGCCGCCCCGCTCCTCGCCCCGGCCGGGCCCGGCACGTCGGGGCGGAGGCGCGACCCCTCGCCGCGACGCTGGGCAGCGCCGAGCAGCCAGCCCTACCCACCGCGCTATAAAAGCCGCCTCCAGAAAGAGGAGAAACTCCGCGGGAGGAAAACATCTCGGCGCGGTGCTGTGTCGCTGAAGTACGGGCATGACATCCGTCCTGGGCAGCAGCAGGGCGTCGGGAGGGCCGAGCGGGCAGCTGAAATGCAAGTCCAAGAGAAGGAGGAGGAGGAGATCAAAGAGGAAAGGTACGAGAAAATTTTTTTTTCCCTTTTTTTTCTCTCTCTCTCTCTGCCTGTCTCCCGCACACGCGCCCCGCCAGACACATCGGCTGCTCCTGTTTTTATTGTCTGTGCATGGCGCACGCCGGCACCGGCCCTGCCGCTGCCCCGACGGCCGGTGCGGGGCGGGCGGTGCCTTCCCCGCCTCGCCGATCCGCCGGCACCGGGGTCCGGCCGGGGCGGAGGGGGGCCGCCGCTCTCCCCCGCGGACGGGTGGCGTTCGCTCTCCTCCTCTCTTTGTTTTGGGCTGAGGGTGAACCCTGCGGGGGTGCCGGCGGGCGGGGGCTCGGCGGGCCCCGTCGGAGGTAGCGCGGTGCGGCGGGGCTGTCCCGGGGGCTCCGCCGGCCCCGGCACTGCCCCGCCCGGCTCCAGCGCCGCCAGCCTGGCCCCGAGCTGCCGCCCGTCCCGCCGGGCCCCGCTGTCCGGCCGTGCCAGCGGGCAGGACCGGCCCCGGGCAGGGCAGAGCGCGGCGCGGAGCCTCCCGGGGCAGCGCGCAGCTCCCGGCCGGCGGGGTGCGCCCCCCGAACTGCCTCTTTTTTTCTTTTTTTAGGTACGGTCCACCGAGTTTTGCTATTTTGATGCTGTTCCCCGTCCCTAAGCAAACGTTTGTTAGGAAGGCGCTAGTTGCCATAAGCAAGAAAAGTGAAGCTACAGGATGTCATTGCGAACAGGGAATATGCCCTAGATAAAAGCTCTTCGCAAGGCTGTCCTGTTTTCTGCTGTAGAGGGGATGACACACTGCTGCCCGATTTTTGATGTTTTGCCTGAAAAAGCCGAAGTTAACAGATTGTGAACACTTTAAAGTAAAATGAACTGATACGAGAAGCAGAGTGCCAGAGATGCCCAGCTGCAATGCATTTGATWGCAGAGATGTCTAACTCCAAGTGTTTATCTAAGCAGTAAATATCATCTAACCTGTAATTGTCATCATTATGTGGGACTAACACAAGTTCTAGTCAGTTAGCTCGTCAACTCAAGCTGGTGCTTTGGATACACTATTTCTTCTTCTAATTCTAGAAGTCCTAATTTGGAAGGCGCCATTATCTAAGTGTCTTTTAATTACTAATTAGGTTAAACCCAATAAGCATGGTATTTGATAACATTTTAGAAAGGTGCCAAAGCAGGTTTCGCATAGTAACTAGCAAAAATTGGTCAAATGCTAAATGTGAGACTGTGTCATTGGATTGTCACTATTTTAACTTTCATGTCTGAACTCTCTATATTCAGAATCATAGTAACAAATAGTGACCTGCGCACAAGTAAAAACAACAGACGTGCAGATGTATCAGTGCTTCCAGTAGGTGTGTAACCTTGACTTGTTACTCCGGATCTTTAGCATGCTATAACACCTTGGTGACAAAGGCTGTCTTTTACACTCCATTACAGAATAAATTTTAAAATATTAAGCAAAGGGAGAGTTCCCATACTCAGCCTCTTTAAACCTGCTTGTACTTAAGTTGTGCTCTGCAGACTTCTTTATGCTATATTTGTTCTAGCATAGCAAAACTACTTTTATGGGGAATCACAAACTTAGCCTAGCCTTACCTACCCTGTGCTTGGCCAAGAGAAGAGAGTAATCCATTAATCTATGCAATGGAGAAAAGGTGCTTTGTTATAAAAGTAAATTATAAGTGTTAATTTTGTTTCTAAGAATCAGACAAAAGTGGGGGTCTTTCAATAAGACTTTTCTGATGCATCCTTTGTTGCTCTATGTTTTGCAAAAATAAGGTGGAAGTTGAATGTCTTAAAAAGCGACAAAAACTTGGTAAACGATAACTTGGTAGCTGACAGCTATTTGCAGAATACACAGCTGGAGGTTGATGGCATTCTAGAAAGTGCTTGACTGACCAATATCAATAAGAATGTGCACTTGAAGAGTTCATTTTTTTATTCCTCCAAATGTGCTATTGTAACCACTTTCCAAATAATGTAGTCGGTTAGTATACTAATTATAGGGAGCAATGCTTGTGTTCATATGATTTTGATTTCCTATGTAATCACAGTATATATTCATAAAAATACACATTTCTGTAAATTTGTGCCAGCAAAAAATGCCTGTAACTTAAGGCACGCCCAGTATAAAACCTGTTGGATTTTACTATTATGTTAGTTTATTTACTAATAATATATTTCTGTGTCTTTTTTGATGGTATCTAATGCAACGGTGTTGTTTAACAAACTGACTATCCTGGAGACTAGTCAAGAAAATGTTTATTAGGCTCATAAATTACTATGTCTTTATGAGAATTAATATGAGCTCCACTATTTTGCGGGTTTGATCTATTTAATAGATTATGAAAAATCTTTTGAGAGAGTTACACCAAAGACACTTGCCTTCAACTATTCTCCAGCACATATTTTGTCGTTTGTAACAAGAATATTTTTAGTAGATGCTTTAAAGTGTGTAAATACACACATATGTTTACACATACACACACAGAGATACCTATGGACACATGTAGACAAAGAAATTCACTCTAGTCTTGAATTTAAATTGAGTGTTAATCAGAGTAAGGAAATAAATTATGTCACATCCCCACTCCTTAAGGAGATGGACTTAACAAATTATTTATACAATTTAATATATTTTATTACACATGTTACATATGAACTGTGCTTAAAACCAGGTTGAGACATCGCCTGATAGAATATCTAGGAATGTGTAACAGTAGAAGCAAGTATTATTCTGTATTTAATAGCATTGTTTTTCCCCTTCTGATTTAGTTTCCATGTTTTCAGTCATATTTTTGTCCTGGTTAGTGTGAATTATAAATTAGTGTGTCTGGGTATAGCACTTTGCTCCATTTCTTTTATACAGGTATAAAAGATGCTCGTTTTAGGAGTTTCCTGGGGGCAGAAAGCAAGTTCAAGCAAGGAAAGCAAACAACATTCTCTGAATAGCTAAATTTCCCTGTGTAGTTAGGCTAAAAACCAATTAAAAACACATGCTGCAAGAGACAGAGAGAGAGAGAGAGAGAGAATTTCCATGTATGCAAATGGAGCATTGAGAAGTGTAGGACACTGAGTGTGATTCCAGTGTACAATAACATCGTCCAATAAGTAATTTGCATGCACCTTATTTTTACACTTATGAAATCCAGCAAGCCTTTCAGCATAAAGATCCTACCTTGAAGACTTAACATTAAATGTCCATGCAATGAATATCACATTAAAAACATATATTTGCRTAGTGATTTCATTCAGTTTTACACTACATGCAGAAAGTGTGTTAAAAAGCTAAAATGTCGATATTCATAGCCATTTGTTAAATTAGTATAGGTAGGAATATTTTCATTGTCATTTAGAAAATAAGTATGTTAACTCCCAGTGGGAAATAAATATATTAATTTCTCAAAGACCTAATGAAAAATAAATATGGATGCTTGCTAATTCCATGTAAAAGCAGTAATAGGTATTTTATATTTCTCTCTCTCTGTTTGTTTGGGGTCTTTTTTATCTGTGTGTATAAAACGACCAGACGTTAGAAAACTATGCCTAATGATACAGAGAAATCCACTGAAAATTTTTAGGGCTTTATAGGAAGTTACTGTATTTGTGGGTTCTTCTTGTGTTTTCTCCAGGGCTCTGGAATATGGCAGAGTACTGGCAGAATTCAGCACAGCAGCCTCAGCACGATTTGTGCAGATTTCATAGCCTGTGGTATAGATTTTGAGAAGAAGGCTTGTTTTCTGAGATAAATGATTATAAGTAGACCAAACAAAAGCAGAGTTGCTGTTTACTGATAATACTAAAAAGGCCACACTTCAGCAGCCGCTGGCAACTTCTTAGAAATCAACATACAGAAAGTAGGTATGAAACGGGTGATTGGAGATATGCCCCTTCTGAGTTATTTTCCAGTGTAAGACAACAAATAATCCACCTTCTTTGTAATGCCGTTTTATAGAGCTAGCGATTAAAGTTAATTACTGGAAACAGGAGGGAATCAGGTATCCCTGACGTGGTAGAAAGCCATGGCCGAGGTCGCTGCAGATACAATGGGACATGAAATAAAAGTTGACAGAATAAACTAAATAAGGCCAGCAAGTGGTAGAGAGAGGCAAAATGATTGTGAAATGAAATTCCATGAAAAATTAATGAAATRGAAAGATTGTGCTGAGGATGGAGGGAGGAAACCAGCTTGGTTCTTCATCATCCTGCAATGCCAAAGTAATAAATGAGCGTGTTTCATCTCGGCGAGGTTCAGGGACACAACTCCTTCCCCACAACAGGATTGCGTCGTGCTTCAAGATGCGTTCCGCTCATCTCGTCCCCTGACAGCTCGAGAGGAAGGGACTGGATTTGGTGATAAAATTAAATTGATTAAACCTTTATCCATCATCTAATTTGGTACCTTTCTTTTTTCTTTTCTTTTTTACTATTACCTCCAATTTCTAGTGATCCATGTAATGACAGCAATTTGAGATAGCATCAAGGACATTAGCTACGATGACTGAACTTAAATTTAGAACAAAAATACAGGATTCATGAGTCCATATCTAAATAGCAGACGATTAGGTTATAGCAGAGTTGTGTCCTCCTAGCAACAGCACGTAAGTGTGAGGACAATAAAATGTGCATTTTACTTTGAGAGAGAACAAAATATTTCAGCTTTACCTCAAAGTATTAATTATGTAAGTAGAAAAAGCAGTAATATAAATATTGACTATATCTTACATGAGCAATGACATATATAGCCATTTTTACCTTTTTGAACACAGAAATTAAGTAAGTCATGTTTTGCTTTCTTCAGTGGCGATGCAGGAGCATATAAAGCTAGTGGCAAAGTATCATACTGTTGGAAATTGCTTCATATTGCTTAAAATTTTGTAGCTTCTCCTTGGTGATTTGGGTAGGGAAATTCTCCCATCAGGTGAGAGCTTTGCGTACAAATTCCAGTTTAAGTGATATGAGTGGAGGTTTTAAAATACTTAATGGCAGCCCTTTCTGAAGTGATGATACCTTACAAATGGAAAACACTGCACTAAAAATTAAAGGTCAGATGAAATTGCCTTGTGAAATATCAAAGCTACTAAAGCTCTATGCAAACTGTTTTCTTAGGTTCTTTTTATGCCCTTTAGGTTAGCAAGTTGCATTAAAAAAGTGAACATTAAAATATCTGTCTCATCTCTGTTAATTGTACTACTTTTGAATTACTGCTTTCCAATATTGTATAGGTTTTGCAAGTAGTAATGAACCTGAATTGATCCCTGTGTTTACAGCTAACTATCTCTGCAACCTTTCAGGCAGTTTACTGTTTTTTCCATGTAAACTATTAGCTATCCAGACAAAAAAAAGCTGATATGCATCAGTAGATAGATCATTCTCAAGGCATCTGTGATGAACTTGATGTTTTCTGTGTAAAACAGCTCGATTTGCCTGCAAATTATATAAGTTCCAATAGTAAAATGAAGTGCTTACCTTCCTGCTCTAGCTGACCTTTGTTCCCCGCTGTATGAATTTGAAATGAAGCAGCGAACCCAGAGGAGTTTTAACAGCATATTGTGATATATAATATATTAAAGAGACTGCTTTGTTAACTGGCAGAAGCAGCTTGTCAACCCATACTAATAGGCAACCCTCCCCGAGCCATAAAATAACCAAATTTAATGCTTTAACAGAAATCATTAAATGGATGGTGTTGTCGTTCAGTCAGTCTAGAATTTCTTACTTCTTCACAGCAGGTTTGAAATATGAAGACGTATTTTTGGGCCCTGAGTTAACAATACCCGCTCCTGACTAAGGACTGGACATCACTGTGGATGGTTTAATGAAAATCCCTGCTAAGTAAAGCGTGATAACAAGGGAAGCATAGAGTAGGGCAGAGTGCGTGAGGAGCAGGATGGCTAATATTGAAGATATTACAGTGTCATTAATGAATGAAAGGTGTGTTTTCACTGAGTATATTCTGTTTCATTGTGGCTGTTCTAGCTCCCAAATGTGTACTAGAAATAGTGAGGATTCAGAGACATATGGCAAAAGGGATTAGGGATGTGTAAAATTTAAGTAGAAGAAAATTGGTAAGATTTATATTGTTTACTTTGGAGATAAACATAAGAAAGAACACAGTAAAATTATATTAAAGAAGGAAAGATTATAAAGAAGGTAAACRGGCTACTCTGATTTATTCCTGATTTTTTTATTTACAAAGACAGAGGCCTTTAAGGAAAGAGAATTTCAGCATGTTTAATAGGAGTGGAAAGACTTTTTCTGTTGAGAGAGTACATAGCTGKCCTGCGGAATTCATTCATTCAAGGTATGGAAAAACAAAACTTAGATATGTGTAGGGAGTTGAGATATTGCTTAGCTCAGCTGAGACTAATGCTAAAAAGTTTGCTGCTCACTTCAGTGAATGTATGTTTTGGCTTTRGGTAGGATACATTAAGAAGGATTTGGGATTTTTAATATGAGATATGAATCCYCTTTTTCAGGAAATTATCTGACTGCTGACTTACTTGGATTATGAGGAAAGGTGATTTGTAGGCGGTTTAATTGCTCCCGTTCACTGTGAGGCTTTTTGCACTCTCCTCTGTTTTCACAGCTGAAGCTGTAGCGCAGCGGTTCAGGAGGTGCCCTTCTGCTCGGCTTCGCRGCGGTGGCAGTGCGCGCCCACCCGCCCGTGTGCCTCCCGAAACCGGGAACGCAGCTGCGAGGGAGGCAGGCGCATTTCCTTGGAATATTCCTGACGGCTTTTTAAGTYGCCTTCCTCTCTGTTCCTACTCAACGCCCTGCATGATGTATGTAAAAATAGACCGAAATTGAGACTGATTCCCAATCTCTTACTTTGATGCTGTAGTGAGGTTAGGAGGATAACAATAAAAATTAATACACCCTCCCGTTTCTTATTCCCTTGGAAAAAGAAACAAAAGGGTGGGATAAAAGGGGGTGAAAATGAACTTTACAAACACACGATGATTTGTTAAGCAGAAAAAAACACAGTTACTGGTGTGATGGCTAATGCGTCGCCATCAGATGAATATTGTGTAGTAGGGGATTACCCCTGGAAACCACAGTCTGTCTTTGTGAAAGCGTTTCTGCTGGGTTAGGGTTCGGTCCCAACGCTGTACCAACTATTGCATCTGATTTTGGGCTATTGCATCTGATTTGGAGTTGGGCCACTTGTGAGCGCTGTTTCTGAAACCTGCAGTACGTGCTGGTGGCGTTTTATGTGCGGTTCGGGACTGAGGAATGAGCAATAAGTAGATCTCAGCAAAATACTTCATGCTAAAGTGTGGTTTTTTTTCCCATTTTTACATCATCTTTGTTCCTTATAAGAGAAATGGTGCTCAAAAGTATTAGCAGAGTCACCTTTCTCTAACTGCTAATGAAGCATCAGCATGAAGAGTCAAAGCTGCTGGGAAGTGTGGGAAGAAAGAAGTAGAATTTGACAGATATTTTATCTCCATCTCCATAGAAAGACATTTATACAAAACTAATTTTATGCAATTGCCTGCTTCTTACCACTTCTCAGAGACTCTGAAATGGCTATTTATTCCTTAAATAGTGGGGTTTAACAAATGTAAACTGATGGCTATCGAGCCAACTGTAATAACGTATTACCTTTGTATAAGGCCTGATGCTGCTGYCCCTACTCACAGTAAAATTGAAATTGAAACTTCTCAGCATGAGTCAGGGAGGCAGAACTGTGTTGCTATATACATGTGTGTCTGTGCTTTAGTACAGATGTACATACGTACATTTTTGTATGAAATACAAACTTTTGCTTCAGCTGTCTAGAGGTATTAAATGAATGTAATAAACTCCAAGTTATATTAGACAAAGGGTCTTAAAGCCTGTAGAGTACTTACTGAGAGATAAATACTTACATGAGGGATAAATCTTTATATTACATTGGAGTATTTTGTTTAGAGATGTAAAAATAAAATACATTTGTATCATTTGTGTGTTTATACACATCCATCCATATATGCCGTATGAATTTTAAAAATATATATATAAACATTCTCATAGGATTTGTGTATGGTCTTCCTCTGTGTAATACTGATAGTCTTACAGACAAATCACAAAGGTGCAACTGCATAAGGTTTATAAGATTTTTTTAGAGTGAAAAATAAATAAATGAAAGAAACTTCTTATAAGCCTATTTTAGGATGTTGCTATGTTCTATTTTGTAGGTATGTTTTTTGAGTAGCTAAGTAATTCAGAATGGTGAAGACAGATGCTTATGCAGGAGCCTGTAATAYGCATGTCAGGAAACCCCAAACCTTTACCAAAAAGGTGGATTTCGTCTTAAGTTTCTTTGTGTGCTGATTTTTCTCCAGCTGAATCGTATGGAAGAGCTAACATAATTGGGAGCAGAAGCCAACCCTGAGCTCGTGCTCTGTTTTACATCCATGCCAGCAGCCCTGCCACAAACCGCCAGGCAAAATGCCTGTGGATTCTTGAACAATATTTAACGAAAATTTAACTTTTGTTAGGTGATTTCTGGGTTGTAATTTCCCTCCTTCATGCCAATCATGAATTGCTATTTACGTGTTCRTACGAATGGTGATTTTGGGAGGCGAGGGGCAGAGCCGCAGTGGTCTGAGTTGCCTCCATTGTTGAGCAGCACAGACAGTAATTAAATTGGAGCTCAGCTCTTGCCGCTTGTGGATTTAGGAGTTTAAAAGAAACAGTACAAAAAGGGAATGTCCTCTAATATCACTGACAGCAGGTCTCCTCCAGCTGCAACTACAAAGATTATTGATTGATCTATGTTTATCATTTATTTATGCTAAAGCATCTGATATGTATCTGTAAAATCTGTTGTTTCTGAAATCAAGATACTTGACTTCTTTTCAATTCACATTTATAATGACCAGGTTTTACAGCTGTGTGACAGAGGTTTGCTTTACCTGGTGCTGTGCCCACAAGGAACACTTATTGTGCCTTCAGCTGAAATCTATAAGCACAAGTCATTTGATGATTTTTTTTAAAAAAGAAAAAAGTTTCACTGTGTGAATCCTTTAGATTCCATACGCAGGAAGAAGAGGGAATATACAGTATTCAAGCATAAATGTGAAGCATTTCAGTTCTGCCAGAACAAGTCAAAAGCAAGTCTTTCTAGGTTAACTTGTACCCTGGCAATAATACTTTTTAAATGAGACTGTAGCTCTGCATTCATTTTGCTAAGAAAACTGAAGAATTTTGGAATTTTTGCATGTTATAGCACAAGGTGTAAACTGTAAGGCTGAAACAGGCAGTGAGATACTAACAGTACCAGTTATTAGGTTATTAGGTGTCAAAAAAAAGTGGGGACTTTTAAAAATGTACACTGGTTTTGATTAGTCAAAAATGAAAAAACCCTTTGCAGTTTAGAATTGTGGTTTCTAATAGAAGTAGTTTAACAGAACACTGCTTTATAGATTGGTTAACCCAGGCACATTTTTAAGCCGGTGATACATTCTGCGTAAATGGGGTAAGAAACGATAGATAAATGAGTTTTGGCAGATTTTCCTGAAGGCTACTAGTGAATTCCTTATTAAATTTATACTTCTATGATGTAAGGCACATTGGACTGTTTTTCCCTGCCAGTGATTAAGATCATCCTTCTCTTCAGATAATTCCAACCCATCCTAGCCAGCAAGGACTCTTATTGCCCAGAGTTAATAAAAATGCATCAGCGTAATCATACTAGGTACACGCTCAAAGTATTTATGAAAAGTTGTTACTAACTCTCACAGACAGAGAGGCCGCATTCTCCCAGTTCACAGAGAGGGAAACTGAGTCAGAGCAGTTAATAAATCTGTTGCAGAATTAATTAGCAAGAGGTAGGAATTCAGGAGTCTGTCGCTCCAGTTTCAAGTATCAAATGAACCTAGTTTCAACTAGAACCAAATGTTTCTAGTTTGTACGTATCTTTTCTGTAGCTGAATCATGTCTGCAGTTGCATCACATCACTTGGGTTTATGGCTGGGAAACACTCGTGTGAGACGGCGGGTCCCTGGGAGCGCTGCTCACTGGAAGGCGGACCGTGTGCCGTGCTGCACGCCGGCAGCCGGTGCTCACAGGAGGAGCAGGTATAATCCCTGCCTGCAAGGCAGCCTGCTGCATTTGTTTGCAAAGCAGTTCTGCCCATCTGCTTGGTGGTGTTTGAAAGAAGGGGGCTTTTTATTTATTTATCTATTTTGTATGTAAACAAATGCTTGGGGATCAGATTCTTCCTTGGTGTTAAATCACATTTGCTCTTCAGTTCCTGGAGGGTTTTTGATTTCTCCCAAAATGGCTTGTTACACATGCTGAGGGCGAGGTTTCTATGTATCCAAGTTTACATTTAAAAGGCAAGTCTTTATTCAATATTAGCAGCACATTGCTGACAAATCTGTAGAGTAACTCTGTTTTTGTCACATGCATTACTTCCTTCAGATGCTTTGAGAATTTGCTTATGGAATTGATTGAAACTGTTACAGGTTGGTTTTTTTTTAATGAGATTGCTCCTTTTAGATGAATCAATTTCAGTAAGATTAAATATTATCTAAATTTAATAACCTTTATTTCAATTTAAAATCTTTGCAATACTGCCTACATTTGTGCCTTGCCTGTAGTTCATCAATTTTGTACATGCACGTGCTTCYTGGAAGACCAGGAGACTATTCCACTTCAGCTAAAACCACTGTAAATTGACTGTACTCTTTAACCATAAGATAATTCTTTGACTAAAATGTGGCAGATAAGTCTAAGATGAAAAAAAGAACCAAGCCCTGGTTTCTGAGTCTAGGAAAGTAATTCTAAAAGTTAAAAACAATTAAAAAAAATCTATTCCCTATACATTATTACTTTAATTTTGCCTCAAAAAGCTCCAAGCCCTCATCAAGAGTCTCCAAAATTAAATTAAAGCAAGAAGCAACAAATTACACACTGTTTTGGGTCTTGTAGAGTGCTGTTTTAATGGGAGTATGAATTAAACACTACAGAAGCTGTCTCAATCTATTGTATTAATGATTGAAAGATAACTGCAAAGGCTCCAAAAAGCCACTCTTAAAACAAAACACAGTGTATGTAACCCTGAAGAATCATGTGTTTATCACATATTTGCACTTTTTGAATGTTTCTTTCTTTACCAAAACGCCCATCTCTTTCCTCCCCTTCTTGTTGTTATCTTAATCCCCTCATGTGTATCCTCACCTATTGAAGCATCTGTTATTCACACAAATTATAAAAATGAAAGTATATATGAGATTGGTGGCTGGATCGCACCAATATATCATCAAAGGCCTTTGGAGTAACGYGTGGCCTTGGTTCAGCAAAATCACTTGTTCAGTCATTCCATTGCTGCTCAGAAAAGCAGTAAATAATAAGTAACAAGATCAGCATACAAATATGCAGGTGCTTAATATTTTTGTGGAATCATAAACTGGATAAGAAGTTTTCCTAAAAATTTTCTGCATGTAAAAAAAGTTTGTAATGCACTTACTTGCCAACACATATTTCGTAGGGCTCATTCTGTCTTAGCACATCTAAACTGATCTTCCTACCACTTCCTGAGCTGAAGAAATGTTTCTCTGATACTGGCGTGTAAAGTTGGTTTCTGTGCTGTTTAGACAGAAATGGGAGAAAGCAAAAAGTAAAGGTAAGGGACTGAGACTATTATTCTAATGGCCATTATAGCAAAAGCAGTGTRTGCATCGTATGCAGGCAGTTGGATGAAAAGAGTGGTTTGTTAATCTTGTTAATCTTGGTTTGAAATCATTTTCCTTTTGTTGGTTTGCCCCCTACTATATTGTTGCAGATGCTGGCGTCGGGCACATACCTGTCTGCAGGTGCAGTCATGCACAGACCTTACACAGACAATCCACTGAATTTCCATCTGTCATTCCCCCATGCTCCAGCAGGTATCAGTGAGTTTGCGCATTGTGGAAGAGATGAGGACGACTCACCGAAACCCACATGGCAAAGACTTTTCAGTGATCATCAGCACAGCCTTTGCACAGAGATGAAGTACAGGTGGGCAGGGACACTATAGGCACGGCGAGATGTGATGCTCTCAGCGCATCTGTGGCCAAAAACATGGTTTRAGGGTAGCAACAATACGGCTCCTTGACTGAATGTAGGAAACTGGTTTCCATCAGCCCTTTCTAGCAGACAGCTTGTCTCTGCCGAATGTTGACAACATATTACATAAATTTCTCTGCAGCAGCTTGTTTCAGAAACTTTCCCCAGTAATGTAGATTAAGTTAGAATTTCGACTGCTGTAATGCATATTCATTAGATAAAAGCCCAGACAATTACTCTGATAGTTTCAATAGCAGGTGGAGTATGTTTTACGATTTGATGGGCATGGGATTTGCTGGAATAATCTCGGAGAAATTTGGGGGATTATTTTTATGATGGGGGTTTGTATGAAAAGTGAGAACGTAAGCAGATTTGAAGGTGATTTCGTTCTGTTTTTACATTAGTTTGCTTTTACCATTTTAAATCTAGAATAAGTTCATACTTTGAACAAATTAAGGTCTCTTAGGGCAAGCAATGAACCACACAAATAAATGCTACCTAAGTAATATAGTTTAAAATTGCGTAAATAGTAAGCAGCGGTATTTCTAAAGGATAGCACTTTCTTGCGTTCATTTTCCAAAACAGTAAAAAGAACTAGAAAAAATATTTTCTATCTTCACTTGTATAATGTTCACTTTCATCCATTATGTACATTAAGATTATGGATTAATTTTTGTTGAGTAGGTAGTACTACAGAAAATATGCATGCATCATTGTTAAGAATTTGCAAACAAAAGCACAATTTCCTTTTTTGTTTCCACTAGAGAAGAGAGAAAGATYGAGAGCAGAATTGAGATGAAGAGAATAGGAGCCCGATCCTGTGCTGTTACATGGGAATCTTTCTTTTCCAGGAGCCCTACGGCTTATGGGACCTTCGTCCCATAGATCATTCTCACATGGGTGGTCACGTTGTCTTCAGTGCAGATTGACCTCAGTGCTAATTTTTATAGGGGTTAGGGTCATCCTAACTGGAGCTCTCAGTAGTGGATCACTGCCAAATTAGCTTCAAAAAGAAAACAAGGAAGTTAAAATTGCACACTCAAGGAAAGCATTTTATTTCATCCCTATAGCACAGCATCAGAATTTAACATTAAAGGAGGTTTAAAAAGACACTTGCATACCACAGAAGTTATCAGTCTAGACTCCCCATCTGTTGAGTGCCTTGTAAGTAAGTATCAGTATCAGTTCAGTATCTGACTTACTTAAACAGAAATCATCATGTAAAAATGCTAATAATTTCTCTGCGCTGTTTTGTTACTAATGGAACTTCAAAGCTATGAATGCATGTTTATATTCAATTTCTATTTATATACTTAAACACAGACACTCTAGTACTATGCATATTAATGTGCCAATATGTGCTCCAGCAGCGCACATATTTAACGTACATGCATATTTGTAGAAAGGGCTGAACTCAATGSAAGTTTTGTCTTAGGCTTCTTAAGGAGCTTGGATCAAACCCTGATTTTTTTAATCAACATTGGGCCAAACTTCCAGGAATTTATTTGGTTTATAGCATTGTCTTTTTGTTGTTGTAGCTGGTTTTTAATTCTTAAGCACAAGTTTTTTATGAGCTGCATCCTTTTCACAAGCTTGCGTAGAGATGTTCTTCTGTTGACAGAGCTGCTTCCATACTCCCTTCACCCCATACTCCCTTCACCATCCTCCTTTGTCTTTCTTGTTTTCAGTGTATTTTAATCATGTTTTGTAATCCCCTATGCTGTAATAACCGATTAATTAGCAAACCTTCAGTTTCGGACTCTGAATTTTTCTCTTAGGCTCAGACCATTTATAATCTCAGCTGAAAAGACAAGATTGAACATCTGCCTTGTAATTCATCTCTTTGCGTCTTGTACCCATCATGGTTTGTTCTTTATTATGRCTGGGGTTTTTAAGGCTGAAAAGTTACACTCTGCATGATCTGGGCTTTTAGCCTGAAAATAAATCCATGCAGATGGGCTGATGAAATAGTGAAAGTCAAGGAGTCTTTTGTAGAATTTGAGACCTCACATGTCCATTTTTTTTTTTAAATCAACTTAAAGAAACTGTGGCTGGGAAAAGATAATGATAGATGAATTGTTTATTTTGCAGAGCTTTCATCAGTTTATATTTTCAAAATTTTCTTTGCAAAGRTGCAGGACAGAAACATACGTATATTTGTATGTCTATGAAAAGTAAATAAATCCAACATTTTCATCCAATCGTAGGATGCCAAAATCTGTGGTTTTCAGAAAATCACATTTCGGGACCTACAGCTGTACCTGCTGCTGGTGGCAGTGAAAGGACCGTCCTTCTTCAGAAGTTCAGGTCTGAGCTTCCCTCAACTCCTTGTCAAGATTTCTGCACGAAGCCTGTTTGCTCAGAGCTTGTGCAAGGAGCATTTTTCTCTCCTGTACTTGCTGTGCACGTTTTTTGATATAGTTGGGATGGAGATTTTGAGGGATTGAAGGGGGATCAAGTACCCATTTGCCATTACCTGTTTCCAGCTGGAAACTGTGGGATGGCAAACTTTCTCTCCCCCCTCCCTGACAGGCAGCATGAAGGGATAGTGGAAGAGAAATTTTGCCAAGACGTACATTTGCCAGGACAGGTAGAAGAGTGATGAAGAAAAGATTTCTTTGCTCATCCCACCTACTGTCCTAGTCACCATCTCAAGCACCAGCTAGCAGCACAGAGAGGATTTATTTCTCCAAAAGGAATCAGCTGTCTCCAAGTGTCACATAATTTATGCAGAAATTGCTTGTTTCTCCTTTCTGCTGCAGCTGATACCCACATGGCCTTGTCCATCCAAAGGACTCTGTTCTCTTCAGTCTGAACTGGGCCAAAGCGGGGTATTCAGGCTGTCCTGTACATAGTTTCTTACATCAGTTACAGGCCTGATGGTGCCAGCCGGCTGCTGGGGTCTCTTGCAAATATGCATTTCTGTTATTCATGCAATCTGAGCCTTTCAAAATCTGTGAGAGCTCCAAACACTTCTCAATAAGGTTACTGCAGATTTTTGAATGATACTGTAAAATAATATGAATATTTTCATTATGGAAATATAAGAGGAAAGAAAACAGCTAATGTCGGATTGTTTTTCAACTGATTTTTTAATTTCTTTCACAACTCTGTACGATCTTTGTAGGTACTAGATTAAAAAATAATTTCAAACATGAATAAGAAATAACATGTGCAGAAAACTTCATTTCAGCTAGAATCAGCAATGTGAAGCACCTTTCTGGGGCTGTGATTCCAGTCTGCCGCTTTCCCAGAGTGCGCAGAACAAGTGTGTCTGTGACCAACAGAGCCCATGAAGCATTTTGAAATAGTCTCTAGCACTCATTTCTTTCTCCAGGAAGAACTAATTTTAAATATTCCAGCAGTCCTCTCAGGAGATATGGCAACTTGCTCTGCTGACTACCTCTTCTTTCTGTATGTTTTTTAAGAGATCTCCTCTCTTGCAGATATTTATTCACTTACAGCCTCGTATTGCCCAGATGCATGGCTCTCTTCTCAGCCTCCGGCCGGTCCTCTTAGCTGCTGTCTTTGGACAGCAGTGTATCAGCAAGGAGCAGCTGACTCTGATGCAACTTGGTTAGGCTGAATTTTGGGACAACAGAGTGTGTGTTTAGAAGACGCAATGTCTCAAGAGTTGATGGGGCTTCGGGGAGATGCAAGACCCCACCTATGACAATCCGTCCGTCAGAGGGAGAGCTGACATGAGACTCACACGCAAGACACTCGCCTGCRTTGCCTTCTGCATGTGCTTTCCATCGAGCATGGCCAGAAAGTCTGTTTTATGAAGAAGTCCATGAACTGTGTGTGTGTCTGTCCAGGTGCAGGTCAGGGACTTCAGTTCAGCGTGTCCTAGTGAGCTGCTGAAATGTTGGGGTCACAGGATGGTCCAAACAGAGTCCAGTTCTGCTGGATGTGCTCACGTGAACCTGTGAGAGATGTATTACTAGGGAGTCACACAGCCATGTTTCTTCTATGTCTCCCAGTGGTATGGTGGGAGCACAGTGGCCTGTTGGTCCCCRCAGCCCCATCAGCAAGGAAGACGTGTCATACCTGAAGTTTATCTGGGCTTTGGGGGCAGGTTCACACACTTGCAAAATGGATTTCCATGAAAGGAAGCTCTATTCTGAAACTGGCAATACTGAAACTTAAAATTATCTTCTCCTTTATAACTAGGACATATTTTTAGGCCCTAATTCATGTCTCATGTGAACGCAGTCCTCCCACTCCTACGTTGGGAGTACTGAACTGGAGTCTGAGGGCTGCGTGTTACATTTTCCAGAAATAGGTGCTACCCAAGATTTTGAATATTTACATCCTTTGCCTTTTGAAAAAATGCACCCACTGGTTTTAGGCCTGTATATGGTTTAAAAATAGTGAAAAATACAAGTACGAACTGCTATCCTTTGTTTTCTTGTCACTCAATACTCATTTTTATTTTGGTTTTGCTTAGTTACTCTGCATCTAGATGCTGCAAACTGCAAAAAAAATAGAGAATATAGGCCCAATTCCTTAAAAAAAATATTTCGGATGTCTCCTGTTTTCTGCACTCTCTCCTCTTGAGCTGCAGTACCACAGCTSTGGTCACCCAGAAGTACCTGAAGCTATTTATGCCCTGCCGTCTTCAGTGGTCAGCGTGAGGCCAAATCCAGCGGCWGACCTACATTACCTGCCCGTGAGAGCACCTGCAGCTGGTGTTCACGGAGGTAAACTGCTAAGAATTCCCCCGCGGGAGCCCTAACGTGCAGCCAGGGCAGCGTCTGGCCTTCGGAAGAGGCTCCAGCTGATGCTGTCGGGCGGCAGCGAGAGGAGTTCAGAGGGGAGGCCTGACCCCGCCGCAGCCCGGGCGGAGGAGGTGGCCGAGGACGCTGGCGAGCTGTGGGGAGCGCGGCTGCTGTGGCTGGGGGCGGCGACGCCGCAGCCCCTGCCCGGCTGCGTGACCCCCCGCCCAGCGCCCGGAGGGCACGGGCCCGGAGATAGCTGGATCAGTGGCTGTGAAGCAAGGAGTTCAGTGGGACTCCGCTCATTAAAAACCCTGCCGGTACGCAGTTTAGCGAGCTATCAAGCTAGCTGATGAACGCCAGTGAGGGCAGGAGTTTATCTGCTCTGGAAAGGCAGCCCCCCGTCCCGTTAGCGCCGGCCCTGCGGGTGGAGGCCGCCTGTGTTTGCGTGCAGGCCCCCGCTCGGGACCACGTTCTTCCTCTGCTTTCAGATGTCGCTGTCCGCCAGTGAGTATTTATGGTGTTGATGCTATACTGACAGGCAGAGAGGGTGACCCTGCAGCCGGTATTCCTGGGAGCTGCTCTTAGGCAGGCAGGCTTCCCATTCGGTGGRACACCTGCATGCCCAGGCCTTGCAGGAGCTGGCCTTCACGTCACATCAGTACGCACGGGCTCCTAACGGAGAGCGCTCTGACCTTGGACTTGGTCTGCGGCCATCATGCTCTTACCTGGGAGATCCCTTCCGAGGAGCAGAGAAACAAGATTTTATCAACAGGTAGTGCGGCAGGAGGGCTGTCTCAGCACCTCTGTGTTTGGAAGGTAAGCCAATCCAAGCAGGCTCTGGGAACTGCCACTCCACAACCAAATTATAAATATAAAATATGTAAAATACGTGTGTTTTGCCACAGAACGGGGATGGAATTATACATCAAATAAAACCTAAAGTCATATTTTTATTTTAAAAAAGAATAGTSTCTTACTCTGTCAGCATACTCCCCAGACTAATATGATGAATCCAATAACCACTGTCTTGAAAAAGAAAAGAAAAGCAGCATATAGAACTTGGGAAAGACGTGTTTCATACCTTTACATAAATAAGGCAAAAATAAATGAGACATTTAGAAAATGCAAATCAAATCTGTTCTTTGTTTTAATCTATTATTATGGGAGCTTGCAGTAGGTAGGATTACAAAATGATCACTGAGRAATATTATTGGTGTACTGACTCTTTCAAATCACTGAGGACTCTCTCATTTAAAATAAAACCATCAGTAAAAGGCTGTATCAATATATGAATGAAGATGAATCAGATATTTCTGCTACTGCAAAAAATTAATAACATAAGTCATTAGCATTACTGCAACTTGCTTCCCTTTCTAATTTACAGCCACATATCTAGATTAACTGTAAAATATTCCTGGGTTTAGGACACACTGTCCTCCATTGAATGCTTAGCCTGGAAAGGTTATTAACATTGAATGGGGACTGTTCTCTCAGGAGAGCTTGCAGATAAAATGACCAGGGAAAGAAATAGCACAACTTCTCAAATTAGCATAATTAGTAATTATCTCTTAATAGCCCCACTTGGCTTTGGAGACTTGGCACTTGAAATTCCGCTTAAAGTTCAGTGAGGAAAAACAAATTTCACGCTGAAATGTCTCAATAACACAGCTGAGCTGCTGAGGTAATCGTCTGGTTTAGGTAAAGGGAAGGAGATGAACATATGGATAGGGAAGATCTTTCCTGTAAGCAGTGTGTTTGTGTTTGCATATGTAAAGCACTCGAGGCTTAATGGTACAATTGCCACTTTCTCTGGGGGCGAGGGGAGGGCAGGAGGATGAGTGGGACTTTTCTCTCTTTTTTAGTGGAGAGAAATAGATGAAGGTAATAAACTGAAATGAGGAAATCCCATTCATTTTGCACCACAATAGTGTAATTTCTTTTGCAAGTCTAGCTGAAATAAAAAACCTGGAGACAAACGAGCCAAGCRGTGGATAGAAACAGCAGCCTTTATCGTAGCCAGTGGCAGAACTAAAACCTTCCCAAATGGGGACGGTTCTCCAACATTTAACTCAAGGCAAAATCAGATGAATAAGCATAGGAAGCCTGGTAACCCTAATTTTTTTTCTTTCTGTGGCAAGGAAACAGATGGCTCTCCTAAGATGCTTTTGGCTGGGAAAGAACAAAAGCGAAAGAGAAATATTTACCATTTTTACATACCTAAAGCCCAGTCCTCTTTATCCTCAGGCAGAAAGCAATTTATCAGCCCATCCTGATCGAAACAAGCCTTTGTTATTAAGAAGGCACGTTTTGATTTACACGTTGCACAGCTGGTTGGAAGCTTTCCACCGGGAAACACATATACAATTGATAAGCCTTCCTAAACTAGTTTGAAATAGGAAAAGAAATTGTTTCACTCTACCCTCTTTGGCACGCAAGGCAATTCATGTTGGGTGCCAGCACATCAGTAACGRTTTTATTGAGGTGATGGTTTGGGGGGCTTTTTGGGCTTTTTTTTGTAGCAGATATATAYGTGTGTGTGTGTGTGTGTATGCATATGTATATATATTTTTAAGTGCCAGACTGCCATATCCTGAAGGTGCAGGGAGTCAGGGGTGCAGTGGTTCATGCCACACATGGCCCATCCTGGGGTAGGGTCCGGTGCCCTRGAGAAGAGGCACTTTTTGTTCTGCCTGCAGAGCAAAGGACCCCTTTGCTGCAGGGAAATAACTCTTTTGGTGCCGTGTCAACACACAAAATAGGAAAGATGAAGATAAACTAGTCAGAGGAGGTTGACAGCTGTTATAAAACYGATAGGCTGACACACTCATGGCCAGAGGAGGAAAAGGTTTGGCTTAGAAACTCTAATTAAGGCTGGCCAAGGTCCATTAGCTCATCTTCACTAGTAGCTTCGAAGCCTCACACCCTATGTATCACCCTTATTATACAGGTTCTAGGTGAGAAATGTGATTAAGCAAGCTGCTATCCTGTGTTTCCAAGGCCCAGCTTCTGAAAGCATTTCAAATGCCTCTATCAACCAATAAAATCCATTTCAAAATTCARAAAGAGCATGAAGGCAAAGAGGGAGAAGGGAGAAAAGAAATGGAAGCAGATCAAAAGAGATGAAATGATGTTTGAAAAGTATGGAAATGAGGAGAATATTGAGACTGAATTAATTACAAAAAATCCTAAAAGATGCAGAAATCYAGCAGGTCTGATGTAAATATTTGCAGGCTGACAGAAAGCAGAGATATAGGGTGGTATGATGATGAAACGAGCACATTTCTCCCTCTCCTCCCCTGCCCCAGTCCTACTCCCAAATGAGCACTTGACARATAAATTAAGCTCAAGCACTAACAGTGGAGAGAGCACAGAAAAATATTCTGATGGACACCTGAGATATCTCCTGATAGGCTGTACGTGGGCAGCTGGTGAGAAGAAAATGCTACAAAAGAAAAATGCCCACTCCTTGACAAGCCTCTTTGTTGAGTGATTGATATGTTTCTGCTTTCCTCCTTCCCTATAATATTGGGAATGTGAGCTGCTGCTTTGAGGCCAGAACTATTAAAAAATAATCATCTCTGAATACTAGCTTGACTTTTTTTCAGCGCATATAGTTGGAGGTGGTGAGTGTTGATTTTCCTTGGTACTCCAGACTGGATTTTTTAGGGCAGATTTTTCAGAACAACTCTTTGTCATTTTGCTCTTAAATTTCATCTTGAGAAATGCAGGAGTTCCAGTTGGGTAGTTGCATGTGTGTCTTGTTTGCTTGCAAAGTTCATTAGAAAGATGATTTTGTTAAATTCAGGAGTCCTGAATTTGATTTTTGGCTTTGCTGCTGTTGTCTTTGTGACTGTGGCAATTTGCTTGCCTCCCCTCTGCATGGGGTCCATGRGGACAGACAGAATACATTCATGATTATTATTTATAATCTTTTTGTGCTGTGAGCCCTTTAGAGACCACTAAATTATGTCYGAAATGACGTGGTCCTGATCTGGTTTGGGACCTCCTGGTTACTATTGTAAAAGTAATAGCAATGTTGCTGAATGGYATCAGATTTTATTTCTAGGCATTGAGGAAGCTGAGTGTGTAACCTGCAGGTGAACTTTCAAAGGCTACTTCTTTGACATTTGATCTTGCCTGACAGCGATTAATTATTTGGCCTAATTCTGCGATGCTTGGCAAACCTTAATGAGGTGCAAAGGGCATTTCTGTTCTGCTAAAAGCAATGCTAGAGAGGAGTGCTCAGCAGTTCAGTCAGGATTGGAGCTTTAAAATTGGACAGAGCAAGGAAGAGGAGAAGCATGCAAAATTACCTGAGCAGAAAAATGCCTGAGGATAATTAATTCTCTTAAAAAAATGCCATTGGGTCATACTGACTTCATTTAATTGTGTCAAGCTGWTGATCTGCCACCTTGTTCCGTTTTTTATTTCGGTTTCCAATTTTTGGAACCATCAATTTTGGCTATTTCTTGAACTGCTGGTAATTCAGAACAGGGGGTGAATGAGAACATACTGTGTATTACATTTGTGTTGCTTTCAAACAGAGTTAAGCATAACCTGTATATATAGATCATGGTAAGGAAATATCAGTAATTTTAAATGGAATAGTAAATTGGACAACCTAACAGACCTGTAAGGCCTATTYCCCTTCACTTAATAAAAGTAGGTCAATGTAGGTTTTATGCTGTTCAATTAGTATCATTCATTTTAGCTTTACTAATAAAAGCTAATGGTTGGTTAAGCATTACTGGAACAGAATATCAGAAAAGAAATTAGAAAAGATAAATGGGTAAAGAAACATAACAGAAAATRAAGTCATTGGAATGTACCTATAAAAATGGCTAAATAACATCAACTAACACCCTGGTTTTGAAACTCCCATTTGCACCATGACTAAAGTACAAATGAACTGGAACATGAAAAAAAAATACCTTGTGTACTTCTTTAGCTTCAGATCAACTATTAAACACTCAGGAGATGCTAACAATGGGCTTTAAGCAATCCTGTCATAATTCCCATTTAACTCTCAGAACAGTTATTAGATATTTGAGACTACCGTGATCTGGCTCTAGCCTGTGTGGCTCTGCTTTAGCTATGAAGAACTTGCTGGTTTAGCTCYTGTTCGTTTTGGCAGCCAGGTGCCTGCCCGGGGGGATGATTAGTGGCACAAGGGATGCTGGGTGGTTATTATAAAACAAAGATAGGGAGAATGTTAGTCTATCTGCTGATATTAGCACAAGGCCTTTTATGGAAGCAAATCAAAGGAGTATATAAACATATGTACACATGTGCACACACAGAAATCCCGTTACATTTTTTTCATTTGCCTTCTACCATTTTTAATGATATTGCAATTATTCTTGTAGTTAAGAAACTATTACTTTAATATTTCTCATACAGGGCCTTGGAAGGAATTGGGATTMTTTTTATTTGCTTTTCAACTTTTGGTTAAGGCATAGACTATGCTTTCATATCTTTCCTGAAAGAGCAAAAAGCTTTCAAAACCCTTCAGAAAGGGTGGAAAACATGTTCAGCTTCACACAAAAAAGCACACAAATTTCCTTCATCCTGCACCTTAAGCCACYGTCTTTTTCTCAGCCATTTCTTAATAATACTTGAAAGAGAGCAATTTAAAATGTGTACCTCAAACTACTTCATGTTAAAATGCATTTCTTGTGCTGGTTCCATCATTACAGCATTTGGGGAACTATTAGTATTTAGTGTGTTTGTCTTAGACTCTTTCCACAGTCTTGTGACCGGTCACAAGCTCTGTGCGGGCTGKGCCTTGTCCCTTCTTGTAGCCTGGAATAGCTGCGGGACGTGCGAAGACTTTCTGCTGATGGCATCTTCTTTGTCCCTTCATTCCCTTCCCCCTTTCATAAGCCACCCCAGCCTCAACAAAAAAGGAAAAAAAAAAGCACAGCAGCCGTAATAAAATCCACTAACAAAACAGGTAAAGAGCTTTTAGGTATTTTAGGTCCATGACCTGTAAAAAATGTTTCAGGACATGCCTTAGATTCAGTCTGAGCCCATACGGACATGGCATACCTTAGGCTTTGCTAATTTTTTTCCTAAACCAAGAGAAAAAAATTCCCATTCTTTTACATTTGCCAAAGTCAAACAAATTCCCCATTGTATGYGGAGCTGAGGATCTCTCTTCTTTGTCCCTGAGCAAAATACTGTAGTAGCAACTGGAAGCCTTATAATTAACAGAAAGTGGGAGAGATGAGTTATTTCAGTAGGTCATACTCTAGTAAGTGGAAAACTACAAGGCCCTCTGTGCTTCTCACACGGTGCTAAATTCAGTTCAGGTCCTCTAGGCTGTGAGATTGAGCACGTCCGAACAGTCAGGAAGCCAATGAAACCACTTTTCTTAGTCTGTCATTTGCTATGAAGCACAGAAAGCCACAGGCAGATGTCGAAAAGAATGAGCGGCAAAATTTCCTCCAGGGCAGCTTTGTTTTAAAATAAGACCAGTCCCTAAGTAGCAGTCATTAGTGGCTGACCTAAGAGATCGTTCAAGGTAGTATGCGTACATTATATTAGGTAACACAGGAAGTAGAAGTGACGTTTCGTGTGTTGGGAGATGGCAAAATTTTGGATGAACTAGAAGGTAAGTAGATAATTTTGTAAAACAGGTGAAAAAGCAGAGTCTCTGGAGCAGTAAGAGTACGTTAAACCTGATTAGTGGTATTGTAGAAGGTATTTGAATTTATTTGACAATCACTGAAGTCAATCATTTTAATTTTACCCCTCAGTATGACATTCTGTTTTAAAAACTCTTTGAATTCAGTTTTGAAAAGAAGTCCCAAGTGTTTGCTCTCACTTCTGAAGGAGTTGTTTCATTTTACACACACACCTATTGTATTTTCAATTTTGTTTTTGTTTCTGAGAAGAAACAGAGAATTCAGTTGACCCCCAAATGACTTTTTCTTAATCCAGTCTTTCAGCTTGGTAAGTGAGCCATTCCCAAAAAAAACAAGATAGACCATGATTTCAGGGAGATGCATGTCATTTAATATTATAGAGGAGCCAGTTAGTGTACAGCTTACATACAATGGTCTTGAAGGATACACAAAGTTATATACTAACATTGCAACCTACTCCAGGTAGGCAGCTCACAGATGAATTCCCTGTAGTCTGATGGACCATGTGCCATGTGCACCTTCAGTTTCAGCAGCACTGTCTGAACCATGTGTGGCATGATGTACTTGTTCCTATGCAGCACACACAACTCCTAAGTTGCAGATACCAAAGGTTAGAAAACACTATTTTAGGTGTGTATTTATGCTTATCCCTTTAGAGATTTGATAATGAGATCTGTTCCTTTAGCAGTCAGTTATTTGCTTCTCCCTGTCATTCCCCCAGACATCTGTGGTTACACGAAGAATCTGGTGTCGTGATAGAGATGAATTGTCGTTGCATACTTGATTTTCCAATACAGTGTTTAACTCCCACTGACCCCAGATGGGTTTGTATGAGACCTTTTGCGGTCTGAGCTTCTAGACTTGCTGTATCCTCCTTAAAGACCAGGTGACCATGAAGCCTCTATTTGGGAAATAGTAATAAAAAATACTCGGGAGAGAGAGAATCAAAACCCAAAAAATCTCAGCCCAGATAATTATATTGAGGTTTTATAACCAACAGGTTGCTGCAGTCACAATGAAATGAATCAGAAAAAGTAGTAGTTCAGCTTGAAGTGGCATGAGCTGCCAGTTTTCCTTCTATCTCCCAATGACGAAAGAGCCGAGATCTGCTTTAAATTCTGACATCTGGTARAGCGCAGTGATGTATGATTCGGCACACAAGCTAGTACATTACACAACAAAGTATGCCATTTATGAGGCTCTCTAAATATAGGAAAGCAGTTTTTTTAAGTAATGCAGTAAATAACAGAGTGGATATTTTAGTTCAAGGGAATGTATAAGCCTTGAGGCTGAATTCAAGCAAGGACATTTTTATGTGGATACAGATCTTGGATTATCGAGACCATATGCCTACCTGTCTGTAGTTTCTGTATTACCCAGTGATCATTACTGCCTGACATCTTGCAATAAATATTCATAATTGACTACAKATGACAATACAAGAAACAAATTGATCTCATTTAATTTGGCAAAAAAAATCTGAGTGTCAATATCAAAACTTTCTTAYACAAATGTAGTTGTGGGTCTGTGTTGTTCAGACTGGTGGAACTTAGAAGCGTCAGCATTGCTGAACACCTTTAACTGTGAAATCTCAGTGAAAATAATTTCTTTGCTCATTCCTTGGCTGAAAGGAGAATTTGGCCATTGATTTCAGGMGTGGAGCTTAAGATCCTGCAGCCCTGAGTAAGACTTGCTGCGTTAGCTCAGAGCTGGGAGCTGGCCGGCCTCCTGCCTCCAGCAGCAATCGGCAGCAGATGCTTAGGAAGGGGCTAAGTGCAGGACAAGCTACGTAGGAAATCTTCCCCTCCTGTATGTTTAAAGCGAGGAGGCTACGGGAATGCCAGAGCCAGAAGTTACACCTGAACAGCTGGGTTCAGTAGCCACTGGTGGGCATGAATTTATCCAATCCTTCTGAACATGTGTAATTTAATACATACCTAGTCTTGCTTAAGCCAGACTGAAAGGTAGGTAGTGTGCAATTGTTTGCTATATCCAGACTTAACCTACCAATTACCTTTGATAAAGTTATAATGATGAGAGTAACATCTGTAATTAACTGTCCAATTCTTTATCTACCAGCAGAGCATTTGTTCAGCACACCTCAATTTCTGCATGTGCAGCACAAACAGAAATAAGTAATAGAGTACAAATTCTGGACCCCTCTCCTTTTCCTTGCAAGCTGAAACCAGCATGTGGGGGCTGTTCAGGTTCGTGCTGAGATACATGCTCTGCAGGACCCTCCACCATGGCCCTGACTGGGGGCACCCTTATTCCCYGCTGTGGTGCCCCAGTTGCCACCATGGAAACCCAGGTGGAGGGTGAGGGGGTCTCCCCATGCACCAGCATCTGTTGGGAGCTGCGGGACACCATGGACCGAAGCAGCTCTGTCCTTCAGCCGCAGTGCCAGACCCAAGCTTTGCTGGGTTTCACGGGCAGTGAAGACAGCTGCTTCTGCTGCATTGTTCGTTGGGGCCACAAGGTTTTAAGTCAGGAACTGGTGGGATCACAGAGGAAAATTAACTCCAGTAGAGTCAGTAGATTGCATTGACTTACGTCAGTGCTGCGGTTACCCRTAATTTTCAAAAAGAAGCTCTTGACTCTCTAGTTTTCCTATTAAGAGATTTAAACTTTTTTTTACTTTACTATTTTACCACATTTTACTATTAGTTACTATTATTCTACCATGTACTAGGTTTGCATATACTCATATGCAAAATCYTATTTACTTCTAAATTTACTGCTCTCATGGTTCCTGTTATTTAATACTGCAACCTAGTGCGTGAGGAAAAATAATACATCTATTTCTTTTTTTATATCAACTCCAGAGTTTTACAATCCATCCAGCTGGCAAGGCCCACAGAAGTCACTTTCCCAGGGAGCAAGAGCAACTCGGAGTCTGCAGCTCACAGTGCCAGGGGACCTGGTCCCCTGTACATGGCCCTGTATCCAATTATCCTTGTAACCTGGCTGCTCTGCATGTTTCCATTACTGATTACAGGTCCCCCTTACCTTGACGTTATTTTAAAARATCTGTTGGACTGAAATGAGCATTTTGTTACTGTCAAAAAGCTTAGATCAGATGCAGACAGTTGACTATGACCAGCAGATAGGCAGCGTACATGCATCCATAAGTGCCGTCATGTGCTTTATTCTCATCTAACCACATGCATAGTCCTGTTAAAATAAATGGGACACTGTTGACTTAAAATATGTACATTTCTAACAAGAGATGTTGGACTGGGGGTTATGGACACACATTGTTAGCTCAAGTGCTTAGAGCCCATGTGCATCTAATTAAACATTTTTTTAACCTTTTCTATTCAATAGCATAGCATTTCCTATGCTGCAGTATTAGAAAGCTGGGAATGGCATTTATTGGCTATTACTGATAAATCATGGATTATAATTACTTTTAGTCCATTTATGCTTTCAAATTTGAGGGGGAAATGTGTTTTCAAAGAACACATTTTGACATTTATGGTGAATTGAAAATCTGGAAAAATGTGTTTCTGTCAAGAAAGTGGTATTGTTACTGACTGAAACAARACATGGCATGGAGAATAACATGTTTATTTGCTGTTTATAAGACTAGTGCAAAATTTTAGAAGTTTTAAACTGAACACTTACAGATATTGCCACGTTTGTAGAAAGAGTTGCCGTTGTCAAATCAGCTGAGAAAACAAGGTCTTCACTGTACTCCATCCAAGCTAAGGTTRTGTCTGCATCCTTGTTTCCTGTGGCACCTGCAGCTAATACAGATGCATTCAAGAGAAGTTGTTTGGATTTTTTTTTCAGTATTCATAGCAGCACGGCCCTGGTAACACTATGCTCTAACACAGCCTCAAACACAGGCTGCTTTACTTTTTTTTCTTTTCTTTTTCTTTTTCCTTTTTTTTTTTTTTTTGGTCTGAGCCGCCACCTGCGATAACTAGTTTGAAGCTAACTGGATCCTGTCTGTGACTGCAGTGACAGCGTGGATGGGGTGAATGCGAACACCCCTAATCGCAATAAATGATAAAGCACGGATTGTTTCCTGGCTGCTACCTGGCCTATGTGCTGCAGGTATTGCTGCATGAAGCCCTGGAAAAGCAACGTCAAMCTAAAGCAAAGGACGTCATCTTTCAGTGCCATGCTGAATTTACTCAGCCGTTCCTGCACTGCCAGGGGCAGTGTGACTGCCCCACGTGACGGAGGAAAGCAAGAAAGGCTTGAGACAGTGTTGTAAGCCCACCTTCTCCTGCTCTTTTCAAAGAAGCCATAGCAAAGGTGCAAGGTTGGAAAAAGGGAATGTGGCCTTTGAGTTTTCCATTACTGTGCCATTATGGCCACATGCTGCTCTGCCAAAGCCATCGTTTTGAGAAATTCCAGCGTGTAGCAATAAACCAGCGGAGACACTTTGTGCATTAGCAGCAGACTCCCGTTATAATCCAAACAACATTTAACTTGCTTCTAGTTTCATACAAATTAGCTGCTCATCAACTCTGTTATTACACAAACGTGTAGCATCTGCACTGCAGAAACTGATTACTGCGAAACTCCTTCAATTCAACTCTCTTATGCAACCTTCCCATCATTTTACTCAATTGATTAACTCAATCCAATTTTAGTATTAATTTAATTTCACTGTTGTCAAAGGCCTCATATAATTTTTCATATGTTTGTATCTTTTGGGTCTGGCTGTGTCTAATACACCCTTAAATCAATTATTTAAAGAACTCTGTTAGGCCTTAGTAATTTAAAATATCATCACCAGGCAGCAAGTATCCATTAAAAAGAAATATTTTAATACATATATAAACTGCAAATTCTAATGGCATTGAAACAACATGGGTTATTTTGCTGATAAAATTTTGTCTACCCCTTCTTGCCTTATTCAATAAAAGCTTAAGCTAGCTTCTGTGAAATGCTCAGAAAACAGTAAATAAATAAATAAATAAATAAAATTAAGGCTTGAAGAACTTAGAGCTGGTATCTGTGACTACAAAAATTGTCAGTTATCATGAAGCTTGTCTCTTAGATCTGACGCGTTCTGGATGCGTGCATTCCGCAGATGAAAAAAACTCTTGCCGTTTTCATTTGGAAATGAAATGAAATGTGAGTCAGTTCTCTGCATACTTAATTCAAACTTAATTCAAGCTTAGAAAACCTGTCAGGCTGGTCATCACTAACCAGTTTATAGCTGGGATAACTTTTCTCCTTTCCTACTTACTTTCTCTATTCCTATTGCACATCAACCACCCAAACAGTATTACATATCACCGTGTAATCTGGGACGATTCTTCACCAGATTCACCAGGTTGCGTGTTATACCTCTATCATCCATTGAGCCTGCTGGTACCAGGTTACTGGCTCAGGGGCAGAATGATTTTCTRTATAATCTGTATATTTAATCCCACCACAAAAAATGGGCCTTGGAGCAACTTGCCCCCCAGCAATTTCTATTGCTGTTATTAAGTAGTGATACAGTAAGGGAAGGCCACAGAAGGCCATTGAAATCAGAGGAGACCCTGAGCAACGGAGAATACATGTTGGTGGAGAGGGTATGAAAAGCGAGGGCAGCAGCAGTATGCAGACAAATGAGGTTGCACTGATTTCTCCGAAAGCSACTGTGGGGAAAGGAAAGGACAAGCAAAGGAAGAGTTGGGCAGATGTGGTTAGTGGGCTTCTACAGAGAGCTGTGGAGAGCATTAAGGTGCTCATCTGAGATGCTGAAAAAGAGTGACTGCCATGAGGCAGAGCCCTCTGCACGGAGTGGAAGGGTTGGGTTGCRTGTGGTGGACAGTGGGAATGGGAGGGAATATCTGGGGGAGTTGAGCAGTCAGAAACTGATTTGTTGCTGAAAGAAGTGTGCTATAGCACTACTTGTATAGTTCAACAGAGCCTTGTCTGTCTAAAGCAAATGGTGAGTCTCTTCTCTGAGCCCACTGGAAATCACCACAGGCCAGCAATGGTGTAATAGACCATGTCAAGTGATTGTGCCAACACCCATTTGATGTCTCCATTTATATTAGTCATATAGTATAAGGCTAAAGAAAAGAACATACAACTAAATGTTCAGTGTCTTCTGCTTTGAAGTAAATGTCTTTGTTTCACTTTTGCCTTTCCTGTTACAGCAGGAGACCTGTACTTAATTGCAACAGTACATTACTCTGGTCTTATCCCATCAAGAGGCCCTTTATTAAATAATATGAAGGATGTTTTTCTATAAAATCTGTCCTCTTGGAAATAATTGATGCCACATAAGTTTGAAAGTGGGAGATTTTTCCAGTCCAGTTTTCTGCCAGGATATACAGCAAAATTGTCCTGCATTTAGAAGTTAATCATGTCTTTCTACCCCTCTCACCTTCTCTGGAGAAGCAAAAGCTTCCCCAGGCATGAGTTTCCAACTTCTCTAAGTCTGTGAGTGTGACAGCCATGGTCTGACTGCACAAGACCTCAGGGGCAAGCCTATCTTTTCTGTTTTGTGTTACCTAATGCTTAGCATTACAGRGCTCCTGCATTGTACTGCAATATAAATAATAATAATAAAGTATGAAGATCATTTCTTAAGTAAATCAGCAAGAAGTCAGTTCTAATACTGTACTGCTATTTGTTTTACTTGTTCTGTGTAGATAAAACCACAGGTGTTCTTTTTTCATATGAAAGGTGACTTATCTATAAAACAAACAAGATGAGCGCCAGCTGCCCAAATTGCTCTCTAATGCTGTTTAAACAGTGTGTTTTGTGATTCCAGGAGAAAATCTCTTCTTTTTTAAGTCTATAAATGGCAGCATAAGTTCACTTAGGTGTACAATAAATGTTCTGCTTAGGAAAAAAAAATATTGTTCAAATTACTGAACAGGATAAACAGAGTCTTCTTCGTCAAGCACTAGTAACACAGGTCCTGCCGTTAGGAAGGTGCTCATTTGGGGTTTTAAGTCATGAATTTGTTGATAAAACAGGAGACAACGAAGGGCTCAAAAATCTATCTGAGCACCACTTACAACATTTTGTATGGTACATGAGCGAGCCCTCAATGTCTTCTGTTCTTATCCTGCGACCAATATAAGAGTTTTGGAAAGCCCGTCTAACTTGAAGGAGAACACCGTGGCCAAGGCAAATGGAAAAGGAGAGGGCTAGTGAAAGGGCTTACAAAATGTTGGGACCCTCTTGACACGTACAGGGACATCTTGTGGAGTTCACTCTTAGTTATTGTACTGTATTGGTTTAACCTACAGGCCATACAGATAGATACCAGATTTTAGTTTTCTTCATTCAAACAGCTGTTTCTTTTCCTTTCCAGACTACTGAATCAGCTCCCTGACCATCCTTTGTTGCTCTTTCTTGCCCCCTCCCCAAGCTAAGCAATAGGAGCAGATGAAATGCTGACAGCATGTCCACTGCAGAGGGCAATTTCTACTGATGGATGACATGTCCATAACAGGTGAATCATCATTCTCATTTCTGTCTTTGAAATACATTAGTAACTATTAGTCAGTGTTATCACTGGACTTGCCTTTGCAGCAGCTGCAGTGCTCTGACTGTTCCACTTTGTCACTGTCTTTGCCCCTTTGCTTGCCCAGCATTTGACATTATGGACGTTGACCTGCCTTGGCCTCCCTCTTATAGGTATAAATTATGCTATTCTAATCCTCTGGCTTCTTTTCTCACTTCTATGACTTTTGTGCTTATTTAACAGATCCCGGTTTACCCAGGCACAGGTGAGATCTTACCCTCTTTGGGTAGCCTGAATCCACTATATATATTGGGTGCATCCAGAGTGTGAGGGAGTTGTAACCCAAATTCTGAGTCTTCTGGCTCTTCACATGAGTTGCTGAGTATCTCTTTATAGCCCTTGATGTTGTTTTCTGTTCTGCTTTGATACAGTATGAAATAATAATCAATAAGGAAGGAGAAGAAAAGGAGTTAAACAGAAGTGGTAGTAAAAGTAATCATCCAAATAGCTGAAAGGAAAGCATTCAAAAACATCAGCTGTTTTCACTGGTGTCACTAGGGTTTTGATAAAGTATAAAATGGGAATGACTGGGATCAGGTCTTTAGCAATCTCAGGTTTATTAAAGTTTAGTACTTATCATGTAGAGTGTACATGAAAACTTTCTTTCCACCTCAACCAATAATGAGGATATGATTAGCATGCAAAGAAAATAGGAGATAAAATGAAATCACATTTCAAAGAGATTTTGGAGATGAAGATTAAAAAATGCCTCTTAGTAGGCTCAGGAAATAAAATTCAACAGGAATCAGGTTCCTCTTCTCCTCTCCCTGTCCTTGAGGTTTTTGTGTTCCAGGAGCTGTGGAATATAAAGTGATAAAAGTCGTACCAAAAGGATGCAACATACTTGAAGCTCTTTTTCTCCCCTTTGATCTCGTCTGTCGCCTGTACTCCTAAGTAAATAGCCAGGTCACAAAGAATTAATCTTGGAGAGGTCAAAAGTGCCATAGCATTTGCCAACAAGTCTTTCAGTTTGGAGCACAGATTAAGCAACCACAATAGAGAGGGAGCCTGATGAAATCGATCATTCAGCTTGGGAGAAATCATAATTAGCTTTCCTGTAAAGCAGCTCCACGGGAACGCAGCCTCTGAGGCTCCCTGAGACTGTGACAGATCTCTGGGAATCTGGTTTTCTTATCCCTTTTGGGATTCATTTCTTGTCTGCTGCATTATGTGCATGAGATGGGCAAGTCCTTCTTCTTCTCCCCAGGGTGCTGACAGGCAGGGTTGGAAGGGTCATGTTCTTGCATAGTTACCGCTCAAAGACTTGGTCTAGTTTCCTTTTCCCAGCTGTAGCCCCATACTATGCAGTAAACAATAAGGCAGGGAAACAGCAAGGGAACCAACAAAGAGACTGCTTCTAGCTCCTTATATTCCCAAATCTTTGTTAGCTGTTCTTCTGCTGCATTATTCCTGAGCATGCATTTGAAACTGTACTGGATGCAATAAGAAAATATATTCGTGCTCAGTGCAATATGTGGCAGACACTCACTCCTGCACCTGCATCAGTTTCTCTCTTCAGCCCTGCTGGAATAGAAAAATAATTTCTTGCAAAGTCGCTTACAATTGCTTCTAACTTTATTGTAATAGACACTGACCTTTTAAACCACTAAGCCTACAGGGGGCTAAATTATAGAGTTTACCTCCCTAGATGCTCCTTAGCTGTCATAATGAAGGAAGTTTACAGTGGGGAAGTGAATGAAGCAAGCATGTTTTTAACCATATGGTAATTATCTGCTATCTGTGCAAAAGACATAAAGTGTTGTTTACTGGATGCGAAAAGAGCATCTGAGAAGGGATTCCCTGGAGAGGGAGTAAGGGAGATTTGGCACAGTGGCTGCTCTTCAGATGGCTTGTAATAGACCATATAAATTTGGAATATGCTATTGTTAATCAGTGGAGATTGGAGATGCTTGGCACATAATGTTTAAATTTTAAGGAGCAGGTGATTGTCTTGCCAAGCAGGCATTTTTTTAAAACTCTAATTGAATTATGCAAATGCATAATTGTTGGTTGAGCTTTCAAAGTAAGAATAAAGAAAAATGCGTAAAATGACATCCTTAACTCTTTGATGTGAGTGGCACATTAAATAAGAAGAAAATTACTCTGGTAGTAGTTAGAAGACCAATAAGCTATAGGCTGTGTTCGCTCTCTTAAAAAAGTACAGTTTGGTTTGAATTCTCTTTTCTTGCTTCCAGCACCTAAGTAATATATTCTTTGCTTCTTAAAAAAGGAGCAGGGGGAGAGGTGTCGTGGTTATAACTGTAACCACACAAGATTGCAAATCATTTAATTTTCAGTACATTTAATTATTCGGAATAACTGCCAAGGCTCGTTTGCACAAATCTACTTAAACTGCTTTAGTATTTCAATACTAAGAAAATTAGTTGTGAAAATCTAGTCAAATCATTTGCACTATAGTGGCTGAGTCTGATGCACACTTACAGTCCCTTTAAACTGCCCAGTAGTGCACYGAAAGATTGAGCCTCAGACATGCAAAAAACAGTTTTTGGTGAAAACTGATGTGCTAAGTGTCAAGTAAAGAACATTAATTCATTATTTTTGTTTTTTTTATTTATTGTTTTCAGCTTTAGCCATAAAACCAGCAGTTTTTTTCTGTGCTGAATAGTGAAAATAGTCACTATATAGTTAATGCTTATTTCTTAAGAAACTCTCTTCGAAGTGATGGGCATACGTGCTACAGTAAAAGCACTGCATGTTGAAATGAGAATGTGACTGATCAGTCCCTACATCATTTTTCATTTGTGTATTTCTCAAAAACCTTGTTTACTGAAGAAGGAAAAAGTTACGTTAGTCATTTGTATTTGCAATGTTCAGTACTCAGTATTCAAAAGATTTCCAGGCTGAGCATGCTAAGTTTAAGCAGTGAGACCTTCAGGTGGAGATTTCAGAGAGGTAAAATGAGAAGCTGAGTTGTAYAGATGGAAGGAGCTCATGAATAAGAATGTAGGTGATATGAAGAAACAGGCTAAACCATGAAAGGGTAAAAAGAAAATGATGTGAGGAAAATGGAGATAGGATCCTAYGACACAGCGTGATCCTTAGAGGAGAAATGAATGAGCCAGACGAGAAGGATTTAAGAGAGTAAAGCTGGGAAATCTACGGGAAGGCAGGATGCTGTGACCGACAGATTCAAAGGCAGCAACAAGCAAAAACTCAGACAAAAAAAAACCCTTCTCCTCACCACTATATGCTGTCCCTCAGCAACTCCTAAAGATATAGGATCTGAGCCTTAAAGTCCTTACTTGTATGAGAAGTCCTTTGATATCTGTCAGATTTCCAGTTGGGTTACTCACTTGAGTAGGTATTTCAAGGAGTAAATCCTTAAGGTGTAAATTTTTTATGGCAGGGTTATTATCTTTCAAACCAGGCTCTAAAGCCCAGTGCACATTTATGGTGCCATTTAAATGAAAAACAATAATATATGATGTAGTCTGAATATTATACTTAATGAGCTATATTTTCTTTTAAAATAAGGTTACAGACTATAGCCAGAACATTATGCTGCCATAAATTTCATGAGACTTTTTTCTAAACACCTCAGTCTATAAAAGTCAATGACTCACAGAGTAGACATAATCTAAGGGAAACTTTGACCTTTTGCATAATAACAGCCTTACAGCCTGTCGTGTCAATGCTCTGCTTCCTCTGAGTATACTCTGAAGGCCTCAGTAAAATAACCGTTATGGCAATTTCCATCTGGAACTTGCATTTTAATAATTCTGTAATTATATTTAAGCGGCWATCTCCTTTACGCGATGCCTTTTTCGCATTGTTACTCAATGGCTCACACAATTATTCACCCCTTAACTCAGAGCAATCTGCCTTGTAGGACTTGAGGAAGCAGGTTGCGAGAGGTGTGATGGAGCTGTTGTTGTTTCTCAATGACTGTCAGAGCAACTGGATGTCTTTTTGTTTAAACATGACAAATATTACTATTTCACTGATATACCTGGTTATAGGGTATTTAAGCCTAACATATTCAAAGCCTTCTAGTTCTCACCGCACGTCAAACCCTTTCTGTTTTACACAGCTGCCATTCACAGGATTTTCAGTCAGGTACACAGAGGCTGAGCTCAGATGATGTTTCTCATGAGGAGAGCTGAGATGTGTTTATGTCTATGAATTATCCCTCCTCACCTTCCTCATGTCTGAGTTTTCCTTGATAGATGCAAGAATATGATAGCTGTCCTTAAGTCTCAAGTTGTTAATTTTTATTTTCCTTATTTCCCGTATTGTAGAGTTTGTTCTGCTGTCAGGTCAAAACGATGTATGTGGACTTCAGGACTTCACAGAAACAGCTTTTGGGTATTTCATGTCTGTGGGTATGTTTATGTGATGGAAAAAGCAACCCTTGGTTACAGTGGGAGTAACCGTGGCAGAGAAGCTGTGATGATTTGCCAAAGAATTTTGCCCTTTACCTTTCTTAATCTCAACGGTTGTAAACCTCTGATATCAGGGTATATACAGTAGACACTGATCAAATTGACTTTCAGTTACTAAGATGGCATTCAACAGGAGATGAAAATGAATTTTTGTTACTATTTTTATTGAAGTCCTTGGGTTTCTTGAAAGTGCTTTGTGTGAGACCAGGCTTTGAATGCTTTTCTAGAAGGTCAGGCAAGCAGCTTGCTGCRTCCTTCATGTTGGAGAACATCCTGTGTTGGTAAACAGTTACCTCTCTCTTATCAGGGATCTGTGAAGGCATCCGCTCAAAAAGTAATTAAATAAATAACATGCAAAAATGTTGGTTGAGCCCTCAAAAAATACTTACCAATCTATGATAATTCCGTGAGTTAGGGGGAAAAAAAAGTAAAGGAGGAAGGGAGGAGGGGAAATAAAGGAATTTAAAAATAGCTAAATTAATTATTTTGAATTATTACTCCCCTGAAAAAAATTCAACATATTGTTTTGGCTGCATTTTCTTGTTTTTCAGAAGAACCTCAAATTGTACTAAACTTTTCTTCCTATACCGGGTTGCCTATTTTGCTTTATTTATAGCTGTGTCCTTTTTTCCGCAAATCAAAAAAAAAATAGCAATAATGTTTTTCTTTGCTGCAGAGAAGACACAAAAAAAAGCATTGTGGGTATTGTTTTCTTCTGATTTATCTACTAAACCAACCATGGAACTGAGCACAGTTCTACATATAATCTTGTGGGCTCCAGCTATCATCTCTTTTGTATTTGGGTGGAAGAGAGTGTAAGAAGACATGAACTAATGCATGATTCCTGCGTAAAGAAAGCTCCATGAAGAGGGAACTAAGATCTCAGGTAGACTTGTTATTTGTTACGCACTCAAATATCTATGTTTACTTTACTGCAGACAAGATGTGAGCTCCAACAAGCAAATATCTGGTAAGCTATATCAACATTCATGGTCTTCACAGTACTTGAAGTGCCTTGAGATTGGATTCAGTACTGTCCTACCTGGTGACTGATGCTGGTTTGAGGTTGATAGAATAAAGTGGACAACCAAGAGCAATGTTTATTACCTATCCTAATTCTAAGATGCCAAGGCTGAAACGCTGGGAAAGCTCTCTTCCAGGTGTGTTCTGGAACAGTATGTGATTTGTCAGGCTGTGTAACACGGATGATGTGATCTGGAACAAGACAGGCAGACTGCACTTCTTTCACGTATCTAGACAAGAAATATGTCAGCTGTACTTCACTGGAACTTCYTTTATCTATATTCTGCTTGTTACTTTCCTGTGTCCTTTATTCACGCTTTCTGATTTATTTGATGTTTGATGTTTACTGACCCCACTGATTAACTGGGAGCTTTTTTATTAGCTTTGGATCTCAGTCTAGTACTTGATTCTTAGGATCCTAAGTCCAAAATTCAAGATAGTATTTTAGTCCTTGAATCTATACTATGAAATACAAATGTTTGACTTTATGCATATTGCAAGTCCCTTTAAGTTCATTGGTACTTTCACTTTAATTTCAGTGAAGCTGATGTGCAAAGTACCTGCTTAAAGTTAAGCATGCACTTGTTTGCGAAAGAGGAAATTTAGCAGGTATGACTATGCAGTTAGGTAAGAATTAGTGTAATGTCTGATCTTTTTATTATATAACCTTCTTCTCAAAGAAATTGCTTCTTTTTCTTACCATTTAACAGGCTAACAGCAGAATGATTTCATCTTTCCCCATATACACCTCACTTGGGCTTTTCCCAGTATATTCTTAAACAGTATTTTGACCTCTAAATGGTGATGTACACAGGTTAGTAACATTTATCTTGTAAAGTTCTAACCTTCAGGTTCTGTACAGATCCTCAAATAGGAAGGTCAAGAATGCATACAAAATGTTTAATTCTGCTTTGCAAAGCAGAGCATTCAGGACATCATTGGCAAAAATAATTGCAGGAGGTTTTATTTTATGCTTCAAGTGAATAAGCCTGACTTTAGGATGTTTGTACTCTTTTTTTCCTGTAGAAGGACCAAGTGGCTGAGAATACTGGATGGAAATGATGGGATTTTGTTTTGCAGTAGTACAAGTCTAGTGTGTTTTTTGAATGTGAATGTGGTCTCATTGGCAGGGTTTGCACACAGATGTGTGGCATTAACACAGTGGATAATTGGATATTGCAAATGAATTATCCAAATGTGGTGACTAACAGGATAATGTCCCTAGCTGATGTATTCAACACTCCTTTAACATTAAGAAGGAAAAAGAAAAAACAGTTATAAGAATAAATGTGCTTCTTTACATTTCGATTTATTTTTAATCAATAACAGTCTAAATTATCGTGATGCAATTCACTGTATTTATGTATGCACATATATTCTTATATGTAGAATATATCCACACAGCAGTATACATATGTATATATAGGGAGGTACACTCATAGTATATATACCCTGTTACAGTAGATATTTGATACACGTTAAAATAATATAGAGAGGAAAATCGTGAGATCCAGCTACCAAGGTTCTTGTATATTATCACAGATATTGATCAGTCAGGGGAGATGCACTGATCTTACCCACTGAAAATCTAAACATGGTCTTTTTCCTCCACTTTTTTATCTTTAATTGCCTTTTTTTTTGTTCACTCATGTAGTTGTCTGTCTTGGTCACTTCTGCCCCTTGTTTCATACAAAAATACATTACAGGAAGAAACATTTTTAATTTCTGCAGTAAAAGTCTGTTGTCTACTGTATTTGGTATAGAAATTTTTCCAAGCTTTATTTTCCTTCCAGTTAAAATTAAATGAAAATATCATGGTGAGTTATACTTTCTGGTCCCACAGAAAACTGAATTGCTTTCCTCTCTGAATCTTTATTTGCAGAGTATTATGCATTTGCTTTTCTAAATTAGCCAAGGTTTCCAAAATCATCATTATCATCTGCAAAAATGGTTAAAACATAGCATAGTATCTGAGTTCATATAGTGTGACCAGCATCCTGTTTCTTATTTGGCTACTGTGCCTGCAATGAATATTTCTGGTTATTATTTTGAGAGTTGTTTCAGGGGTCAGATATCCTGCAATTCTTGTAATTTTTTCTTTGAATTTTTAGCTCTGGAAACAATTTGCTGTTTATCACTGTACGTACTAAAATTGCTTGGTCTGCATTGTCCAAATGTAAAATAACTTTTCTTGTCACCATTACTGTCAGCAGAATTAACATGTTTCCTAAGGTATTTGACTGTGCTGCTGATACCTTACAATCTGTAGGAAGCCTGGGTAAAACTTAAAGACACATTCTCTTGTAATAATTTTAATAAAAATAAAAGTACACAACACATTCAGTGACTTCATTTCAGACATCACAGTTTGGTTTATTTAAGCCAAAAAACAAATCGGATATTACCTTGGTCTTTATTGTTTGCAGTATTTAATGTAATTTTGGGAGGCTATTTAGTGTGGAATTTTAGATCAAAACAATGTCATCTGTGATATCAAATTAAATTCTCCTTCACTTTTTAAAGGATTAAAATATTCTTTTACAAAAATGTTTGTCAAGTATGCTTGCTGGACTACGCTTCAAAAATAAATTCAGAAAAGAGATAAATTACATTTCTAGCATCTTGGAAATTATGCACAATATTGGGCATAAAGGTCACAACGTTTTTAACTATTTGAATTCATGAGATGTACAAGGCAGACTAAATCCATCAAAGGACTTGCTCCTGGCTGACTTATGTACACCAGATGGATGTACATGCTGTTACATTAATTTTAATGGGTTTGCCTTAAAAGGTACACACTTAGGTGTGCCAAAGACCTAACATTCACATGCAATAGGAAAAGGATAATGTTTTACTTCTGGGGTTCAGCGGGGAAAGTAGCAATGGTAATGAAAAGCTGCTAGGCACAAGAAAGGGRGTTTAAAGGCATGTGGGGCTGTGAAAATTCATGTGTTATTATGAAAACCATCTTTTGTAAACAGCAAAACCTTCCACAACAACTTTCCTTAGAGATTTTTAAAACTAAGTCAATAATTGGCTTAAGTAAACAGCTGCATACCTATGTGTTAATAAAGGAAGTTTCTGTCAGTACATGTACATGGCTTAAAATGGAAATTTAAGACATGACATAAGAKAATGGTTTTGTTTATTCCAGACTGGATATATTTATTAGTCTGTGTGTAGTTGTATTGCTTACACACTGTTAGAAATCACTAATGCTRATCCCATAGATAATCAAATTTTGGACTTTCCTTCAATATGAGGAAACTGAAACATAAGTTATAGCTGAAGTCTAACCACCACAAACATGGAATACAGACTACTACTGTTTCCTTAATTACAACAGGTTTACATACAGCACACTGAATCTTTAAAACAGTGCCTGGACACCTTTGCTCAGCTTGTCACTCACCACCACAAGTTTTGTGTGTGTGTAGAAGTAACAGAAGCAGCAGTTTCGGTGGGCATTCTGCTTCCCCCATGCCACCTCTCCCCCTCTCTCCACTGTAAAGCCCTTGATTTTGCATTTTATTTTATGAGCAGGAGTCTGGTTTTGAGGAAACCATAGGAAAAGGCTAAGTATTACCAGAACCATTGCCATGATATTTGTGAAAATATGCTAAATTTTGAGATGGACAGCATAATCTGATGTGTAGACTTGTAAATTAGGACCTGATTTACACTCATTTCTGGCTTGGAAGCAGAGTTTGGTTATGAATCATTTTCTTCCTTTCGCCCCTCTCTCCTTGAGTCTGCCCTGATTTCACCGTTACCTGCTTGGGTCAAGGACTAGCCTTTTTTTGTCTTTCTACTGGTCCTAATACTCTTTGAAGCTTTTAGATGAAGCCATAATGTAAAATAATAACAGATGCATTATAAAACTCAATGGGAAATGAAAACATGTTTCAATCTGGGGGTGGAGGAGGGGATAAGAGTTTGAGGAGTGGAAGTGCAAAACATGATCASAATGATCGAATTTCATCTTAAGCCATACTTGACCCTTTTATCACAACCAGCAATTTAAAAACAGTCTTAAATATTAACTTAGCTGTGACTTGATAATACACTATAATACAGAAGCTGCCTAATCCCTCAAAATGTGCTTAAGTGAGAAGGGGAAGCAGTGTTGCATGCTGGAAATGTCACCATGAAATGAGAACCATTGGCACAACGTCATAACACACGTCTCGGGGACAGACGGCAACTGCCGCCGTGCTGCCAAGGACATCGTTTTAAAGTGTGTTGCTGAGTTCAAGAAAGGCATGTAAGTTCAAAGCGTGTCTATGTAGAAATGAACAGGAAAGAGTTTGGTATTGGTTAGACGCATTGCTGCCATTAACAGCGTCGTCCTCAGAAGACTTATTTCTCAAACTCTGGAAAATCTGCGTCCTTTCCCGAGACATGTATCTTCTCCGTTCAAACTCCTTCTTTGTCTTCTCCCCAAATCGAGAGCAATCCAGGTTTTCACAGAGGAAATGACAGCCAGCTGCTTATATTCACCCTGTTGCCCCAAAAAACTGAGCTGTTGATGGCCATTAGAAGAAGTGTGGAGTGCCTGGAAAAAAACCAATCTACCAAAATGCAACCTTTACAAAAATAAAGTACTGATTTTCAGCTCTATAGCTCTTATTTAAAGGAAGAAAGTCAATAGATGGGAATGATTGAACTTGGCATTTAATTTTTTTTCTAGTTCACCAGTGCATTTAAGTCTGTCTAAAATAGAGGAACCTTAGAAGGATGAGACAGATTTGCTCTTTATGGCATGAGAAAATCCATGAGATTTTTTTACAAAAATTCTTTGTGAAGACTATTCATTTTTATCGCCATAAAGAAGGGAGGAGATATTATATACGTTTTAACACAGTGCAATCAATTTCTTGTCTGATGTTGGTAAAGGCAGGATTCTAAGTCTGATTGGCAGAAGAAACCCTAGGGCTAGCCACTAAAGATGGCCATTATCATTTATTAAGCAGGTGTTGAAATGAATTGGTCTTTTATCGTAATGCAGATTTACAGTGCATTAGGCAATCCATTTTTCAATTTAGTGTACTGCCTCTGATAAATTAACAGATGTCGATTGATTTTTTTTCCTTCAGTCCCCCTGTTTACACCTGACAGCCAGTGCTTTATAGCTGAGCAGTTATTTGAAGTTATAAACATTATAATTAGCAATTTTTTAATTAGGCTGACAATTAACAGGAGATTTGCAAAGCTGCTAATTTGACATGTCATACTCTCCACAGTGTTTATGTTAACCACTACTTGAGTGAATTCAATTGAACAGAACTACGGTGTCTGAAAAATCAATCTCAGAAGAACCGTTTTCCCCACTTGGCTAACATTATGGCACTTCAGGCAGAGAAGTGGGACTTCAATGAAATTTTACAATATGACAATTCCAGCAATTGAAGTTTAAACAATGCGCCCGTGTTAGCTCAGACATGCAATTAAACATGAYGTGCCAAACACAGGCATGTTCTGGGCTCTTTTACTAATGTTAGGCTTTGAAGTTTTTACTTCTTAAGGACTAAGACCAAAAAAACCCAACAACCAGCCTACCCCAAACAGTACAGAGTCTCAGCCCTGAAGATAACCTCAGTTCTTTGGGATGAACAAAGGAAAAGGAAAATATATCATTCTACTATGTGCCTGTGTGGTCGTTGATGAAATCTGTGTAGCTTTTCCAGCAGAATTCTGCATATCCCAGTACAAACTGGAGTGGCATGAATAGAAGTGTTACAGCAGTCCTGCTGCAGCAGGTGGGAATTTCCTGGCACCTTCCATTAATCTGACCTTCCTCTCAGGTGGTACAAAATGCCCTTCTTTCTGATTGAATTTTCTCTGGGAGCATTATCCACTGAATGCTATTGCCAATCCTGACATAGAAAAGGCAAGGCAATAAGGGGGTTAGAGAGAGCAAGAGAGAGGAGCTTGGGTGTGGAAAGAGACAACTGATAAAAAGTTGCCTGCCAACACCAGGGTTAAGATAAATTGGTGGGACAGCCTGAGAAAACATGTTTCTGGTCGGCTGCAGTTGAAAGGACCAGAAGTGATGTGTTCTTAGGTCATTTCTGTGAATTAAGATACTTAATCACATCCACTTTGTAGGGGAAACAAGGCTAGCTTTTAAATGCAAATGGACTTGATCTTGACTAAGAAAGCACTCTGCCTTGAAGAACATGGGTATTTCCTTTTCTTATATAGGCTTTTTCTTAACTTTATTTCAGGGGGGKTTTTTTTGCATCAAGTCATGTACTTTCATCAGGTACCTGCTTCTTTTGTATTCTGTTTCTGAATTGGCTCCTCGTTCTCTCCACTTGATGGCTCATCTGGTGGAAGCACTATTAGCCCTTAAAATAGAACACGATAACAATAAAAAGAAAGAAAAAAAAATGCAGCCTCCTGCACACATTTTTAAAATCCTGCTTCTTTAATCCTCTGCAACCATTGAAAGATGTTCACACCCCTTCCCCTGTTAGCCTTTCTTCCCTGAGGTCCTCACCTGTGATGGAGGTGAGACGCAACCCTAACTTGACTGGTGGTGAAGTACCAGGAGGAACCAGAATGCGCAGAAAGCGGTGCTCTCAGAAATACTCCCGCCCTGCAGTCTCCCCACAGGAGCTCAAAAGAACATCTAGACACAAAGTGATTGAAACCTTTCATTCTACTGATATCACTGCTCCACGTATCCATGATTTTAGTCATTTTCTGAACTTGCCTGTTTCCTAAAAGCTGCATGAGAATGAACGGGGTGAGGTACTTACTCAGATTTCACTCCAGTCCAATAGGAAGATAAAGAAAAGGGCTTATTTAAAGGGTGATCTCAATAAAGGTCTCAGGAGTTGATTCAAAATGGCAAAATACTTTGTGTATGCCTCACCTCTCATGCAGGATTTAACAGGCAAATAGTATCATGCTTAAATTAAAAATGTGGTCTCTGATGGTGACATGGCATTGAATTAATTTCATTTGAATAGTGAAGATTTTTACTACCTGGGAGTCTTGCATGAAGTGATTGAGGGACAGTTCCTTGGCTGGTACAGATCGTCAGAGGATCTGCCTCTGAAATATCCTGTTTTCTTACATGGAGTTTATGATTTCATTTTCTATTTCCTTTCAGTGACTAAATAGACACAATTTTGGGTTCACAACCCAATATGTTTTATAGCTTAGAAAACTTAAATGCCAATTTCTTTCTGGAGCAATTAGACAAAGAGTTTCTTAAAATGGATCTATCAGAGCAAATGAGGAATCAATACCAAATAAGTTATAATTAAATACATGAAGCTGTGGTGCTAGCATCTTACTATTTTTGAGCTCAAACAGTTCTAATTAGTTACATGGATAATACCGTGTTTGACATGAGGTGTATTCAAGAATCCATCTACTACTTGTTTCATCTAAAATCCTGGTTGCTCATTTCAAACAGTGAGTCAAACACTGCTGCCAAGGAGTGCTATTAATGGGTGAAGTATCCAATTTTTTCCCTTGTGGGACCAACACCCACCCCCAAAGCAGCAATTCTCCTCTGAGAATGAGTCAGAAAAAGAGTATTTAATCACGACTAGCATTCACTGCAGAGCTCATCTTCCTTACATTGATTGGGCAGGGAAGAGAGAAAGTTCTGGATTATGAAGATGTCCTTGGGAAACTAAGAGTCAATGAGAACTCAAGAAATTAGTAGGAGGGGCCTTTCACAGGGAAATTTTTGAAAAGGGAGAAGAGAGGGGAAGAGGTTGTTTAAAACCTTGAGTTCCAACTGGATTTTCTTCATCTAAAAGCTGATACACAAAAGAAGGACCGCTATGGTAGATTAACAGGTTTCTAGATAAGATACATAGAGGTCACACCTGAAACAAGGAAAAAAAGTTCACCTCGGGAGAAAGTGGAGTGGGAGAAGGGATAAAGGTGGACCCTGAGGATAGTTATTAAGGTGGGAGAAGTTAGATATAGGCAGTAATTACAAAAAAGAGAAGCGAGTATCTCTCCCTGCCAGCATGGGAGACGGGATCATGGTTTAGGCAATCTGTAGGCGGTGTAGGCTGCAAGGGTGGTACGCGTGGCACTGACAGGCTTCAGCCCATCAGGGTAGCAAACCCTACAGCCCAGATGAAACTGTATGTCATAAGGGAAAATAAATCTTTTCCATAAGGTCCAATAAAGTGGATACTTTGGGAGAGGTGTGGGAGAGGGTTTAACTCCACAAAGCAAACTGGTTAATGCCATTACAGCCTTTTGAAACTCTTGCATAATGTCAAGAAGGCCCCATCCCATTAGGAAAAAGGAGACAAAGGAGACACTCTGCTAATGAATATCCCAGAAAAGGACGTGAACATCACTCTAATTGAGAAAACTATTTATTTTGAGCTGTTTATTTAAGCACAGGAGGATTCCTAATGGAGCCATCAGACCTCACTCATTGGCTAATAGTTTAATTAGGCCCATCTGGTGGAGGCTGTGGAGAGAACTGTCCCAGCTCTCATATTGGCAGAGAGGTAATTTGTCATCCCGTGGCCCAGTGACTGRCACGCGAACATCTCTAAAGCCAAACAGAAGCTCAGCAATCTGTCTCACATGAGAATAGCTGAGAGCTATTGGAGGCTATTGTGTGGTTCACCTTGGCACACCGGGGAGAAATGACACTATTGCACAGTATCCTTGAGATAACCTCGGCAGAGAAATTCAGGCAGAGTCTCTCAAAGTCAATCTTGCCATTGTCAGCCAAACCAATTATAGGGAAAAGCTTCTTCCTCCCTTTTTCCCAACATCCCCTCTTCTGTGCGATCCTGATAAAACAATATGGTGAGGATGTTTTCTATTAGTTTGTGTTCAGGAGCATCTGTACTTCAGATACAAATTTCACTCCTACAAAATCTTGGAATAAAAGAATTTCCCTTTTGGATAGGAGGAACTTGCTGCTTTTAAGAAATCCTGTTTCTACAAGTGATGGAGCTGCAAATAAAGAACAGCCCTGCAGAGACTTCACACAACTGTAACCAATCTGTAAGCTGAGTAAATTGATACAACTATGGCTTAATTCACTAAAGAGGGAAAAAACTTCAAAACTCTATCAGCAGCTGCCTTAGAAGCTGGAATCAATATTTTCTTCGCAGTCTAGTGTTACTGTTAGTATTAGTGTTAGAAGATGTTAAAACCACCTCTGCCTCTTTAGGGGTAATACTTGAGAAAACATGGGACAACATACCAACAAAAGTTGTATCTCACATTTGTTTATCCAGTAGTATTTATGTGGCACTTTTTCTTATTCTTCATGCTAGTATAACCCACTGCCTTTTCCAAAACCCGGAAAGCACTTAATATGTCAAATATTTTATCAGCTTTTTTTTACAGGCTCATAATGTCAGTGCTGACTAAACTAAAAGAAGCAAAAAGCTCATCCAATGCAAACATAACAATTTCCACTATAAATGACACTTGAAGAGTCTGAGTAGCCTCAGAGGAGGCATCATAGCTTAAAAAAAATCTGTAAGTCAATAAATCACTCAGCTTTATACATGTCAGGTACCAATATATACCTTAAGAACCAAAAGATGGAGACAATACAGAGATTAAAAGGAACTGATACTTGAAAAATGAAAGCTTCTGAAGTGAATGTTTCAATTAATCTCATCGGCAAACAGTCCATTGTGATCTCTTGACCAAAAAATATTAGTATCCTTAAATTATTTTTCTGTGCCTGGCAATATTCACCATAGTTTTCTCAGTGTAAGTTAATACTCCTTTTTATTGTAGGATTTTTTCCATGAGCTAGACATTGCTGAACCAAAGTGCTATGTTTGAATACCATAAATTGAGCTTTGAGCAACCTGATCTAGTGAAAGATGTCCCTGTGCATGGCAGGAGGTTGGACTAGGTGGTCTTTGAAGGTCCCTTACAACCCAAACCATTCTATGATTCTATGAAACTGGATTTTGCTGTTCTTCTCACCTGATTTGATTGTACATGCTGTTGCAGATGCACAGTCATATGTTCATACTTTATCGATGCTAATTCCTGTGTATCATTCTTACAATGGATAGACACGTGTTTTAAAATTAGCAGCAGTGAATTCAAAGAGTTTCAGTTTGCAGTTTCAAACTTAGGAAATAATGCAGTTGACTAAAATTCTGCCAGTCTAGTTGCCCCATTAATTAATTTTGCTTCATATGCAAGTACAAGCATCATTAGTTTGTATCATTTTTAGCAACATCCCGAAAGACTCAGCAAGTCAGTTCTGTGCTCAGCCTGATAAACTGTCAAGACAATTTTGCCGGCAAAGCTAACTTGTGCAGTGCAAATATTTACCAAGAGATTATCTGTTCTTAAAACAAAGTCGCTAATCCAGGTTGTCTCTTCCAGACATAATTCTGAACATGTATATTGAGCAAGCTAAAAGCATAGTAACAAAAATGTTTTGCAATGTAAAAGCTTCATGATCATCTGCTGCCTTCAGCCAAATCTCTTTTGAAAGCTCGTTGTTGTGTGTCTTGCTGCATTGTGAATTCTGCTTTGTTTACAAAAGTGGAGGAGACAGTGGATGAAGTGGAAACATTTTTACTATTTATATATACACTTGACTGGTATTAACTGGTATTTTTGACTCCTACTGATCAGTTTTCTCCTCACTCACCTGTCTCACTTGTCAACACCATATGGGACAGATGACAGTCTTGTTCTTGTTCCTTGTATTCGAGCTAAAATCCGGTGTGTTTTATGTCTGAAGTGTCTAGTTTTGGTCTCGTATTGGTACTTCTATGATACAAATACTTCATAATAAATGAAATGCTACTAAATTTACTCAGCAGCATGCCTACTTGCTACTGGAAAAGCGCAAGAGTGCCTCACGTAGCTTGCAAAACTTGGAATAAAATTGATCTGCCATCATCTACACTGGTAAAGATGACATAGAAATGAGGCCCTGGAGATGAGAGCAGCCTGAAGCTACAGTGTAGAACTACATGGACCACAACAGCCACATCCCTACCAGCTTGGATAGTGCAGGAGTGGCTTTCCAAAGGGATGTTTTCCACGGGACCTGCAGCCCTGAGACCTGGTGCCTCAAGGAGAGGCAAACAGGATGGGTGCCCAAGACACGGGACTGCCCAGCTGCCCACCTCGGGGGGAACAGAGTGGCTGCCTAACACATGCAGTGAAGGGCAAAAATGGTAGTGGGATAATAGATTACTTTACTGTGACCCAGAGCAAAGGGCTGGATTACTTCAGGGAACTCAGGGAACCCCAAAGTAGATTAAAGGGATATCTTTCCTGTGAAGAATGAGAAAAAAAGATATCAAAGGTTTGTTCACTCTTATATGTTAGAAAAAGGCAATCCAACAGGAAAAGGCTCAAGCTATCCATTTATCTTTGTGGAAGACTGTATGGTTATTTATCTTTTTTAATTATGCTTCAAAAGGAACATGGTACTGCAATAAATAACATTAGGCAACAATAAAGGGAACAGCACAGAGAGYTGACTGTAACGTGTTCCCCTCACCCTCTTCATTTTAACCTCCATAAAAGTGTGGGTTTTTCCCTGTTGTTTGTGATATTCAAGACTGTGATATTTCTGGAAGCAAGTGAAACACAGCTGCTTGCTGATTAAGGGGATACAGGAGATGGCAGGATTACATTAGTATGATGCATGTGCTGCTTCTCAGGGACCAGCGAGTTCCCAAATTTAGTGCCAGATACACACACACAGCCGCACCTGAGCACATCTAAAAATGTGGCACTTCCACCAAAGGCTGAGCAGAGTTTATTATCACTTGTGTACTAGAGCAAATCCATAACATTCCTTGATGAGGACTGGGAAAGAACTGATACCTCTTTTAAAAGAATTCCAGTAACTTTGAAGGATCTTTTTCACTTTTAACTCTCAAGAAGCCAGCTAAGAAGGGCATTTGAGCTGCAACATTTATGTTGGGCCAGGTCTTCTGCACAGTGAAAGCATTTTCAGAAATAATTAATTTTACAGGGCTTACTTCAAGAGTTTTTCACTCAGGACACTTATGAAGAGGTTTGCTTTCTAGAAGATCGAGTGGCATCTCTCTGAAGTTTGCATTTTTCTGAAAGTTTGACACAGCTTGGGTAGTCAAACTCACCACTCTTTCTTGTTGTTTGGTATTTGGAAGCAAATTAAAGGGAATTAGTTAAGACTTTTTCTGGTATAACTTGGCCCTAAAGCTTTTTTGTAATCATGCTAGCAGTAATGTAACAATTTATCTTGCAGACAAGTCTAACAACGTCATAATTTCAAAAGCTAAAGAGTCTTTCATATTTCTTTCAGCAGAACTGTTGGGATTTTCATGTATGTTTTCACTTTGTAAAAATAGAAGTTGGAGCGTGAAACATAGATCATCCTATACACTCATTAGCATTTTAATGCCTTCTCAATTGTTAACAGATTTGATGTAGCTACTAGAAAGATAAGACTGRGTTGTGATTTACATCTACACTTTCCAATCCTGTAGTAGTCAGTTATATTACGTTTTACTAAGTGTAATGTCAGGTCTCTGAAATAAATTTTCAAACATTTGAAAAAAATAATAAAGACAATGATAAAGGAAAATGCCAATATGCCCTCTCCGATTTCTTTGCAAAGTGATAGTTCTGAATTGTTATTTTTGCAGAGCTCAGAAAACTTTCCCCAGCAGAAATAATAAATTGTATAATTTGAAAATGAAAGATGATTTCACATCATCTTTTCACAAATTCTGCACAACTTAACCTTATAGTGTAATAGCATAAAGCAACATAAACATTCACAACAGAATGCTTTGCAGAAATTGTAATACAGAGAAGTTATTTGAAGATTCATATTTCACTATATATTTTTAACGTATGACTCTTATGTTTTTTATCAGGAACAGAGTATTCGGTTTGGCTTACTGAATAGCAAACACGTTTCTGAACATGTACAGACCAACTAGGATGTAGCTGTTAGACTTTACATACATTTTAACTTCTCAGAAGCTATCAGCTCCAAAAAGAGCTGTCAAATCCAAGAGCACCGTGGCATTGTATTTAGAAATATTCTTAGTGTCAGGAATGATTGGAACTATTCAAATTAAACTACAGAGTACATATCAACGAAGCCTGGCTAACTGAACCTTACCATCCGAATATAGGCTGCTGTATTTGACATGCCTCTCTGGTTTGACTCGTTTGCAGTCCAGCACTCATTGCCCAACAGTTATATGTCCTGCTGCATCAGAGCAAGCCAGAATGCAGAACATCACCAGGATCACCAGAAGGTCCACCAGAAGGTGTTTTCTTGGYAGGAGTATCATTACTGACATAGCTGAAACAGAGTCAGGACTTTTGAATGAAAGAAAGATTCCTCTGTTCAGAGAAATCGTTATGTTAGGCCAATATGGCAAACAACTTTTTTTTTTTTTTTTATTTGGAATTTTCCATTTTATCTGCCATCTCCTTTTAGGCAACTGTCCACAGAGAATATTGATGGGGAACTAGATACCACTGGCATTTTGCCATAAGATATTCGTGTACTATCCTGTGCTGGCTGTGTTATGGCCTAGAAAGTCTCCAGTGAAAGTTGAACAAAACTCCTACTTACGTGGTTCATTTATTTCAGCAGAAGGGCTTTAATACAACAGATGGAAACTTTCAATCTTATTGTCTGTGCTGTACCTACTGTACGGAGGCAGAGGATTTGAATTTTCAGGTGTGCTGATTCAATGTTTCATGACTTTTGTTGGACTGGAGGGAAAACTGCAAGTTTTGTTTGCTATTTTTAAAAGAAAGAAAAGGGTTTGGAAGGTTCCCTTGCATAGCTTGTCCAGTAAGTCAGATGATCTAATGGCTCTTCTGGATTTAAAGATCTGCTAATCTCCCTCAAACTAAGAGAGTGACTTGAATGCATTGGATTAGATATTTCAATATTGACTGCAGCTGTTTGAGAACAGTCTTTAKGCCCTGCTGTGTTAACCCTTGCTTTGAACCGGAGTATCAAAACTTTCTGAACTTGTAGGTTATCTGGCTGGTGTTATTAGCTCTCCCATATTGGGGGAGAAGGGAGGAGRGGGGCAAGAAATGAGTCGGGCAGCTTTTCTCAGAGAGGGCATAGCTTGAGATTATATTTGCACGGTGCTGTTAGAAAGTGCCTTGAATGCACTTTTCATCACTTGGCAAATTGGATCTCTTCCTGTCAGAAAGTTAGACTCTAAAAATGTAACATGTCTGTGGCAGAGATTTCCAACTGCCAACAAAAGGCTCACTTTCATGAGGAAAATAATTTAAAATGCTTCTGAGTCATTGTGAAAAATACGGGCCATGCCTGTGTCTGCAAAACCCCATTGAGCTGAGGCACTGAAGACAAGAAAAATTGCATTCATACCACTGTGATCATCATCTGTCCATTCAGCGCGGTGCTCTCCAGGAAAAGACAGAGCTGGAGTGACAGCTCAAGGAGCAGCCTGCGCCTTTCTGTGTCACTGCTTGTGCTAGCCTGTGGCACCACGCGGGAGCAGGGGCGCGGAGGAGTGTGAGAAAGGAAACCCTCCGTGCAGGTTTCTTTTTCCTCCTCTCCTTTCTTCATCCCTGAAGTCTTGACGTAAACTTGCTGTGATAGATGCAGGTGGCTAAAAATAGTGTGGGTTTTGTGTACCATACAAGCAAGTGAATAATTTTCTGCTGTAAGCAGGATGCCAAGGGACAGCAAAAACCTGATGGTAATGGCAGGTAAGGTACAATGATGGAGTGCGGCTTCCAGCCCACTAAATCAGTGGCAGAGTGCTTGGTACATTTGCCAATGCTGCTGCAGCCAGAGAAAAGCCCTGGGGAAATGCTCCCTGCATTTAAAAATTATACTTGAGATATACATGTTTTATACTAGGAGTTTGATAATTTATCCTCGCAGCATAGGAACCTTGCAGTAACAAGTGATAGTTCTTGTTATATTACTTGTTGCAGCTTCTGCCTCCTGGATTTTCAGATTCTCTGCTTCTAGCCAAGAATATACCATATGTATCTCCCCACCAGTTTATTCGCTTTGGGGCACAGAAGTCTAAAAATTACAGTAAATGCTGGACAGAATCTAGGAAGAAACCATCACAATCAGTTCAGATTTTCCTGGTTGTACCTCTCATATCATCAGCATTACATCTGGAATTTATTTCATACAATTATAATAGATGAGACAGTTCTTATGTATAGGATTGTGCTCTGACTTTTGGACAAGTAGGCAATCCACTATAGATTCCCATTTTGACACTTTGGTGAGTATAAATCCCATTATTATTTAGTGTCCTAATGCCATACTGACTCTTACTAGCAGCGGTTTCCATCATCTGGAATGAAATCCTGATCCTTTTGAAGTCAAACGGTAACATTCCCATTGACTTTAGCAGGACAGATTTAACTTCCAGAGCTGTGCAAGATTGTAAGTCACCTGCCGCTAGCCAGATCCTCCAGCAGTGGGTATTTTTATCGAGTCGACCTCATTTATGGAGTTGCCTCAGAAAGTCTGCTTAGACTCAGAGAAGATACAACTGGAATAAAGCATGTGCCTTCTTAATTGGAAAGTGGGGGAGGCTGAGTTTTACAAGAGGTATTTAGTGCTAAATAAGGAATAGAATCGTTTCTCTGGGGAGCTTGAAATCCTTTTAAAACTTTTATAGCTTCCTGTTTTTCTACGTCGGGTTCCCACTGCCAGATGGAGCATTTCATATCCCAGAAGGATGCACTTCTGTATCCTCACCAGGCTTGCCACACAAGGGACGATGGAGGGAGCAGCCGGGAAGCAAGCCTGCTATTTGAGGGGTGGTGGCAGCGGTGCTGCTTATGGGGTGTGAAGAGGCTGAGCAGAACACGGTGTCTTGCCCCTTCCATGCTCACGATTGTTAATTGTATGGCGAAGCATGTCTGAATTCCTGAACTGAGTAATGGGCTGTGAATTCCATCCCCACTGCAGCAGTATAATCTAAGGCGTGTAAATTTTATACTCAGCATGTTTGTTTCTCCCAGCATTGCAAGAAAACCAGGTTTGGGAGGATGCTTCGATCCTTTCCTCTGGATGATGAATGCAGTCTATAGCCACACTCTCCTTCATTATGCAAATAGTTCAGACAAACCTTCCTTCCCTCCACTTCTGTATTTAAATGTGCTATTGTGAACAAAAGATCCAGTGCCATTGCAAGGACTAGTATTAAATTGTTCACATCATTAGTTTAAATGAGATTACGATTATACCATCTGCATTCAGTTGTACTCCATTCAAACCTTGTCATTGCCTATGCCAAACTCAACATCTTTTGGGGTTTTTCTTTGAACACCATTTATCTGTGTTTCCAGCCTATGCAAAGACACCTCACTGCCTGTAATGGCTGCATTTAATGTCCTTTACTTAAGCATTGCTGGTTTGCTGGGTCTTTATGTCAGATTTCCCATTCCACATTATTAGTGTTTAAACTTGCACCTTTTTAAAATCAGATGCCAAATTAACCTCATGTTGCTCTTTTTCTAAGCATTCCTCGCTTGCTAGAATACCCTGGAAATTAGCTAATTTTCTCTCATGCCTGACGTTGGCAGCCAGATATGAAAGCCAACTTCACCAGCTGGCAGAGTTCACCATCCAGTTGTTGGCCCTGCTGAGCACACACGGGACTCAAACCAGAAGCCCCGTGGTCCCTTGGCAGCAGATCTGTTGGTAGCTGTGAAAGGGAGACGTGTCCTGTGTCAGAGACCTGAGCTTCTGTGAGCTGGAAGCCGCTCTTCCCACATCTCCCCCCCATGGTGCTGCTTGGCACGCCGATGGTCCCAGGACCGGTTGACACCCGACTCCCTGTGCGGTACTTGCTCTCCTGGTGTGATTTGGCTGAAGTCTATGGTGCTCTTTAGTTCTTAATAGCAAAGTCCTGCCAGTCTGACTGGTATCCCTCCAGCAGCCTGCTTTATATATACTTGGACATTGCGAGCAGTGCCTCCAGTTTTTATGTTAATGTTTGCATTTGGTGACGTTCGCCTGTCATAGAAGTCACCCTCCATGTCCCAGCTGCATTTAGTAGCTGTGCTGGTGGCGATTCCCCACTGCCATGTCCTTCCTCAAATCCCTTCTCAGCATGAGTGAATGTCGCCAAGCATGGCACGCCTGGCAGCCTGCTCCTGTTCTTCGTCTCGTCTCAATTCCCACTCATCTGACAGAGTACCAGAGAGGTCGCGGGTGTTTGTCCTTTGGCTGCCAGAGGTGGCTCTGGTGCCCAGTGGTTAGGCAGCTGGGCCTTCCTCTCCCCTGCTCATCTGTCTCTTGCCTGAAATACTTGCAGGGACAAATAAGAGGCTTGGGGAGAGCACGCTGAGATGTAGCTATAGGAAGAAAGAGGCAGTGAACCAGCCCTTTCTTTTTTTATTTAAACCAGCTGCAGCCACATGAGCTGTCTACCAGCTGTCCCCTATCTTCCAGGAGAGTTTAAGTTGAGGGCAGCCTGTGACATGTTTTGCATCATTTCTGTCACCAGAAGTAGAACTTTTGATTGCAGAAGACTGCATCCAGGATAAGGTTACAGTTATGGCGAATTACTTATAACATGTAACACAGATTGTTAAATTTGCATAAAATTGCACAGGGAGGACAGCACAATTTGGCTGCTCTGAAGAAGATACATTCAAAGAGAACAAAAGTAGTCCCATTTACGTGCGAGCACGCAGGAGTTATTTCTTCCTCTGATTTTGTCAGTCTTTCATTTGTTTCCTTATTAGAGGACTACCCATTCAGTGCAAGGACTTTATTTTCTGTGGATTTTATGGCTCTATGTGTTGTGGAGGCTCAAGGAATAGCAATAACCATATAACACAAAGTCGCAACACATCATGCGCACAGTGTACAACACAAATCTTTTATTAAAGGGAAATGAAAGATGGCCAGAGTTAAATTACCGACCTGGGTCTCAGGAGAGCTGAAAAATTCCCTGAGGTCTATCTCATCCCTCCTCAGCATTTTCAGTTTCCCATATATAAAACAGAAATATTCATTCCTTTCTGAGTGCTCTAAATATTGAAACTGTAAGCTTTGAATACTGTCTTATGGCATATATATACTCAGTACTTAGTTCAGCTGGCTGCAGTCTTCTACAGGGCCCCTAGATGCTACTAAAATTTAAATTATGAATCAGTAACTTTGCAATACTTTCTGTCACATTCACCAAAGATCATCCTACCGAGGCTTGGAATGCCATGTGTTGATTAGACAAGATATGTCTGCTTAAAGTGTCATAGACAAAAACCACCATTCGCATAGCATTAATAAAATATATACCAAATAAAAACAATAAAAGAAAGGTAGCCAACATCTGTATGCATTCAGATTTTAAATGTAAGGAGCATTTGGAAGATGAGTACAGGACCCTGAGCTTTAGTTTATTACAGCTTTTGTGTAGACCACGATTAAAGTTGGCTCCTTAATTCAGATATATCTAAACAGCATTTCTGCTTTTACATGAATATTTTGCTGACCTACATACTTAGAAAACTGTAATACTTTCCAAAATGTTGGACTTTTTGTTATTTTCTAAGGGTGAAGCCCATATTTTAAGCTGCTTTCCTATGTTGCAATGTAATTTCTGTATCAGTCTTGCCATTATGAATTATTAGAAATCTTTTCATTTTTTCTGTTTAGCTTCAAGTTTAACATAGCCCTTTGAGAACAGTAATGGCAGCTAATAAGACTCGTGAAGAGAGTCTTCTACTATTTCAAAGTGCCCGTATAGCGAGGAGCGGAAAGCTAAGATTCCCTTATCCTGTCTATGACCTGACTCCAAATGATACACACTGCTGGAGAGAAGGTAATTTAGTGCCCATTATTACCATACAATCCTGCACTTTCTTTGAAGCTGTCAGCTTCAAAATCAACTCGAGTCATGTATGTTCATTTGAAACCTTTGCTGAGCTTTTTATCAAAGCATGACACAGAGCTACTTCCTAAACACCTTCCCTTTCTCGCACACCCAAATTAACCACTTTCTCCTCATCTCACCAAAGGGAGAGATACTTTGAGGTCCAGGCATATATAGTAACTGCTGAAACATGGCATAAAGAGAAGGAACATGATAATTAGATTACTGAGGCATTTTAAAAGTATTTGGTTCCCTTATATAGTATGCAACATGGCTGGCATGTTAATTCAATTGTAAAGTAAATTATTTAAAGTAATAAATCATTAACTTCACATTTTAGTGAAGTATCTCATTAAGATGCAGAAACATGGAAATTTGATGCATTTATGAAAGTACAAGACAATGCTCAGGTTGTTTATGAGGTGGCAGGTTTGGCTTCTCCTGTGCCTAAAGTCAGAAGAGCAGATTCTCAGCTGTGGGGTGGTTGTGATCTACAGGTGTCCTCCAGCCCAGTTCCTTCATCTGCTGACTTTGGTACCTGATATATGGGCATGTCACTCAGCACTTGGCTGCAGAGAGGCTCAAGTACTTGTAAAGGTTTTACAAGCTGTGAGGGAATTTAGTATTTGAAATAATTTCTTTGTGGAAGGACATGGGGGAACATTTTATRACCCTTTGCCTTTTTATAATCTGAGCCTTCCCTGTGAGTTTGATCTGCTCTCCTTTCCTTGCTTCTCAGCTACGATGAACATGATGCTAATTCTGTCTGCACAGAGCTATTTCTGTTGGATACTGTTCTGTGCTCTGCAGCAGTCCTTTGCTCCTTCGGGCCAGCAATGGCCAAGTACACCTAGAACATGGTCCTTTATGGCTTGTTATCAGGGAATACAGGCATTCTCATTAGTAGGTGGCAAAAAAAATATTGGGAAAGACTGTGGCATACCTTAACTGTAATTTTTACAAGGAAATGATACAATCCTAATGTCACCCCAGAAAAGTCCATCCAATGCCTGAGGGAGTCAAAAAAAAGTCACCAATACCCGTGGATGAACCAGCTGGCCACCAGGTTAGAAGAGATGGCAACATAGAGAGGTGGTGGAGTCACCATCCCTGGAGGTATTCAAAAAACGTGTGGATGAGGTGCTTCAGGACATGGTTTAGTGGGCATTTGTACTGGGTTGATGGTTGGACTCGATGATCTTAGAGGTCTTTTCCAACCTTAATGATTCTATGATTCTATGATTCTATGATCTCAAGCACAGCAAGAGGGAAATGAAGACTTTGCCCATTTCTGGATCTCTGATTTAATCTTTAAGTCAAAAGGGCAGAGGAAGCTGAAGCAAAACAATGTGAAAATTAAGGAAGGGATCCTCACAGGTCCTGTTACCCTTCCACTTGGGTTTCTCCTCCACCTGAATAAAGGCACATGGCTAATCCATATAGAAACCACCTTCTAGGTAATGCAGTAAAATCAGTATATATCTTTGGCTGGTTTCTTGGTGGCTTCAGAGAGTAAATAAGTGTCAGGAGGTCAGGGAACTTTCCTGTGACGGTGAAAGTCAGAGGAACATGGCATCTCTAAGGATTTGGACTTCTAATTGCAAATCACCTTGAACATTAGCAAAGCTGAGATTCATGCAGCAGATTTCCATAGTTTGTATATAGACTATAGAAACTCTGGCACCTGAATCAAAAGAAACCATGAGAAGGTTATCTCTACTAGATATGTTCTTTGTTTATCATATGAAAGTCTACTATTAATAGCATCTGTACATACATTGCAAGGAGGATTGTCTCTTCATTTGAAATCCTGGAAGAGATAGAGCTGACTTCCTAATTGCTAAAGAGAAGGAGGAGGACAGCTATTGTTAATATGTACCAAAAATGTTACTAAGTCCTCAGCACTACAAGCAGCGAAATCTTGTAACTGATTCATGGAAGTGAGGTGAATTCTGGAATCCTTCACAACCAGTTTCAAATATTTGACAGCAAGTTTCATTAATGTATATATTCCTGCTGTGCAAAGGGGTAATGAAACCAATTTCCATAGAAACATCACAGGGCAGTAGAATTCTTTGTGTGGAGGGGATTGGTATGCAACTATTGGTAATAAAGCAGTGTTAAAAAACAATAAGAGATGGCCATATAAAACCAGAATAAAAAGAACATACTTAGGATGCTTTAAAAAGCAACTGTGATAGCGGGGAAAAGTACGTGTCCTGTTCTAACTATGCACCAAACTCTAGGTGAAAACCTGTGCACCACTTGGAAATCGTACACAGGGAACTCCTCTACAGCCAGTTTTTAAGTACAGTTGCCAGTAACTTAAACACTTTGACATCTTATCAATAAATTACTTTCATAGAAAGCCCAAATAGCTAGGCTGCAAGTATTGGATCACCTCACAGGAACAACCAAGCTGTCCTGAATGGACAGCTTGGTACGCAAAAGTCAGTGCACCCAAACTGTACCGTTCAGATCAGTGCAGCACTGCATGCTGTAAGTAAATGTTGCCTTGAATCCAAACTTTCAAGACAGCCTTGTGACTATTCAGGTTTTAAAAAGTAGCACTTCTTACCTAAGCACTGCATTTTAGTACTTCTGTAGGAGCACAGGATGTATTTTGATATGTGCCGACCTGTTGCCTCTTAGGAAAGTGGCTTCATTCCTGACTTGAATCCTGAACTCCCGAAGTTGCTGTCCTGTTGATACTATAAATCAAGCATTGCTGGATGTGTTAAGTAAACTCCACATTTCTGAATAGACTTGCTGCCTACATCTGCATCATCACTGAGGATCATTTTAGTGAGCCCTGAGCTCTGGCTGCCGTATCGGAGGTGCCTGGATCAGCTGAGTCCAGTAGTATCATAGAAAGGAAAGAACCAGCTTTGTGAAAACTTGATGGAGTGTATGTGAACATATGTGGAGTTTTAAGTTAGAATATAAACCTTAAGCCAATCTGTCCTTCTTACAAATTTGATATGCCTAAATTACTGGGAGGAAGAGGGAAACAATAATACCAGTAAAATGAAATCCTGTAGTATTATCAATAGCAAGCTTACTGCATTTCAGAAATGTGTTAGTTGCAGTTAATGTGCAGTGGGTGCTAAAGAAATATTTAAACTATCTTTCAATGAAAATTGGCTTCTATAAATACCAATTGGTTTACTTAAATGCATCCAACTGTGACAAAGAAGTGGTTGGAGGAGAAATAAATCAGAAGGAATTAAAATGCATTTGTTTTGAGAAGTGACTACTGATTTCAGTGAAAAGCCATATTGGGTTGAATAAAAGTGGTGAATATTTGCTCATTTATTTAAACCATATTCTTTCCATATATCAGTATCAGTTCCACTATTAATGAAATTAATTCAATTAAATGGGTTTAGCAAAACCATATGAATTAGAAAAACTAAACTGGCAACAGTAGTGGTAACACCTAAGTCTTTGATGCAAAAAGAATAATCCCACTGAAATTGATAAAATAAGCACAGAATTAATCCCAGGTACTGGATTGAATATAAATGAATTGAGGAGATAGCCTGGATATACATTTTGTGCATGTTTATACTGTATAGTATATCATTGTGAGCAGCAATTAAGCATGGTATTTGAGCATGGCTGTAACTGTTAATATACGTGTAGCTATTCTTTGACAAATCCAACTGGGAGGTGCAGGAGTTTGGGAATCTGGGATCACACGCACTGGAAAAAGAAAAGTGGAAAATCAAGGCATTTAGGGAACATCAGAATTATACAGCGAGGCATGTTCATATAATGATTGGCCATATTATTATCTTGTTTCTTTTATGTAGTTTTAAACCTGTGCATCGCTTTTGGTGCATTAGGCAGTGGTTTTCTGAGTGACTTTATAGAGACATAACCAAAGTATATTACAGAGCCAAAGATTTAATAAGAGAGAGGAGCTGATCCTCTGTGTGACCTTCCTGCTCTTTGTCCTCTTGTAGGCTCGAGAAGCTACAGCTGTGACTGAGGCAAGGCCACACTGAGGAGAGCTCTGTGCAAACGGGTACCGTCCCATTACTGCCTGAGCGTGACTTGCTCCGGCCGAGTTTCCTTTGGGCACAGTAAGGAGCTCACAGTAAAGTTCAGGGAGTACAGAAACCTGTGGGAATCGTGCTCTTGAATTCAGGAAACCCCAAGTTCATCTGTGCAGTGTAGGTAGCTCGGAGAGCTAGTGGAGAGTGTGATTAAATGCATTTGTTCTTGTTCTCCAAGCTCACCTCTATAGTCCTGGAGCTGCATCCCCCCTAATCAGAAGCTTCCAATCCCAGTTCTCACTCTGGTGTTTTCGCAATGGGATTTGTAGGTGGCAAAGGAAAACATTAAAAGGGATGCAAGGTGGAGAACTTTCCATATGTTTTGTTTTGTTTTAATTTGATTTCCATATGTGCTGCATAAAGAAAGGGCCATGGGAACATTTTTTTAGGATTAAGACATTCTGATTTTGAGATGTCTCTGTCTTGTCTGAGCGGAGTTGTAAGGTGCATTTTATATGTTTGAGACCATTCCACCACCCCAAAAAAACCCCGTGATTTGTCAACTCTTATTTTTTAATGTACTTCCTATGATGCGATTTTACCCAGCTAAACCAGTAGATCCGTTCTTCAGCAGATGAAACTGTCAGAGATGCAAATACAGACAATAGTATTGGTGCCATATTCAGCACCAATAAATCTGCAATTTTACCCTAGGCAAGGAGCAGGTCATAGAGTTTGCTTTGTAATAAACTTTTTCTGCTACCACATCCCTTCTCCATAGCTTAGCATCTCCTTGCTTCCACAGTAATAAAATAACTGAGCAGCTATTAGTGAATTACAAGTATATATATTTGAACCAGGGTGCCTCCTCATACCAAGAAGAGATGTTGATCTGTTCTGTAACATCTTCTTTTCCAGATGGCTACGCAGAATGTGCTGCTGGTTTGGTTCACTAATGATTTTATAATGTATTTTAATCTGACACTGCAATTGCCTAGATCATTCTTACAGATATGTTTCTTAAAAGCCAAATAGATATATCTAGTAGTATCACATCATCTGAATGTAATTGGAGGAAGCCACAGGCTTCCTACCTGCATTAATCAACTGTAGATGAGCATAATTAATCTCTCAGATCTAAATGGAGAAAGAGAAATGAGAAGTATTTGCTTGAAAGCCAGTATAGCAGGCTTTGAAAACATAAGAGCTGTCCTGTTTACAGGTAGGGATGTGTAATGATTAGTGTCTTGCTTAAAAACTGTTCATCTCTGTGAAGAAAACACAGAGGGCTTGGGTTTGTTCCAAAACAGAATTTCTCCCCCAAGACAGAACTTGCCTAAAGCTCAGCTGTGTATACAAGGGTCCATCACTAATACCTCACAGTACTTCACTAACTCTTCATCACTTATTTCCTAGGAGAGTAAAAGTAACTGTGTCATTTTTATAATATTTTATCAAATTTATAGGGGCTAAAGGAGGTAGAAGAATAACAGGGTACCCAACTACAATGTCCTTTTAGGCCACCCCATTTTACAATAGTTCTATTACAATTTGGGTGGCTGAGGTGATGCTTAAATAGAAATATCCATCATAGCTGAAATTCAGGTGCAAATAACAAAATATGTTGAGAACAGAATTTTATGCTTTAAGCGTAAGACAAACAAATGCCCCTTTTCATAACATTTTACATCTCTCATGTTTTGTTTGGGGGTAAATCTGCCAAACATTGTTACACAGCTGACAATCTCAAATTTAGGAAAGGGAGCTTTTGTCGTCTTCGTCTTCTTCCTGTCAGAGTTGGTAGCCTCCTTGTGCTAGCAGATTCATGAAAATTAAATCCAGGGGGATAATTATTTTGTCCAGYCTGACCAGTCTATTATGAACTATTAGATCTCATTGACTCTGCTGAGCTCTGTAATTTGTGCTTAGCCAAAGCACGCTTTCCAGCAAGGCCTCTACAGTCACTTGGAAGAGATACAAAGACAGAAAAGCCACCAGTTCCTTTAATAATTTTTTCCAGTGGTTAGTCACCCTCACTGTTGCAAATTTGTGCTTTATTCCTAATTAGAACTTGTCTGGCATCAATTTCCAGCCAGTAGTGTTGCTGGGCGCAGAGGTGGATGCCTCCTAGGTCTCTTACTCTTTCTGTCACATAATTGATTTTTCATGAACAGCACAAAGTAAGGCTGAAATTAGCCCAGCAAAGCAATAGGAGACATGTTGGATCAGGAAGCCTTCCTGCAAGATATGAAGGTAATTTTTTATCCTATTTATTCTAATATTTTATTGAGCTTTGCATCAGGTTAGTGGATACTCTTTAACCGTGACTTCCTCTGAGGCAGCACATTGTTGATGCTAATACTGAGAAAATATATTAATCATTTGGCCTCTGGCACGCTCTACTCTCGTTCTTTCCCTAGCACATTCTCCCATTTCTCAACAGGATGGTAATCGACATGCAATTTTGCTATCTTGCTGATAGTTCAGACACGCGTAATCCAGATCTCTGTTCCACAAACGTGGGCTTGTAAAACTGGTGCCTCTGGATTGCTTTAGGCTCCTCTGCATGTAGGTACACGTCCCTTGTATGTGTAATCTCATTGTATAGGCATAGGGATGCGTATGCAGATGCTTTCAGGCACTACATCTTGTTTAAATAATAGCATTAGTTGATAGCAGGAATTGATTTACAAGGTCTCTTGATATTTTCACTAAATGGATCATTTATGCACTTTATTTATTTTTAAATATTTGCTCTTTAGGTCTAGTTGTAGCTCTTCCCATATGGAACTGACTGGAGTTTTATAGATCAAAACCCAAGGAATAAAAATGAAACATTTACAAGTTCAACCAGTTTTGATGGTAATTTGGCAACTAACGGTACCCAGTGCATTTCCGTATGCCTAAGAAATCCAAACTGACTGAAAGTCTCTAAAGCCTTTTTCTGGAGAGAGGCCAGTGAGGCTGTAAATTTGATCATGACAGACTCCCTGGTCCAGGATGCAATTTGTGGTCAGAAGGATCTAGTGACGGCATCCCAGAATGGGCAAGCGCCAGTAACTCAGATTTTGCGCATCCCCTGTAATTCCGGCCTTGGTTCTTCCTGCTCTCCCACACCCAAAGTATGTACTCCAGCAATCTCAACGTGGAGTCTATTTCTTTCAGCTATTGGATATGTTCCATTTAGTTTAAATAAAGGTCCTAACTCTAGAAATGTTGGCAAGTCAGAAATTGGTTTAATTCTGAATCAGAAGGGAGCATATCTCAACATTTCCTGCAGATCAGAATTAAAGGAAAATCTTGTTTTGGAAAATTTCAGGAGAAGTAAATTTAAAAGAATTTTTAAAAATATTTTTCTCATTTTCAGATTCTTTCCATTATTAGGACTGTTACCTAAGTTTAATCTTGCTTTTAATTCTCAGAGATAATTACTGATACAGATTACTACAGGGCATAGCAGCCCATCACCACTGTTGCACATTGCACAGCAGTCTTGCATGTCTTTCACATGGCTCCACGGCTCCACCATGGGTAAAACTTTTAAGGCTGACCATTATAAACAGAAGAACATCAGCAGAAAAGAATACGTTGCATCTGTTTTGATGAAGTTAATGTTAACTTTGAAGTACTAGCATAATATAGAGTGAGTGGCAGACCTTATATCAGCAGGCAGCCCCTTTTTTTCTAGTTTGGTAACATAGTATTTTCTCTCTTATGAAAAGATCATTAGTACTGTGCCCATCTCAATAATAATAATAAAAAATAATGTGGGGTGGGTTTCTTCTCCAAGTCATGAGGGATATGCTAACAAAAATTTGATTAAAATATCCAAAAACTTGGAATCTGAACACAACCTTTTTAATCTTCTCACTTGCCTTATGTTCCGGAGGGTATTGCTCTATGTGTGGGTGGATGAAAAAAAAAAGAGTTTCATTGAAGTCTAGATAGGATACCAAATGTCAGTGCTGTCTTAGAAGCACCTTTATTATCAGTGATATCTATCTGGTCTCAGATAAAGCAAAATTATTCAAAATATCTTAATAAAAGTATCTGTTTGTCTTTCCTCTGCTAAATGGCAGCTTATTGATTTCTTCACTGTGCTACTACAGTAGCAGAATTTGAAATGTTTTGAAAACATCCCTTAGAGCCAGACAACAATAATTAACAGCATAGCAAGTGCTGAGCAGCAAGTAGCTGATAATGACAGAGTCTAATGTTGACTGAATGCAATTAATCATGGATACTACCCATAGAGCTTTGGATTTATACTCAGTTATTATAAAACACTGATGAGGTCCCCTCTCGATCTTTCACAATGTATGTATTAAGAGTATCTCTTCGCCATAAGCAGAAGAAAGCAGAAGGAATGCTTTGAGACTTGTATTTCTTAATATGTTTACTAACGCTCCATTATGCAGTTAGTGGCTGGTATTCTCCCAGGAAGGCAGTATCATAGAGAAGCAGGAGCAGTTCATGCCTCTAATCTTTCCAGCAGACAAGACAACAGGCAATATATATGCACAGTCCCAAAGTGGGAAATAAGTGCCAGTGTTTTGATACAGGATACCTTTATGCAACCCACAAACAACCTTTCATTGCCCAGCTTTGCTTAGGGTAAGCAACCATGATCAGCGCTGTGTGCATACCGGTGGCTTCATAATTCATACCAAATTGCATTCACTCTTTTCCTTCTCTGTTGTTCCTGCCATCATGTTCCACTTGATCAATCCACTCTAATAGCTGTTTGGCACTTGACAAGTGACTAGACTCTTAACCCTGAAGTGAGTTCAGAGCGAGGAAAAGGGCACAGGAGTTTGTCATGTTGCAGCACATTTTCAGTCAGACCTGAAACTCTTCATGGCTGAGTAAAGAGAATCTCAATATTCAGAATTGTATCTCTCCAAATTAGATTCAAACACAACTCACAGTCTCACCTAATCTTCAAGAAAGGAAACAGGAGGGAATAGTGATTTTTAAACTGAAATGCATTCCTAGGTATGCATTCCTAGTCCTCAAGGAATTCCTGGTGGAAAGACCACGCATACCTCCTCTGTGTTCAAAAGAAAAGTGCTTACCTCTCTGCTCTGTGTTTAACTTCAAAACTTAATGTGAAAGAATAACTCCACTGGTAGTCAAGGCACCTGGCTGATGAAAGGTGTGGTCATTGGCAGACTGACCAAAGTCTTGTACACTGTACACTCTTAAATGTTTCACTGAATATGGGAAGTGAAATGTACTGCTTGAACCTTACTGCTCCTTGTTGGTCACCAACCAATTCAGGAGTGAAAGTCTGCTGATGGAAGCAAATAATCTTCAAGGACTTGCAAGAAAAAACACAGCAACAAAACACTTTGTATTGTGCTTGCGTGGCAAGGTTTTGGTAGCAGGGAGGCTGCAGGGGTGGCTTCTGTGAGAAGCTGCTAGAAGCTTCCCTATGTCCAGTAGAGCCAACGCCAGACGGCTCCAAGATGGACCGGCTGCTGGCCAAGGCCAAGCCCATCAGTGACGGTGGTAGAGCCTCTGGGGTAACATATTTAAGAAGGGGGGAAAAAAAAMCCCTGTGCAACTGCAGCCAAAGAAAGAAGTGAGAATATGTGAGAGAAAGAACTCTGCAGACACCAAGGTCAGTGAAGAAGGAGGGGAAGGAGGTGCTCCCGGTGCCAAAGCAGAGATTCCCCTGAAGCCTGTGGTGAAGACAATGGTGAGGCAGGCTGTCCCCCTGCAGCCATGGAGGTTGATGGCGGAGCAGATATCCACCTGCAGCCCATGGAGGACCCCATGCTCGAGCAGCTGGATGCCTGAAGGAGGCTGTGACTCTGTGGGGGACCCACGCTGGAGCAGTCTGTTCCTGAAGGACTGCACCCTGTGAAGGGACCCACGCTGGAGTAGTTCATGAAGACCTGCAGCCAGTGGGAAGGACTCACATTGGAGAAGTTCATGGAGGACTGTCTCCCGTGGGAGGGACCCCACGCTGGAGCAGGGGAAGAGTGTGAGGAGTCCTCCCCCTGCAGAGGAAGGAATGGCAGAGACAAYGTGTGATGAACTGACCGCAGCCCCCATTCCCCATCCCACTGTGCCACTGATGGGGAGGAGGTAGAGAAGTCGGGAGTAAAGTGAAGCCCAGGAAGAAGGGAGGGGTGGGGGGAAGGTGTTTTAAGATTGGTTTTCTTTCTCATTATCCTACTCTGATTTGATTGGTAATAAATTAAACTAATTTCCCCAAGTTGAGTCTGTTTTGCCTATGACAGTAATTGGTGAATGATCTCTCCCTGTCCTTGACTCATGAGCCTTTCATTATATTTTCTCTCCCCTGTCCAGTTGAGGAGAGGGAGTGATAGAGCGGCTTGGTGGGCACCTGGCATCCAGCCAGGGTCAACCCACCACACACTTCTTAGAAGATAATGGGGCCAAAAGAATGAATAATGATTGTTGATATGGGTGGAACGGTTCTTCGGGATTGACTCTGAAGATGGGCTCTCAAAACTCCATTGGTGCCGATAGGTGTTGAAGGCAGCTGCAGAGTCAGATCCCTTTCTTGTTACTGCCATCCATTCCTTTTGAGAGTTCACAGTAAGCCTACGGAACATATGGACATGAAATGTTACCTAAGATAAAGGCTTAATGGGATTCCATACCTGACCTGATACTTCAGACAAAAAGTGAAAACCTCCACTGAAATAATGTGGGTTTTATTAATTTTGGAGGACATGAAATGAGCGTTCTTAAACTGGAAAGGATGTAAGTTTTTGGGTTTTAGGCAAAAAGCAGTATTAAACGGAGGGAACGGGAAGGGAAACTCCCATGTGTCCAGACTGTTCCTCAGCTGAATTTCCTCAGAATTGGACCATATGATGTGGACAGTTGTTTTCAGTAGGATATTATATGATATGCAACTTTTGTCTAACTTTCTGAGTTAACTCCTATGTCCTGAAGATATTTCATAAGAAAAGTCAAGAAAACAAAGCAAGAAATGTGACTGACAATATTTCACTCTATCTATAAAGAATACTGTTGTTTTTTTCATTGTTGTCTCACTTTTAAGCCATTCTTCCATAGCACTTTAGAGAGTGATAGATGGACATTGGTCTCCTAATACCTTGCTTTAACTGAAGTGCTATTCCCTTGTGCCTGATTTCTGCAGCTAAATAGAAAAATGCAACACACTGGAAATCCAATGTTCAGACAAGACATAAAACTTCAGAGCATGGGTGGTAATTACAAATTACTTCCACAGAAGTAGGAAGTCCTTATTCCAATGTCTTAATCATCTTGAATTCACAAGTTTTCAGTACTCCTGCATATTCCAGTGGATTTCTTTTAATAATATCTTTCTGATTAGAATAGTCTTTTTGCAAACATGAAAAAAAGGAAATAGTTTGTGGGGGAGGTGCCATATGACAGTAAATGAAAATGCAGAATAAAAAAACAAGCAATGGAGAAGACTGAAATGATTGTTCCTTSGTTAACTTTCTGGAGCTGTCTCCACAAGTTCATTTTCTACCTGTAAGTGAAACAGACAGGAGAGTTTTAGTTGGACAGTTGGGAAACCAAAAGATATTATTTGTTTTCCCAGAAAAATAATCTTTTGAAAAATCCCCTGTGCCCCCATAAATAAATAAACAATAAGCAAAAACAATAGAAGTCAGCAAAATAATTAATCATTGTGTTTTGAGTAAGGGGGAAATTTTAATTATGCAGGATTTTATTTTATTTTTTTCAAGGACAGTATTTGTCACGTGTCATTCTAATCTAATTAAATTAGAAGACATCTTGGAAGCTGAAATGATCATTTTCTTTCCTATCACCTACGATTTTCTGTCTTCTTGGGTTTTCTTCTAAAGATAGAATTCAGTGCAACACTCCTGAAAACAGGAGGATTATCCAGGCATTTTTTATTTCATGTATATCTTTTTGATTTGACTCCCAATTGGGCTGAAATCTGTTAGTTTTGCCATTGGTATTAGTGGAAGCACTAACGACAGGTTTTATCAGATCAAATGTCTGTCTATCTAACATCAACATAGGGTTCATATTTATCCCTTGTTTGCATATCAAAAAGTATAAAAAGAGAACTGTGTGTTCAGGACAAGGAGTTATGAAATATCGGTGACATATTAGTTATACAATCTGTTTATTTTCTGCCTTATCACTTATTATCAGTACTTAACTTCACTTCTCCCCACCACAGAGCAAATGCCAGGCAAGCAGCAGAATTTTATATCATTTTCTGCTACACCTAGAAACATTGTCCCTTCACTTCTATGAGGGTGACTGCCATGAGTCTGAATTAATGACTCTGTATGTGTGTTATGTTCATGATGGACATTAGGTCTTCCAGGTATAATTTTCTGTAAAGAAAAGTCATTTTATTTCCAGCTGAATAGGCATTCTATCATACTACCCAACTCAAACAACGTTATTATTTGGCTTTTCGCCAAGATGTACAGTATAGAAAGGTCATATTTTTAATAGCTTTGTACTCCATGGTAATCAAATTTGTAAGCCTGGAGAAATAAACTACTCAAATATATCAGTGTTCTCCATGCATGTTTAACCACTGCTGTTCTGTTCATATGGTACCCTTCCTCCATGCTGCAACAGCAGAGCAGTCTGGTTTTTACTCTTATCTTGGTTATTAGCTTTGTACATTAAGGTATATCATGCTAATCATATAAGAGCAGTGATAGCTAATTTGAACTATTTCTTACTAAACTCCGGGTTTGAGGACTAAAGCAAAAGATACTGTTCTCAATCAGATGTCTGCTGATAGACAAACAAGGTTACATTACTGTAAACCTGGGTGCACGTAAGTGTTAATAACTTGCTCAAATCAACAATAATTAGAAAGAACACCTGCTTTTAAAAGTCATTTTTCTTCTGGTTGACTGGGCATTGCATTTGTGGGAAATGGATGCTGATTACATGCCAATAAAATTTCTAAGGTTTTCTTGTGTTTCATTTTTAAAAATAACCATGCCCTGTTGTGCATCAGGAACGATCCGGCTTGGTTATTGTTCAGCAGCGCCTGTATGTCAAAAAGGAGCTGTGAAACCTTGAAAAGTCCAGAGGAAAAGAGAAGATTTTGCATCAGCACTTGGGCTATCTATCTTCTTAAACATTAGATTAACCTGAGGTTTTTGTGATTTTTATAATAGCAGTTGTTATGAATTGACTTAGAGTCAAGGTACAATCTGACTGGTGAGAGGAGATGAATTATTAACCTGTAACACAACGGCTGGGAATTGGGGCTGCCAGACAGGACCCTTAGTGCGATGTGTATTGATGGCTTCCTGATGACGAGCTTTTTGTCTGTCTCAGAATAGCTGAGGCTAGTTGCAATAGCCACACTGCTTTCGTAATGATACCTTTCTTGGTCATTGCTTTCATTGACCTTTCCCTTTTTCTTTCTTGAATTTTACCTCGCCTGCAATTTGGTGGTCAGAGTTTGAAGTCTACAACCTTTGGCCATGCTTCTTGACCTCTACAATAAGGCGAGACTCAGATCCTAACCATTATGTTAAATAGTATCTCTTACATTTAATCGCTAAAAATGGTACTGAATACCATTTAGCATTTAGTCAGAAAACCTAAGCAATATTGTCATGGAGACAGAAATCTTCCTCACCTCACAGATTTCATTGCTACAGTGCACTGCTAGAACTGGGCTTTATGTTTTGCCTATACAACATATGCTACAAAATTTGAATCCAAATTACCTAAAAACGTTAATTGAAACTGGATTGTTAAATCATATGATGTAAATCCCTTATTCAAAATCAAAGTGGTCTTCATTGGATTTAGCCTAATTCACTTTGGAAGTGCCCATATAGAATTGCAATGCATTTTAATTAGACAGCTTAAAAAGCTCATTCAATGTAATTTGCCTGAGCATCGCTTGTACTGTCCTCTGTCTATAACATGTTCTCTGATAAAAAGCCTTACTTTGTCAAACCGGTGCTTTTCATAAGCATTAGAGAAGCAGCAACATGTTTTAGCTCTGCTGAATAGTGCTTGCCTCGTAACTGGGTTTCATCGTAAAATATTGTAGTACGCAGGACTCACCTCTAAAAGACACACGCTGCTGCCTGCTCCAGTGTGATCTAGGCCCTCTCCTGTAACTGCTTTCCCGCAGCAGGAAACCCCAGCCCAGCAGAGCATCCTGCTCCGCCGAAGCACAAATCTCTCAGCTTGCAAGTGCGWCGGGCTGGGGGCCCTGCTTTGCAGTTTGAGTAAGTAGGTCACAGAAGCAATGGCTTTTGTGAAGTGAGCCTGCATAACTTAGAAATTATCATTTGTAGAGAATTAAATGGATGCTTCAATATGTTTGACAAAGGTTGTTCAGAAGTAGAGTCTTCGGGCGTGCATTGAGAAATGAGGAAAATGTAGTGCATTTTGATTTTTTACTCATTTTTGTAGCTCTCCAGTTTGTAGCCATCTTTTCTTCCAATCACTGTTTTTTCTTGCCTGCTGAAACTTCTTAAATACAGCCCAAAAAGCAATGCTTTTGGTCCAGAGGCATTTTTTCCCTTTCTTTGAAGAGAAAGTTGTTCCTGTGCCAACTTATTCTAAGGTAAATTTCAGTTTCAACTAATTATCAACGAGTAACTTGTGTCATCCCATAGAAAATAGGATTTAACTGAACAGAAATATCAGCAGGTTCTTGATGTTTGGAAACAGGTGTCACAAAATTTTAACACATATGAAATGGTGTCATGAGCATAATTACATTTAAATTTCTGTGGCTTTGTGTTGCCATGTTCATAATAAGGTCCCTGTCATCTTGGTGATGACCAGGTACTGAGCATCAAAAATCATTTTCCTGAGACGCAGTTACAAACATTTACAAGACGAGATTTTTTCCCTGAAGATAAATTTAAACTTGCACAACTTTGTTCCACCAAGAGGGAATTCAGGAATGGATTGAAATCTTTGAAGGGGTAAGTCATCTTTCCACTAAGATAGGGGGAAATCACCTTCTGATGCTTTTAACAGAATGAATTAGATCTCTGAGTGAAGATTTGAACTGACAAAAGGCTGATTTTAAACACTTCCTCTGTATCGTGCAGAGGGCTCCAGGTTGTGACTGCTCTGCAGGCAGAGGGGTTGTGTACAGCCGAACAAACAGTCCGTGACACTGACACATCGCTCCTGTGGCCGCTCCGTTCTGGATGAGGTGACTGATTGCAGCCCACTTGCAAGGGATACTGTGCATAGACTCAGTGTGCGGCTGCAGCCAGGCAAAAAAAAAGTAGCTTCAAAAATTTCCTCTTCTAAGAAGTGTAGACTCTGACTTACTGGTTAGGCTCTGACTGTACGATCAACATTCGATACACCCATCTTTGGGAGCAAATCTGGTGAAGGCAAGTGTTGGGCTATCTTACATTTTCATATGTTTGGTGTTTCTCTCGAAGATGTCTGTGAATCTGTTCGTTATTGACACATGTGCCATACCTGAAATGTTACGTGATGTCTCTGTCTTTCCCCCTTGTTTGGTGCCTGCTGTTTCTCCTCTCTGTGGCCTGGTGCAACAGGACAGGAATGGCACGTAAGCAGCAAGGAGAGGTTTTGCACATTGGTGGTGTTACAGTCTCAGTACAATCAGTAAAACAATTGGACTGAAATCGCAATGTCATGATGGACTCGCTTCTAGTGCCTCCCAGCAAAGACCTCCAGTGTCTTAGGGACGCCAGTCTCAACCAAAGAGACATTACAAAATAAAACAGAAATAAGGTCATTCTCTGAAACTTTAATCCAGAAAAGTCTCATTAAAAGCAAACTGAGATCTTTACCTGCTTACGAGTTCAGAAAACAAGGGATTTCATTCATTCTGTGCAGTTGTTATGCCCATGCAGGAGCTGGAGCAATCAGACAGCTGCAGGCTGCTGTCCCAGCTTGTGACCTGGGCTCCTTTAAACCACGCAGCGTGTTTGATGCAGGGCCACACCAGCCTTTTGGCCCTTAAATCACCAAGACACTATCCCAACATAGCGATGTGAAGATCTGGAAGCCAGAGCTTCATTCTGGTGGCTGGAATTTTTTTTTTTTTTCAATTGTTTTAGGAATTGTCAAACTTAGCTGAGAAGGAGCTGTAATTCATAAGCAGTGCACTGCCTGCACTCTGGTAATGGTAAAAGTGGTCAAAAGATTGTCTGGAAGTCACGGAGGGAAAGGACAGCAAAAGAAAAGGGACATTAACTTAATTGAGTCAGTAAAGAATAAAGGAAGGCCACATGAATGTTAAGTCTGTGTGACAATATACTTTTTCTTTATATTCTGTTTAAAGTTAAACAAGGGATGTGTCATTGGAAAGGCAGGTTGATTGTCTGTGGAAACATCAGTTAAGCTTGAAAGGAAATATTCCATGAGCATAAAATTCACAAATGCATAAATCCTTAACTGTGGATGATATGAAAAGTAATCTAGCGTTGCATTTTCCTGCCTCTTACAAACCCTGTCTCATTAAGGGCGGTTCCAAGGAACAGATTGTGGAGAACTGAAGAATGAGAGGTTTGAGTACAGCAGGAGGTTAGAAGGTAAGCACAGGGACAAATAAGCAGGGAAACCTGCTGCAGGTCCCAGCAAGATGGAAAAACTGGCAGAACTGTGTTCATTATGTGATAAGAACCCATGGCGTGGGCAAAGACTTGGTGGACTACAGGGAAGAAACCTAGAACTTGGGATTTCCAAAGCCACTGGAGAGGATAAATGGATGCTCAACCCTGTAAGACTGCTGCACAGTCTTTGATCTTAACAGCTTGATGTTTTCTCTTGTTTAGTTCTTGTAATATAGTCTGCAGTCATTGTGCCTGAAACAGCTTGCTGGGGTGCGAAAGGGCAGTACCCAAAGTCAGCCTCCCCTCTACCCTTCCTTTTCTTACCTTTCCCCTGGGCCAGGTGGAAAAGGACAAAGCCAGAACTTTAACTCATATTAAATAACTGGCATATATGACCTTCCAATATTTCAGACATATGTCAGGCATGTTCTTTGCTGTGTCTAGTTCTGAGCGCATTTTTGATGGCTTGTGCTGTTGTGAGTGTCTCTCTCCAGTGGTATCTGTCCAAAAGCAATCATGAGTTAAGGCAAGGTAGAGGTAAAGGGGAAGGGGTGGTGAATACAGATATATGTTGAAAGACTAGTACGCAAATAATTTTCCATGGTGCTAAATCCATAGTCCCATGCATATTAAAGATCGAGGTCAAACCCATTTCTAATGTATTTTACACAACTGCATTAAAAGATTGTCTGAACAGAAAGAGAGGGTGCTGTCGACAATATCAGCAGCAACCTGTCTCTGCCTCTCCCAAGCACTGAGAAGGGCAGAGTTTACAGCACTGTGCAGCTATGCAGCTAATTGTTTGCCTGTAAAAGACTGATAGACTGCATGATAGTGCAAGTGATATGTATCTAAACCAAAAAAGAAATCACCTAGTGATCCCTTAATTGTATTCATTTATATGGCTAAAGAAATAAGTTGTTCTCTTAAGATTTCAGGCAGCATTGTGTAATGCTGGGCATCCCATGTGTGCATTTCATAAGGGCACAGACTCCAGCCCAGCAGAAAAATGAGTGCGAGATCTGGGAAGGAACTGTCATATTCTGAAGTAAAGCATTTCAGTAAACAAAGCAAAATATGACTTGTGCTCTCATCCAGAACCAAACTTAAATGTCGCTGTGAATGTGCTTCTAATTGTTAGGATCACGCGAGTTATTGTTGATGCAAGAGCTATCTGGGAAGGAAATATTCGTGTTTACAGGCATCTGAGAAACACGCAGAATCACAAAATGGGAAAGGTAGAATAAATAAAGTGTTGGGGGAGGACAGGGCAAGGTTTCTTGTGCTTGGTTTCCCTTCCTTTTCTACTTAAATATTTGTATTGCAACACTGAGACAGCAAATGGTTAACAGCCAAAGACAAAACCCACTGTGACCATCAGGTCTCTGTGCAATCATCAGCAGAACTAGCTATTCTAGCCAATTTAATAGCTTGAAAATGAACTCATTAGTGGTCTTTTATCAGTGGAAAAAAGTCTATTAAATCCGGATGTGTGAAGAAGCAGTACGGAGGCTCATTTCCATCCCACTTGTGACCTGAACAAATCAGAGAAATGCTTTTCAAGGAACAGGGTCAGGCTTGACTGCAATAAGATATTTTCTACACACAGCACCCAACTTGTATCTTTCCTTCARGTTTCTGATGCAGTTAATTTTAATTTACAGTCTATTTGTCGCTCCCCACATCTCTCCCTCTCGCCCCCTTCCCAGTGCCGCTGTCATCCATAAACATGTGGGCTGTTTATACTTTATAAAGAGAAAATGTACTACAGTCTGTTGGATTTCTTGATATACCTGCCCAGTGATAGCCCTCTGACAGCTCTGGACTCCACTTCTCACTGACTGAGGCCATAAGTAAAGATTCAGATCCTCATCTGGAAACTAGAACGGCAGCAGAATGATGCTGATTTACATCAGCTTGGGATCTAGCCAGAGCTATGGGCAGAGGCAAAACATACTGCAACCTCGTTTCTGCCCCTCTGGTGAACAGAAAGCCAAATGAGAGGTGTTTGAGATGTACTTTCCCCAAAACCATTGTTTGTGTCAGGATATCAACATTGCTCTGGGATTATGTCTTAAAATTATCTATAAACAGCTGTTTCGATATTTTTTGCTTCTGACATGATGCACAATGCTGAGTGAGCTAACTACCCTGAGACTAAGATACATATTTCCCTCAGAAGGTGGGATATCTGTGGATAATGCTGTAAGGCAGCTGTCTGCCTTTTAGCAACAGTCCACAGTGAGTTTTAAATCTTTAGCCTCTTGAGGAGATGAGCATTTAAGGACTGTTGTTGACATAAATATTCGAAAAACATCTCTTATCTTGGCATGAATGAGTTAATTATCTTTACAGGACTAACTCTAAAAACAACTGCTTCAGACACTTCTGAAACACTGCATTTCCATAACGAGTGATACTATCATTCCTAGAGAGCTGTACACTGTCATTGCATACATAGTGAGATAACACTGTCTTCAACACTGTATGGGAAAGGCTGTTTCACTTTTCCCTTGCAACTATTTGGTCAAAAGTTAAACTCATAATGGAATTAAACTATTTTTTTTAACTTAATTCCAGACATTTTATGCACATGTATTTAAACTTACATTACTTAATAACATTACTTAATAACATACTAGGATTACTTAATGGCCTCTCATCGTGCYCTGAAACATAACCCTATTATTCCAGTCTTAGCTCTCTTTATGAATTGAAAATCCCAGCTATGGTAAATTCCTTTGAAATGATGCTGGGATTTTACAGTGAGTCTGTGGGCTAGTTTGAGACCACCAAACTCATTTACTGTTGTCTGTTAAGCCAGGCATGAATCAGAGATCTCTGGGGTGAAAATTTGCTTTATTAACCCCCTGGGTCACCCAGCTACCAAGGCAACGGCTTTCTGCAATGAATAACTCCATAACTAAAGCATCAGCCACATGAAATCCAAATCCCTTGATTAGAACAGGGGCTGGTAAACCTCAGACCGGGTACATAAATACTTCCCAGAAGTTTGTTTAGCTCTTAGCAGAAGCTGTTCTCCTTCACTTGCTTTGAAAGGAGCCAAATTGAAAATTGTTCCCCAGCCCACTTCGCCAGCCCAGAGCCGGCCTGATGATRACTTGATTCGCGTGGTCCCAGCCTCACGGCACACCGCAGCGATTCTCCTGTCATTGCCTTGTGTGCTCCTTCTTGCATGCCCCTGTCCYGGGGGACACCCATCAGCCCAGGAGGTCTGGACATGTTATTAGCTTGTCTTGTAGATGCTGCAAGGTTTGCTGAGAGCCTATTATGCACTTTATTGTGCGTCAAAAGAGGAGACACAGGGGATACTTTATCCCATGCAGTCCAAACTTAAATAAATTTGAAAGTAAGACTAAGTATTTATTTAATATTTTACGATAAACAGAAATCTCATTTACCTAGGAAAAAGGTTCCACCCTGTTAGGTCTCCTGAAGTCCAGTTTAAGTGCTGCATCTCTCTCAAAGGCATAAAAAAGGTCATAGAATTACAAGAATATGGCAAGTGATTGTAATGGGAAAATTCTGTTGAACAAATAAGTGTCTGTCTGATTTAAGGTGTTAAGATTTGTATCCCTGTGCAGCAGTAGATGTCCTGCAGCACAGGCAGGCTGCGGTGGAGCACTCTTAGGCAGGTACCATTATTACAGAGCATCGCTCAATCTGCTTTCTCGCTGAAGCTTTTGACACGCTGTAAATTTGTTTGTAAAATTCCACTGTGCTTTGCTTAGCACATCTATAGAGCAGCAGATGTGTGCATTTGTTGCTGAGAAGTAATTTTATGTTATCTGAAGTCCCATTTTTATGTTTCAAAGTCTTTCTCCACACATCACTGGGAATGTTAAACTCACAAAACAAGGGGATAGAGCCATTTAAATAACACGCATACAGGTAACATGCTGGCTTTTATTCTTTGTTCTCAAAAAGTATGTACTGTACAAGAAAAGAACATGGTCACCTATCCTCTTACTGGAGAAACTGTCGTTCCTAATTCATTTATACAGGGTACTTAAGATGCCTTGAGCAAACTAAAATAGCTTTAAAGGAATATTAATCTAGTTTGACTGGAGAAAACTAGKTTTTTTTCTTTTTCTAGAAGTGTAACACATTTGTTAAAGAAAGAAGTCATGCTGCTTTTGTAGGCCCATTCGGGAGGAGTGTTGATAAAATCCTTTGCGGTGCCTTCACCTCCCCATGGCGGGAGGATGGCAGCACAGCCACCAAGCACCGCCCAAGCCAAAGTGATGGGGTGGGTGGTCCTGCTGTTGCTCGCGTTCGGTTTGGGTCCAGACTGGGCAGCGCTGTGCAAGGTGCAAGGTGATGTCCTGCCGTGCTGGGAGGCAGAGCCCCTCGCCCTTGCCCGCCAGCGGGAGGGACACCCAAGCCACCCAGCCCTGATGGCGGCGGGGCAGAGACGCTGGCTTTGGATATCTCCTGTTAAAGCAATTGTGAAATGAAAGAGCAAGTCCTCTGCGCCCAGGAGGGAGGACCAGACTGGCAGGGTTATGACTACTGAGAGGCTGAATCGCTCAGGAGTGAGTTTCCCATAATAACTCTACAGGACGTTATCTGTTGGCCCTGCCTGAACTAGGCARAATTTAACCTCTTCTCTGCAACAAAGTTGTTGAAGAGGTGTGTGTTGGCTGAGAACGACTTCTCAGCCTTGTCTTCGTTTCTTCTCACATCTCAGGGAGCCCTGCTCCTGTGGCTTTCTGTGTTGAAGGATTTTTACTTTGTTGCTCTGTGAATAGAGATTTAAAGCAGTGATTTTTCTAGGGACACTAGTGAAAGTACTTTGTAGAAGTTAACACACTATTTTGCATTAAACTCATCAACTTACTCTTTTTTGGAGGGGGAAGAAATGCAGTACCGACATGCATGATGGTTCTTTGGTTCTTATGATAAAAACTGCTCACTGTCAGCTTGGTGGCAATGTCAGTGTGCTATTCCTCAAAATAACAGTTGAGATTAATTAATGGGTAATGTGTCAAAGCAGCAACCCTTCTTTATGTGGCTGGATGCTTTCAAGAATACTACAAAAGTCTTTCTAATGGTTGCATGGTGGTATTTAATGATGTTGTTGTATAACAGTAATATCACTACTTGTAGAGTTTTTTTGCTACAACTTTTAAAAGCACACAAACTTTTTAAACACTAATTTCTGTCATCTGTATTCATGAAAAAGATTTGGATTTTTGTCCTGAAAATGTATTCCAGGGAAAAGTAAGAGCCACAGTCAATTTTGAAATTGCAAATGTAGGTAGAAAAACAAAATCCCAAGATGTATGTTTTTCATTGCTTATATTAAAGTTCTGTAAATGTGTCGATGAGGGAAAAGTGTTGGGTTTTTTTTCTAAAGAGAATTGTGAACTCATATGATTTCTCATGAAAAAACTCTAGATATTATACTGGTTGTAAATAAAGCTATTTAGGAGCAAGGTGAAAAGACTGCAGTGTTTATTTAGGAACTAAAAAAATATTCCAAAATTCTATCCTGCCATCAATGAAGAAATATTTTTTTGAAAATATTGAAATAAAAGCTCTTTACAAAAATAAGGGAGTTTGTCCATGTACATATTTTAAAAAAAATATGGACTATGTTTGTGTAGCATCTCTTCATTTTCCTTATAGATTTACAAATTGCCCTGCCATAGAACATCATGTGGATATTTGGAGCTAGACACTGCAACATAGCTAAGATATTTATTCTGGTAGCTCACCCTGAAAATACATTAAGTGAATCCTCCCAGAAGTCCGGGCCAGTACTTATCCCTGTAATGTTATCTTCTTTGTAAACATAAGTAGTCTGTCTATGCTAACATAGATTCACTGTTACAGAGGTTGCACAGGTTGTACAACACCTGTTGTGCAGGTTAATATGTGTTAGGTAGCAGCAGGACAAAAATGGGTATTTTTTAGACAAAAGTCTTTCTGGGTTCTGATTTGAATCCTCTAAGATACCCATGCTTATACATCATAACTTTAAGAGCATGATGCTCTTAAAGAAACACATCATTGCATAGGCTGACATGGTCATCCTGAAGGTCAAATCTTAATATTTAGTAATTACTGATTGTGAATGCAACTTAGTGTTATATTAAAGTGGTTATAATTATGCAAGTGTGTTTATAATTTATTATCATATTAGAATCTCGTTATTATAGTAACGCCCAGTACATTAGATTCAAATACATTTTCTCTGTTCCCTGTTCTGCTGACCAACTGGTTGTTCCCTGTGCGGTTCAGGACTTGCTTAAGAAGATGTACCTTTTGTTCCGCTTTGATGGGGAGTGAGCAGAAACCATTAGTCTGTCTGATGAGATGGGATTGAACTGTTGCATAAATCCCCAAACAATGGCGAATTCCACCTCATTGTAAAAAAAAAAAGAATAAATGCATCTCATTAGTTCTCTGCTGTCATTTCCTGCAGGTTATCAGCTTTASAGCACTCCTTTGAAGTGTCATATAGCTGGTTTTAAAATAGGAAGAAATTATCTTGGAAGTTTTGAAGAATATTGGCATTTTTCCTTTAACAAATTAGAAGCTGAAGGAAGACAATTGAAAAAAAGTGTCTTGTCTCTCCTCCCTGCTCCATCAAAACGCTGTCCTTTAGGCAAGATCTTTCAGGGATATGCTGTCTCCTGACTGTCATCACTTATACCATAGAGAAGCACCTATGGAAATCTGAGAAAAGCAATGTTATTCCACCAGTCTGCAGACTACTGTAAGTATTAATATGGTCATATAAAGATTCCTAGATAAATTGCAATGATACTGAAAAGATGACAGTAGCGTCTGATAATGACTTACATTTCTGAGACCCCAATGTCAAAATTTTCTTCTTCAGACAGATGAAATTCATAAAACTGTTATAGACAGACACAGAAGATATAGTAGCTGTGACTCTTGTGTTGCTCCTCTCTAATAAGGCTGAGTTTTGAAAAAGTCATTGTATGATTATTTTGATTTAAAGGAAAGAGAAGTCGTATTTTTCTTGTATAGAATTGTGTCTATAGAGGGACATATTATGTAATGCTGGCTGCATTTAAGGACCAAGAGAGTCTTAAGACAGTATTGATTTAATCTGTTGAGTAGGTTTTCTGTTGCAGTCTTTTATTAATTGAAGTGGTCACTACAGCACCGAATGTTCTCCTCATTCCTGAAAATTATTTTGGCATAATGGGTTCACTCTGACTTCAGCCTACCTTTTTATAGCCACTGTGAGTCCTGGGTAGCAGAGTCGGAAAGGCAAGATACTCACAGCTCACAAATGTGTATCGCTGTACCGGAGGAAAGCACAAAGCACAGACACTAAAGCATGTGTCTGTATGACAGTAAATTACCCAGGCTTCATTTGAGCTGCATCTTTTAGCATCACAGCCTGGCTGGTAAAAAACACACCTGGGAGYACCCGTCTCAGAGATGCTGCTGTGGCTGGCAGCCACAAGCAGGGGGAAAGCACAGCACAGCCTTGAATGAACTCAGCAACTCCTGAAACAATACTGTAACCGGGGCTCCAAGGTTGCTGTCTCCAAGATAGTTTACCCTGTAGCAAAGTGGGACACGACAGCTTTCAGCTGACTAAAACCCATTCAGGTATCTCTCCTATTCATTCCTATTGTGCTTTGCCATTCTCTTCTATGTTTCCCACCAGAAGATGTAATGGAGACTGTCTAGAGGAGTAATATAAATAAAACTTTACCTGTGAGTGGAAGCCCAGCACCAATTTGTAAGGTGCAAGAGCAGATGTGGTGTGATTCACTTTCTATCAGACCTTTGTTGGAATCATAGAATCATAGAATCGTTAAGGTTGGAAAGGACCTCTAAGATCAAGTCCAACTGTTGACCCAACACCACCAAGCCCACTAAACCATGTCCCGAAGCACCACATCTACAGGTCTTTTAAATGCCTCCAGGSATGGTGACTCCACCACTTCCCTGGGCAGCCTGTTCCAATGACTGACAACCCTTTCGGTGAAGAAATTTTTCCTAATATCCAATCTAAACCTCCCCTGGYGCAACTTGAGGCCATTTCCTCTCGTCCTCTCGCTTGTTACTTGGGAGAAGAGACCAACACCCACCTCGCTACAATCTCCTTTCAGGTAGTTGTAGAGAGCGATAAGGTCTCCCCCCAGCCTCCTCTTCTCCAGGCTAAACAACCCCAGCTCCCTCAGCCGCTCCTCATCAGACTTGTTCTCCAGACCCTTCACCAGCCTCGTYGCCCTTCTCTGGACACGCTCCAGCACCTCAATGTCCTTCTTGTAGTGAGGGGCCCAAAACTGAACACAGTATTCGAGGTGCGGCCTCACCAGTGCCGAGTACAGGGGCACATTTATTCTCTTTACTTTCCTGCTCAGTTAACTTTTGACAAGAGTGAACTCTTTTGAATAAGCCCCTTGTTCATTCATTTTAGTACTTTCATTTATCTCCTGATGCCTGCTGTGGATAGGAAGCCTAAAGATATTTCATTAATGAAGCATGTGAAAATGAACTAAGTGGACAAAGCAAGCTATTAATTAATTTTCTTGATCTTTGGTTATCAGGGTTGTGCAAAATAGTTTGGACAGGTTAAGAACATATTTTAACCTTATCCCAAATGCTAACTGAATGAAACTGGAAGTCAAAGTACTTAGCAGCTTCTGTAGCACACACCACTCACATCTGTCTGCTGTGGGTCGAGAGCAACACAAGAATTGATGGCTTTTGGCTCACCAAGTGCAAGCCACGAACACTCATCCAAATGGGGAATACTTACTTGCAATAGCAGAAGGAGTGCCTGTAATCTCACGTATGCAACTATTAGCAAGTAGCTTTTCATAATAACATTTGAACAGATCCTTTAATGTACAGAGTACAGAGGAAAAGTCCAGCAATACTCCTTTGTAGGTTAAAAGGGGACATATACATTAGAAACATTGGTCTTGTAAATGAAAAGGGACTCAGAGACTTGTGAATACTATTTTTATTGTAAAAGCCTAAGAGTGGCCCTATGGSTCTCAGCAGAGGTACGTGGCCCTATGGCTCGCAGCAGATGTACGTGGAGCTCGGTCCCGTGTCTCTGACAGCGGCCAGCCACAGACATGAGGGCAGAGCATATGCTGCTCTGAATAGACTCYCACCACCCACTGACCAGCAGCTGAAGCATTTCCTGAGCTAGACACAGTGTTTTGCACCACTGCAGGAATAACAGGGGAAAAAAAAAGGTGTTGCATAAATGACTTGATTAGTGTATATAAGTTGTCCAGCTTGAGACTAACTGGTATGATTGCATAAAACCACAGACTCCATTGATTTCAGAGCTCTTTTGAGTTTGCTGTATATGAGCTATTCTTTCTAGAGCTGCCTTGGTACAGTTGTCCCAGGTTTCACCTGATTTATGGGTCCATTCCTGTAAGTGCTAAATGCCCTCCACTCATAGTTCATCGAGTCGAAGTCGAAGTCACCCACCATCAGCAGAATTTAGCTGCTAATCCCAGTCCTTGTGATCACTTGTTTTCTTATTCACTGCATGTTTCAMTCCTTTCCCTGGAATCTAGTTTCAGAAAACTCTCCCTGTACTGCTCCTCCTATCCTACCTCCTGAATGACACGAAGTGTCTCAGCATCTCATTTCTCTACATTGCACACTACTTTTAGAGTACTGATCAGACCTGCAGATCTTACCCTGCCTAGAAAGCTRTTCCTATTTAAAAATCTGTTTGGATACTGTTTTCAACCTTTTGAATTCTATTTTTAGTTGGTATCTACTAGTGTATTTTATTTTCCTTGAACAAATGCTTCAGTACGGGTCCCTATTCCCCTCTTAATGTAGGTTACTATTTAATGAGGTTTATAAGCTTAGATGCTGAGATAGATAGATAGATAGATTCTCCTTCCTACATTTAATATAATGTGTTGCCATGGAGATAAGTTCTTCTCTATCTGACAAGTGACAAATAAGCCAAAGAAGGCATTGCCAAAATAGTTCAAAGATTGGAAATGTGACATTAAAAAAATCTTTTTGCCACTGAACTAAATAATTTATTTTCCCTCTCTTTTTGCTGTTCTATTTTATCTCTTCTCTCTGGAACCAACTTTAGCATCCCCATTCCTGCTAACAGGACTGGCAGCCATGTCCCTTTGGAGCCTATTCCAGTTCTGCTCCATGAACTGGATTACATGTTACTCAGTGGTGGAACTGGCATTTGTCTCCCTTGTCTTGCTCTCTGCTCCCTCATGAACGAAGGCGGAAAGGCTTTTCTTCATCACAGATCCATCACTTGGGTTTTTCATGATCTCACATCTAGCAGTTCACCGTGCAGCACTGCATTGTACCAGTTGGGATAACTCACAAGCTCATCTCCTTCTGGGGTTTACAGTCTCGTTATTTTAGCTTGTCTTCTCCAAAGCTCTTTGCCATTGTGTGAGTAACTCTACTGGATTAGAAATTTAGGGTTTTGTTCTTGGGGTTTGCTAGTTTAATTGGTTAGATGGATTGAATAATCCACTTAAAATATCCACCTGTCAGGGTAGAGCTAGACAATTGCTACCCTGTATGAGTTCAGACACACACTGAAGCACCAGAGTCAAAATTGTTCTCTTTTGCCTTATGAAAGCCCTTGGAAGCACTGCCATTGATTTAACCCCTAACACTGCAGTGAGGGCTGTGCACTCAGAAAGCACAAGGCAAGGAAGTCTTCTCAGCAGTGGAAATGGCATGAATAGTGGGAGTAGTGCATGGAGCTTCCCCGGAGAAAGGAGAGAGGAACTATGCTTTCAATTGACCTCTGAGGGCCATACTAAAAGATAAATTTTCTGAGGTTATCATTCATTTTTGCTTTGCAAAGGTTCCTACAAGGGCTGTGCCTTACTGCACCAATCAGTACCCTGGCTTGTGTCTTCCATCTTTGACTGAATTTCATGTCTGTGATGTAAATGCTAACAGTCTTAAGAAAAATTCTGGCTGGCAGGAATGCACGTGGTAGAGTTTTCAGAGCAAAGCACAATGAACCACTAGTTCAGGAAACCTGAAATCCCCTCCTGCCCTGCTAGGAAAGCTCACTGCTCTCTTTATTGCATATTAATTTATGGAAGACATATGAGTTTAAATATGGAAGACAAACAGGTTTGAGTGCCAGTGAAGTGGTGCTCCTGTAAGTATACAAGGCATATTTTTCAAATTCTTCAGRAATGTTGTGCTAACAGCATTTATATTTATTTTTTGGGTTGTTWTTYTTTTTTTGTACCTGAATATTGAGTACTCTCCATTCATATTCTTTTAATCAGCAGAATAACTTGTCACATACCTCACAAAATGTTACTTTTTTCCCTAGCTTGATGATCTAAGCAATATAGGAAAGTCATATTCATTATTGCTCCATTGTTCTGGCCTCCAACCAAAATTACTCTAATTTAACCAAATAATTTTATTTCATGATTAAGTACTTCTTTGAAATTTGTCTGATTTTTTWAAAAATCTGAATGTGTCTCAGGAAATCCAAATTCAAAGTAGGAAAAATGCAGCTAAGTAGTCAATAAAGTTCTTAATTTCATGTAAATATTAATAAAACGCTACTCTCTGGTGTTCTCCATAAGAAATACATGACAGAGAGCTGAGAATTCAGGAGCAAGAAGGCAAGAACAATAGGATGCGCATATGTCGTGTAAGAGGGAAAGAAGAACATTTCTGATCTTTGCATTTAATAGTTCCTGAATATTTTTGCTTAAAATTAGTCACATGAAAACCTGGTGGTCTCCATTAGCAGCTGTTCTTCTAAGCCTTCTTTCAGTTGTGAATGTTCACATTTTTGGAATTGATTTTTCATGTTTGAATGTATCAGTTAGTTTCACTTGGCTTCACACTAGAGCTATTAAAATTCCTGTCATTATCTTTCTTTGCCATAAATTGGAAGATATTTGGGAAATACTCAGTGCAACTGAACTGAGCTYCTAAAAAGAATTTGCGTATTTCAGGATTTCTTGTGAAAGTTTTACATACATAAGAATTTTTAAAATAATGGCTAAAATATGTGGGGAAAATATTCTGAATTTTTTTCATTGAGTAATGTTGATATGCCAGACTAAATCATGTTTAACTGTTCCAAAATAAAAATGTTGTGTCAGTCAACTCAATTAACTACCTTAATGATGAAGCTGCATCTGACTATGATAGAGGGTTCTCACTTTAGCGTTCTTCTGTATATATTAGAAAATTATTGTATTAGGGTAGGATTCTCACTTTAGCGTTCTTCTGTATATATTAGAAAATTATTGTATGAGGGTATACATTAAGAAATCATACAATTTCCAAATGGTGGTTGAAACAAACCTCATAAGGTCTCCAGTCCAACCTCCTAGTCAAAACAAACCTGTGGCCAACACTGGATCAGGTCAGCATGGATATGTTTAGCCAAGGATGGCACCTCCACAGCCTTGTTCTGTCAGATTTTCCTATCAAGGAGAATTTGGCACTGTCACCTTTGTAAGTCCCCTTCAAATAGTTGTAGGCTGCTACTAGATCACCCCTTAGCCTTCCCTTCCCCAGACCAAGCAACCTCTGATGTTTAGCATCCCATGCTCTAGGTCCTGGACCATCTGTGTAGCCCTGTGCTGGACTCTCTCCAGTTTCTCAGGATAACTCTTAAGCAGGGGGACAGAAACCTGGGCACAATATTCCATTTTTAGCTTCACCAGCACCAAGTGGAGGTGGGTAGTAACTATCCTGACCTGCTAACCAAGTTCCTCCTAAGGCAGCCCTGTGTGCATTTTGCTTTATTTGCAATGAGCACACACTGTTGGGTCACATTCAACTCAATGTCCATCACTACCCCAGGTCCTCTTCAGCAGGGCTGTTACTCAGTCAGTCACTTCCCAGTGGGTAGTCCTGCCTGGTGCAGAACAGTTCACTTGATGAACCCCAGGAGATTCTCCAGGTTTTCCAAAATCTGGTTTCTCCAACCTTCAGCTGCTGGAGGACAAGCCAGTCACCCGAATTTGGGATCATTTACAAGGATGCAATTCTGTCTCATCGTCCGGGTTGTAGGGAAAGAGATCACACAATATAAACCCCACAGCAATCCCTGGGATATTTTTGACAAAGAAGTTGCTGTCATGCAGTCCCCATGATGTAGCACATAGCTTGATTTCACTTTGCAGAAAGAGTATTGAAGAAAACATATAAATGACATATTCCTAATAACCTCTTACATTAGGGCAGAATCATTCTTCGTATAACTCTTCTGAATTTGGAAATTATTTTTGTCCTTATTTGCATGAGTAGATAATCTGTTCTTTCACAGTTTAACAATAGTAATCAATATTATTAGAAAGGTTTCACTTTTTGTATTGAGAAGTCATAACTTTGAGAGAACAGAATTGATTTTTTTAGAGCCTTGCTAGCTAATAAGCATCATAATTTTCTTCTCATTTCAAGAGATTCCTCTTCTGTCCATTTAGGTGCTGAAAAGCTTCTGTGAAATGTTATTAGTGTTTAAGAAGAAGCATTGTGTATTTGTCAAGAGCTTTACTGCTAGCAAACTACAGGTGTTTACTTCAAATCTGTGCACACTGTGTATTTTAGTATTCACCCTGTGCTAAGAAAATGATCTGGCAACTAATTATCTGCACAACTTCATAGAAGTCACTTATGCCAACTCCAGTGCATATTCAGTGAATATTCAGTATATCTATTCTGACATACCATAATTCAGAAAGGGACATATGCAGACCAGACTGGAGCAAATGCAGGCCTGAATGAAGCCAATACGTACAGCATGCACTTTCCCCTGTGCTTATAGTCAGCAGACTTCAGCCATGGCAAGATTCAAGCTCGTATTTTCTTTATTTTTGATAAAGAAAGAGAGGACTTACAGAATCAGTCTATTGGAAAAATATACAGTATGTGGGAAAATTCCACATATCAAAAAAATGAGGCAAACTTTTCTCCTCAGAAATGCAAGTGGAGTTCAGTTTCACTTCTGGGCATGGATATGCAGACCCAGGCTTACTTAGACAAGAAGTGGCTGGAGGCCAGGTTCCAACATTAGTCGCAGAACTCAGACTTTCTTGCTGCCTCTGAGGTTATCGTTTTGCCAGTAATATCCCTCCTCTCCTCCCAGGGGAGAATGCACCTCCCTCAGTTAACGAGTACAAATGAAGTTGCCCGATCTTCTCCAGACTTCTCTCTCTTTCTCCCTCTCATTCTCTCTCTCACACACTCACGCTTGTCACTTTCTGGGAGCAGGCATGCTCGTGACATTTTACCAGTAGCAAAGAGGGCAACAGTCACCTTTGACTAAAAACGTTTTTTAAATAGATACCTAATGTGAAGTGTTGACTGCTTGCATGTCAGATGAATGTGTTTTCCTAAGGGTTTCAGAGAGCGAGAGTGCTAACCTGAAGGGCCTGTACAATCATGTAACATTTCTTCTTTTGTTTCTTACTGTTTGCTGATGACAGCAAAGGGATGGACTGACTTGGTGCTTTAACTAATACCATAGCCATGAGACAGTTTTACTTCTAGTTTATTAAATCTGCTGGCAGGTTGCATATGTGGAGGGAGTCTCTTGGAGAGTGAGCAGCTGGACTTATCCATCGTTGTTTGAAGTTGGCTCAAGTCCTTTCGCAGAACCATTGCCATGTTGTTATCCTGGGCAACTTGGTAGCTTGAGGGCTGGACAGTCAGTCCATGTGATTTCTCCCAGGATTCACTTTCAGGCATTTTGCAGTTTTATATCCACCTGCTTCCTTTCAGAAATGTGGTTAGACTGTAGGACTAGAGCCTTCACCGCTCTGTCAGTGATGAATAACCAATGTGCTTGTCATTCTCCCCGATCGTGCCATGAACGCTTTATGCTGCCCTTAGCAGATGTTCTTTGATGGAAAACTTGCAGCCTAGTTAGGATAAAAAACTCATCAGAGAAGGTTTAGTAAATAGCTCTAGTCCCAGCCTCAGGATTCAGTCCAAACATGGTTTCTTTGTTTTTTAACAAACAGCACTTGAAAGCCTGGAATGCTTCTCTTCCACTAAATTTGAGTGCTCTTCATTAAATACCAAAATATTGAGRGTGCCAGGTTACCCCTAAAAGGTAAAGTCTGTTTTTTGAGGCATCCTTTATGTACAGTCTCATCTCAGCCTACTATCTCARTCAAATCAGCTGGAGTTGAACACCACGGGAAGCCAGTCCATGGGACTGAGGCTGTAGTCACCTGGGAAGAGCAGCACACTGTCTCGGGCTAGTCACCCTCATCACAATGTTTGTCCTTAGGCTGTCCAAAGTAAGGCTGAGGTGTCGAGTCAGCTGCCAAAGGCTTTGATTTGGGTCCTCGGCTTTGTTTCGTGTAGTCCTCTGTCACTGGCACTATTTTAGACTTTCAGAATTATTTTAGAAATTATTGGCAAGACCAATCAACACTGGAAGAAAAAAACACCATAATTTTGATGTACATTCTGCCTCATGCCTCCATGTCCTTCATGCTCTCATAAACCATTTTATCCAATACCACATCTTTCTCCAGAGCCTGCTGGATAGTAGCAGAACTTTCTGTAGTTTTACAAACAGTAATAGATTATTACTTACCTTTCACCATATCTTTGAAACAGTTTCCTTCACAAGCATCAAAGTAATCTTTTCATGCATTTGGATCAGAACAAAATAGTTCTGAGCCACCTTTCCTTCCTGCAGGGATTACTCCTGTGAGTGATCTCCACAGGCAGTCCGTTCACCACGTTTCTTGTGGTTTCTGTAATCAAACTGCCAGCTCGTATTGCTTGTGACGCTACTTTATTAAAAAAACAATTTAAAAAGATGACGAGTTGAACTGGGAAAGGCCTCCTGCACTTTTAGGGGAATTGAGTACTGGGAGAGTGTAGCTCCTTTGGAAACTGTCAGGCTTGGCTCTATGTGCATGAGGAGGAACGCAGCTGAGATTATCAGCACTCTCCTCGCTATCAGTAACCATCCCTATTGTTATTTTCAGTTATAATCTTAGTTACCAAAAGGTAGCTAAACCTGGTCTCTCTCATGCTACTTTCACATCAGTGTGGCTCTGTTGACTTTCCTTTACAGTAGTGTGAAAGAAAAAAATTGATGTATTAAGGAAACATTTTACTCTCTAATCACACAAAGGGTAATAATATTTTTAGAGTGACAGAGGGAAAAGCAAAGAGCAGTAGTGTAGCTGAAAGTCAGACTTGAACATTCAGTAGAAAAATGAGGCTTGGGATGCATAAAATTTCTGTTTAGGCAAGTTCAAACTAATTTTATGAACCGTTCACCCAGCTCAACTTTCTTTTTCTATCTCATTTTCCTTACCAGCTAAAAACAAATATACCAAACATCAGTAGACCTTGAAAAACACATTAAAATTGAGCACAAGGTTCCTCCTTTCTTTCAATATATCTCCGCTAAATTGAAACACCACTGTATTTTAAGACGACAGCTTTCAAGAACATATGATATCAAGTTTAATTTTAAAAAAAGACTATGTTTTAGTTCAGTCTAAGAAATTTATGTAATGTTATACTCCAGAATATGTTGTAAAGAACTATTAAAAGACACCTTCAAAACCAAAATCCAGTATACCAAATTTTTTAAAGGTCTGCATGTGTGTTGCTTTGTCTTTACAGGTTGTTGGTTGTTAATTATAAAGTTATAAGACACAAAGAACCTATAGCCAAAGGCATTCATATTGATGTTAGATTGAAATGTATACTATTGCATTTGTGACCACTCATTTCCTTTTTTATTACTGCTTTGTGGTTATAAACTGGCATTTCCATCCTCAAGAACGGAAAGAGTTTCATATTAATTCCTTAGACCACAACAATAGCCAAGCAGCTCCAGTGACTGCTCAGTGCCAGTACCATTAGATATGAAATGGCCTTTTGTATGGGAGGATTTGAGTTAGAAAAGTAGATGCTATTAATTGATCCCAAAATTCAGCGGTGTGAGTAGCTCGCAGCTTGACTAGGCTTCCCAGCTTTAGAAGGCTCTTCAAAAGGCTCCTGTACACTGACCGTCAGCAGGAGAGTTTTGTTGCTGGGATGAGGCATACACATACATCTGTACCTTCATCCCCTGGAACAACAGGCAAAGAAACTGCCTGTCTTAACCAAATAGGCAAACAGCATGTCCATCAGACAGGGCAATGTGCAGGAGCTGTTTGAAGTCATTAGGAATGGTTGGTGGAGATGGCTCAAAGCGGCTCCACTCTGGTGTTGCTATCAAGATGCAGGGTTTGTTTCTCTGAGACTTGTTGACAACCTTCAGTGATGGGAGTAGGTGTGTGTTTTGAAGAAGAGGTACAAAGACACACACCCTGAATTTCATGGGTCAATACCTTGCCTTGAAACATGGATTAGTTACAAGAAAAACAGGCCAGAAGCACTAGCTCTTGTGCCTTGAGAAGGGAGGGCTGAAGTGTTTTGTTGAAAGCTGCAAGTTCTGTGTGGGGACTTGGACTCTGCTGGACTTCGAGTGCTTTGCTGTTGTCCTGTGTAGGATCAGGATTACTCATTTGAATTTGCCTYTCATGGCCAAAAGACCATGAGGGATATAAAAGGAATGAGACAGATACCCAGCTGGTGCCACCAACCGGTATAGGTACATGAAAGCCCATAGCGTTGCCTTGATTTACATTGTTTGGAGAGTTAGTTCTGAACACAACCACCTTATTAAAATTAGGACAGATGATACCTGCTGAGCCTCATCACAGCTGTTGCTGTGCTGCTTAGATATGAAGACAAACTTCACCTCCTTAAATGAGAAAAATGTACCCTTCCTYGGGGCTGCCCAGCTTCTCGTCAGGATCTGAAACTCTGCCTGTCCTGCCTGAAGTATGAGGCAGCCTGGCTTTATGGGCTGTCAGCACAAAATCCTTATCTTCGGATCTTCTCTGTCCCTGCTTGTCCTGTCTGCAGCATATAGCAAAAACAGGTTTGCCAAAACTCACTTTGGCAATGCTTCCATTTTGTTCTGATTTTGGCATGAAARGCCCTCTTTTTCTGAACCCTGTAAAAATTGAAGAACTGCTTAGGTCGTTTTTATTCCTTCTAAAAAAGGCTGAAATGCAGCCTTTCTTCCTGTCTGCATGAGGGTTTAGGACATTAGTCTAACTGAAAATTGTTTGCTAGTTACTCTGTTAACCACCTAGAAACATGAGTTTTGGCCATTAATTCTTCCAGAGCGTTGCTAGAAGTTACTGCATAAGCATAAGCCAGCACGATTTAATTTCATTTCCAGGAACTTTTGTATTTGCTCTTTCCAAAGCAATTCAGTGAAAAATGTGACAATATCATAAGCACTGAAAGGCAGAGATCTGATAATTCAGGATGCAAAGTGTTTCTACTAAATTTTACTAAAATATGTCTTTGGTTGATACCGTGACTAAAAACCACTATATGACTGATGGCACTTCAATGGTGTCTGTGAAATGGAAGGACCTAAGGCTTCAGATTATCCATCATGTGCAGATGTTTACTTTACTGTAAAGGTTCCCATTCCTATAAAGAGGTTTGCCTGGGTGGGTTATAGTTGGAGCACCGGCATTCTCCATGCCATCCCAACTCATAGATAGCTGGAGAAACTCAGCACTGCCAGGTCTGATACCCTATACAAGTTCTAAGTTTATTTTAGAATTTGTAAAGTGTAAAGAGAAATAAAATGCTGACACGCAGATGATGCAGACACGTCCCCTGTCTTCTCAAAAATCTGCACTAGAGGCCATCACTGGAGATCACTTTGGCAGTTATGTTTTGCACTTCATTTAGTCATGGCAGGGTTGTTTTCTGAACTCACTGTGGAGGTTAGGGATGGTTATGGACTGGAAAAAAAAGAAGTTTCTTTTCTCCAATCGGAGTTCACCTCTGATTAGAGTATTTTGTTGCTGAGGAGTAAGGTGCTGTTAATGAAACATCACTGATGATCCACTAGGGACTTTGCTGTTCATATTGGTGCTCATGTACGGGCTTAGATGACTACACTGATAGGCCCAAGATAAGCACGTAATATAAGAGTGCACAGATAAGATAATGTATTTGCCTTGTTATTCTGCTATATTGTGTTTGTAATAAGTTGTGCAGTGCTATTTAATTTGTAGTTATTATGCACAAGATTGATAGACTCTGGTTATCTTTTGTAAAGAGTACACAGACATGGCCAGCCTTAGACAAAAAAATCAAGGGATTATTTGGAACCCTGCAGGCCTGTCCAGTCCATCCAGGMCAGTTTCCTGACCATCAGGTTATTGTGTGGAACCTGCCCATGTGCCCAGCTTACCTGGTCATATCTCTAGGCAGGGTGAACTTCCCTCTGGAAGTACAAGGCTGCCCAAAGAGACAGCAGCTGCAGAGCTGAGGGGTAACCCCCTCCCACGTGTCTGTTGCTCTAAAGCAAAGAATAAGCTAAGACCTGTGCCCCTAGTTTGGGGCATGTGGCACCAGCCATGAGAGGCAGGAACTTGGGGATGAGTGTGATGGGGATGTGATGGGGGGTAGGGGGGTAAAGAAGCAGGGGCTCAAGTCATTGCTTGAGGACTCAAAGTGCAGTCAAGAGCGATGCAGGTTGGGATAGAGGAGAGGACAGCTGACAGCATGAAAGGGGAAGACAAATTTGCATTTTTAGGACCCACCTAGACCCTAAAATTTGGTGGACTCCAAAATGTCTAAGGCCTACTCTGAAAGTAATTTCCAAATGTTAGCTTATTTTAATAAGTATACATGTGATATTACAGTTCAGTAATACTAGACATTCGTCTGGGGGTAAAGTTAAGATTACATGTTAAATTTTCATGCTGTCATAACTTGAATGTCGAAGAAATATTTTTACYAAGGGGATTTGTATTTGCCTGAGTGACTCAAGATGCCAAGTGGCTGAAGGTACTTCAGTGTCATTCTTTCCTCTAACACTGGAAAGGAAGAGTTGCTCACTCTTTTAAATACTGTATGTACTTAAGAAAAAATACTGCTTCTTAAGAAAAAATAAAACAACCCACTGTTACTAAAAGACRTGAAAAAATCAGTGCTGTATAAACTCAAAAAGCACAACATCTCACCTGATCAGAACCTGCTTCAAGCTCTCAAAGCAAACACCTCGTCAGGGTCCACTTCTTCTAAAGGGATTGCAGACGGGACAGTTTAAAGAGCCTGAGACACCTTTAATAATAAATTATTAACTTTACTTAAGAGAAAAATGCCTTTGCCCCAACTCAGAGATGTAGATGTGATGAAGGTGTACAGGATCAGATCTCCCCATGGTATTGCCCCATTCTCAATTCACAGCTTTGCAATYTTCACAGGACACGCCATCTTTTGCACAGTGCAGTTTCATGACACTATCCATGTAGCCCTGTTAACAGGAATCGCCATTGCTAGCAACATGCCRTAGGCTCTGTACTGTTTGTAGGGCCTCAGGACTGAGGCTTGATAAGTTTGCTCTGTCTGAACTCCTGACCTACCTGCAGCTTTGTTTTCCCTGGTTTAGCTGTGACAGCAAATTCTCTAATTGACCAGGTAGCTATGGCTAATTTGTTTTACTTTTGTTTATCTTTGTGTGGTACAACCATAGCTTTATATAGATAGCATTAACAAGCAGTKATGCTGTGTAGAATATTTATGGTTCTAACACAGCGATGTCATGCAGACTTGGTATGACAGCAGAGGCCTTGAGAGAGGGAGACACAGGACGKGCACAGAGGCATGCAGGCATGGGGTGATAAGAGACAGGGCACAGGTGGGCACTGGGGACCCCATGGCTGTAGACAGCTCAGCACAGAGGTGGTCAGTTAAAGAAATGCAGACATGGAGTTGGGAAAAAMTGGTTTTAGGGGTAATTCGGAGAACACAGAAATAGTATCTAACATATGCAAAAGGCATCATGTAATGAAACTTGGATGTGTGGAGCTGCAGACCAGCAAAGAATGAGCAATGGTGTAAAAGCATGTTGCCAAACATAAAAATGTGCATCCTGGAGTGAAGAAGAAGAAAATACATGGACGTCATGCTTGTCCTAGTGCATGATGTCTAAAAAAGTTGTGTGTCACAGCAAGGTGGAAATATATTACTTTGTTTTACTTGTAATSCTTGTTCAGTAATCCTGGCATATTCTGCCCTTAACATTAAAAACATAAATACTGAGAAGCTGGTTTGATTGAAGGTGATCTAGAGTTCTGTTCTGCTTCAGTGTTGCACTAGATGGGAATAAAGTCAGGTGAAACAAATGTTTGTTTGGTATCAGCGAACAAAAACGTACCCTACCTTGGCATAAGAAAAATAAAACCTGAATGGCAAATTGTTGAATATTTTTCATTCTAGYGTACTATCACGTATGGACCACAGCTTTAAATTCCAGTGTTAGTCTTCATTATGTCTGAAATAGCATAGTTCTGTTGGTGTAACTCTCTTATCTTTCACAAAGAAACAAGAATGAGAAATTTGGCTTAAATGCATAGTTTTAAATCAGAGCAGTATTTCTAGCATCTAAGTTGTGTTAGTCAAGACATCCCAGGGTCTGAAAGAGCAGAAGAGGCTATTAGTCCTTCTTCTGGGTGTGAAACTGGTACAGATGTGAGATACTCCCAGTGTAGTTCAGTATCTGCTGTGTCTYTGGCATGTCTCTGAAATCCTCCGCCACGTGGGTCTGCATACAGCTGGGCAGGCAATGTGGCTTCGACTGAACTGTAYGCTAATCAGGCTTTCAAATGAAGATGGAGCATAATTAAAGTCAGTGTAAAATTACCCAGAAGGCAGAAACACATTTTAACAGGCTGTAGCTCTTTGACATTTATATCATAAAAAAAGTATGTTTTTTCCTTAGGGGTGCAAACCCGGAAGGTGTTTGTTCTGWCCTAGCTGGAGAGGCTCATGACCTCCAAAAAGATGTGCTATGCCTTGCAGAATTCAGCTATAAGGCATGAAAACATGTTCGTGCTTCTTTCTGTTTCTCTGCCGCAGACACCAGCCTGGCTTGCAGCCTTGACTCACACGCAGAGAACAGCAGCAGAAAATAATAATTCTGTTCTGCAGAGGCAGCAGTGCAATGATCTTGCTTTGAATGTCACCTCACACATCAGCTACTTTTTTGCCTCTCATGCATGGAAGTACTTACACTCCCCAGAGCGGCAGAAATTTTTTTGCCAGCTCTTGTGGACTCATCTGTTTGAGCCAAATGAGCTTTCAGGTGGTAAAGGTGTCTAAAAAGGTAGACAAAAAAGGCCACCCAGCARTTTTCAGATCTCGAGTGAGACTTCTCTCCAGCTTGGACACCAATAGAATGAAAATTATGGCAAATTCAGGGCAATTTCCCCTTCCCCTGTGGATGCATAGCAATGGGATTCCTGCTGCCCTGGAGGAAAAAGGCTGATTTGGGATCAGTAGTGACACTCGTGTACAGGGCACTGTGTAGAAGAAAATGCAGATGTTTCAGAGGGTTACGTCATGCTCTTCTGTCCCACCAGGCCTGTGTGGCCACAGTGACCAAGAAAGTGTAAAAGAAAAAAAATGAGTCATTTGATTTAGAATGGCAGCTAAGGCAGGAGTTACACTATTGTATGTATAAATTTACTCATGATTATTTCTCTAAAACGAGATTTGTATAGTGGGTCTAGAAAAATATTAGTGGGGGTCTGGAACCCTTTAGGTGCAAGGGAACTGCACATTAGTGGGGGTCTGGAAGATAGAATTAGGGGTCCTGCACTAATACARCTTTATGGCATCTGTCTGGCTGGTTTGGAGCATAGGTGGGACTTCCCGAGTAAAACCCCTCCTGGGAGARTTATTAGTCCAGTCTGCTAAGGTCTAGATGAACTTTTGTGAGGTGGAAACTATGAACAGGGTGGCAGCGTGCTATTCAAGAGAATCCYCTACACAGACAGTGAAGGCACTGGGGCAGTTCCCTTGCAYCTAAAGGGTTCAGGGTGTTGTGGGGCTCCATCATTTTCTGTCTGTCCCAAGGTGATCAGCCACTACTTAATCCATTTTCCCATCTCATCATCATGTAAATGAAATCCGGCATGTTTCTGTAAGAGGCTATTAGACTGCTGAGGCAAGTATTTTTGATTTGATTGGATTAAGTAAGTATACATGGACTTCAGATTCCAAACATACTTTCCATTTTATTTACAGCCAATATATAGAAAAAACTGATGGACCATAATCAGGAATGAACAGAAGCCTCTTAAAATATAAAGCAGCATTCTCACTAGGGTTGATATAATAAGGTCAATAACTTKGGAATAATGCTGCTCTGTCAGTATTTCTTACTTTTCTTCTCAGGGGTTCATAAATCTCTGATAAAAAAGCAATTATCTCAGAATGAAAAACCAGTGGGCAAAATTTTATATAAAATTAGTTAAGCATTAGTTTTAATTTGAAATATTTTTAGTTGTTTTCCACACTGGTTTGCTCATCTTCGACAAAAAAGACAAATAGTTACTTTTATAAAACAATCCTGAGGAGTTAAAAAGCTCTCATTCTAGCTCAGCTGTTTAAATTTAGATTCCTTTGAGCTGTGCATTTCCCCTCCCACTGTCGTGCTGGGAGGCAGCAGGAGAGAAGGCTTGGAAGGAAGGAAGGATCGTCTTTGCTGCCTCGACTGCTTGCCGCAGTGCACACGGGTCAGGGCCCTTCTCTTGCACCTGACCTCCAAGCACTTCGTTTCTGCAGAGAAAATGCCCTCAGCATCTGTGTGCCTGCTAAGGGACATATGTAAAACTGGCGGTGTCCTGGTGACGGCGTGCTATTTCATAACCAAGCCAAGCTACAGCCCTCCAGGTGGGCATCGTGTTGCCCGTTCYGCTGGTAGGACACATCTGGAGAGTTGAGGCCATCCCTACATGACCATGCAGAAGACTGGCACAGGTTATGTGAAAATACAAAATAGCAGTGGAAGCAAAGGGAGGGGGAAAAGGATGGAAACGGTGCATTAGGGTTTTCACTTGAAAGCATAATGCTGTTAAAGGCATATAGGGTACTAAAGACACAGATGGCGTAAAGGTCTTTTCAAAGCTGCGTGCTCAACATATCTTGAACTAAATGGGCGTAACTGAAATGACACAACTCAACAGTGTGCACCTTTAGACAGCAAAATGCTTTTAAAATTTGGCCTTAAGTATTTAACATTTAAATTGTAGAACTTGGACACCTCTAAACTTTTAAGAATTTCAGCCTTCGTATTCTTTGTCTAAGATATTTCTGGATATTTTATCATTGGTATAATTAAACTACAGGAAACTGGCAGGTAATTCTCTAATTGGAATGTTATGATTTTATATTTTCTAAAATAATTTTTAAGAATTATAGAACTGTGCTGGACTTCATGGTCTGTAGTTCATCAAGACCATTGAAATAACAGGTAATGTTAATTAATTCAATCAAATGCTTATTAGTGTGTTTTACAGGTAGACTAATTTCAGTGGGTTTGACTTTATTAAAATAAAAATTGATGTATTTTTATTGTGACATGAGAAGCTACAATAAATGAATGGTTATGTTTCTCAGCTCATTAAAAAGGTAGCAGCTTGCTATTGCATTGTTACTGCTGATTATTTCTACAGTGAGAAAATGTATGGCTGCTCCTTGCAGCAGGCAGTAATGATAAATAATAATTGGTTTTAAAGATGTCACCAAAAAACCCTGGCAAATGGAGGAAGTGAAACAGTACCAGCATGACCAAATGAAATAAAATATATTATATATTGCTACATATTATAAAACTACTTCTGGTAGCTGAATGCCTGCTCAATACCACAAAATAATGCTTATAAGGTTTTTCAATACTTAGCCAAAAGTCAGCATATGTTTTCGTATGTATAATTGCATATGACAATAAGGTACAGGGGAGTGAACCGGTATATGGCAGTTCGGTTGGATTTGCACAGATACTATATTCGGACACTGTAAAAAAATCTATTATTGTCTTACAAGCATATTTAGAACTCAGCTAAAAACAAGATTCAGTGGAACATTCGAACTATCCAAACGGAACGGTGAATAATTCTGCAGAAATGAGGAGAAATGCCTCCAGAAAGGGAATTGCTACYTCAGGTTTATCTATATTTGTTTGCTTTTCCTGTGATCACGTTTAATCCAATGTAAGGAAGGTATTATATTTGCTGAGGTGTCTTTGGAAAATTACAGTTCTATTTCGTATGGAAAACAAGGTTTGTTTTACAGTGGCTGTACCCAGATATTGCTTTATTAACTGAATTTTACTTTCTACACTATATTAATTCCATTTGATCATCATTCTTCCCTGCACATTTGTGTTGCTGTGGGAGCTCCAAGAAAATGTGTAGAGAAGGAGTGCTGCTGGTTGTCATGTGGGGCTACGGTGGGACCAAAGATATTTGGCTTTAAAAAAAGGAAATCATTCCAGAGATTCTTGTAGAATAGGTCAGGTTTCATACCTCATAGGCTAAATAAAATAAAAGTAACCAGACAAAGCAATTATATTGTGGAATAAGAGATCGACAAGGGTTGTTACACAGGTTTAACTGTGTAATTATATCACTAAAATACCTTGCCAGATTAGGCTGAACAACCGCTCTGAACCTAGAGATCTCTCAGGATCCCTTCAGTGTTGCTGTGATGCTGTGAAAACGGAAGAGTGGAAGTTGAATATCGTAGGCCAGATCCTGTGAGAGAAGAGGGTYTTTTAAAGCACTGAATGGATATGCTCCTCCAGGGTGGGAAAGGTGAATGCATCACCCTGTGATTATTGTGGGAAATGCTTCCTTCCCGAAGCCATACCCCTAGGTACCAGAAACTGCTACCGTGTTCTTCTGAGGACCAACTCCACATCGTCTTTGTTTCAGGGGCCTTAATTCGCTTGTGAAAGAAGGGTTATAGGCTTTTATGGCTTGGTATCAGATGGTCATGGTGTTGTGTTGGCCATGCCTGCYGTCACAGGCTGGCCCCCCAGCAGAGAGCCCCTACCCTGGGCTGAGCCGAAGCACTGTCCTGTCAGCTGGGACGGCGGGGGTCCCGGCACCTGCTCCCTCCTGCTGTGCTGGCAAAGGGAGAGGGCAAGAGTGAAAAGTTTTCTTAAATTACAGCTAACTCAGCTAAAGAACTCACTGTCAGACCCCTATGTACATAGCAGTGGCAGTGATCAGGTTTGATACCTAAAGGCACCTAGACATGCAGATCCATTTCGGATCTAGCCTTCTAGAAAATGTCCTTTGCTTTGTCAGCTCTCACATTTGTTTTTCGTTAACTTCCCCCTTAACACCAAGATTTTCAAATTCTTCTACCTTAATTTGAGAGGCTAGATTTTGATATCGGGCTTCAAAAGAAGTGGGGGGTTTGGATGTGTTCTGAATACCACCAGCTCTCACTAAATTAGCCAGAGCCAAAGTCACTTATTTTGAAGGCAGAGTTTACTTTTACATGTCAGGATGTTGTATCCAGAAGGTTTTCAAAATAACTTCTGGATAAATAATGTTGGGTTCACCTCCTTTCATTTTCCCCTTCCAATAAAGGTTCATAGGAAATTTATTTCATCATCATTGCAGAAAGTAGAGCAAAATTGCATGTTTTCTATCTTGGGAAGTCTCGGCACTTCTAATGAGAAGTTGGCTGGGAAAATAATGGCCATCTAAAAAGCCTGATAAGCTGGGAAATGTCAGACAGACATTCATTTCTTCCCATTTTTAATACAGCTCTACAGTGAAATACTTAACTCTGAATAACTATCATTTTGTTGTTTTAGAGCATTGTATGACATATGCTAGCTAGAAATATCTTGAGATCCAGGTGCAACAGATAAAATATCTAACAAACCCTTTTTTATAGAACTGATGTATAGAAACTCTATTAAGGCCTTGCTACAGATCTTTTCCATGCAGTGCATGCTGTCAATACACCTTTTAAAGAGCCTTTGCATCACACAAAAAAAAAAGCTATACTGATACACAACAAACTATCTTTGTTATAGATGAAAATAATTGCATCCAAGGTGATAACTAATCGCACTTTCCCATTACTTTTCTCTTCATCTTTACCAATTATAGTGCAGTAGTGGGCATAATCCTGACAATTTAAAGCAAGCCGAAGTTTCGCTGAAATCATAGCTTTCACTGCATAATTGCAATCTCTAATTGCATAAATGCAGCCTATTTGTTTGCACTGTTTGCTTAGGCAAGTATACCAACTGAGGCATTTGATTTCTAGTCACACAGCTGACATTTTCCAAGACATTTTTGGTGAAAGTATCTCTTTCCATAATAGTTTTTGACACAACGGGATCTTGATCACAGTTGGGGTTTCTGGCTGCTGTTGTAACGCAGAGAGTAGTAATGACCTCACCTCCAAGAGAGGACAAATGAAAAACTATCATATAAAATAAATTAAAGACGACGACTAAATTTGGTTGGGCGGTCATCATCTTTGGAGGGATATTTTCTTTCTCTTCTTTTCTTTATTGTGAATCTCTTTTGGTTTTGCCTGTACTGTATGTACAGTCTCATGTGACTTGGTGCTTTTCCTTTTGAAATCAATAATCATTCAAATTATRTGGCACTTATCCTTAATGCAATACATTTTTTTCTCTCTTACAGAACTAATAAATTATATTCAAAACAATTTCTCGTTTTTCCTTGGCATATGTTTTACAGAAAATTATTCATAAATATGCATCTCTGTGCATGAGAAAACAAATATATTTACATGGTTTTGAATTGTTTTACAGCATAAGTTAGATTGGCATGTATACACAAAAGAACAAAAATTAAAGATTAGCTTTGAATTGTGCAAAAGACCAAGCAGTCTGTAATGACTGTTTGTTGGAAATGGGAGTTGTCAAACTCATTGTCATGATAATTACTCTAGTGTTCAGTCTTCTAACTAATATTAGTTAGAAATTGTGACATTCAAGGGGATTGCTTATAATAATAAACACTGTCAGCATCTAGTGACCAATATTTCCATTCTCTGGCATTTATAATTTAAGTTTTCCAAATGGAGAAAAACATAATATTTTCTAAAGAAAAGGAATAAAAAGCCTTAAAATTGAATATTTAACCTGTTCTGTCTGTAGAGGTCTCTTGCTGGGTAGCTGGCTTGAAACACAGCATATTACAGCACCCAGTCACAGTTTTTAGCTTCTGCAACATCTTCCTTGAAGGGGTTTCATAGTATTTTGCGAATGTAAGGAAAGTTCCCCTTTTTACCAGAGGCAGACAAGTGTCAAATCTATTGTACTAATTATGAAATCAAAGTTTCATTTACATTTTTAGTCCTTTTAGAAAGTAGAGTTGAAAGACACTTTCAGGCATTATACCTGCCTGTTGGTGACACTGACAAATAGTAAGGTTTTACAGTTGAATCATAATCTTTAAAAATGTTTTCCCATCTTCATTGTTCCTCAGAGAAGGGCTTATATGAACAAGAGAAATACTAATACCCGGAGAGAGCAAGGGAATACTGACTACACACAAACTGCTGTCTAATGCACTATTAAATAAACTGAAAAGATGGGGGAAGAAACTGTTTTCTGTAATTCTTTTCATTACAAGGTTTAAGGAATTCTTTAATAGAGACAGACAAATTTCTCATTCAGGTTAATGTGATTTTTCTTGCACTCTCTGAACCACCTCTTGGGCTATTTGGCAGATATTTCCCACGTGGTCCAGAGCAGGATCCGAACCTCTGGTTCAGCAAAAGCTGTCCCTTCCTTCACAAGGCTATGAGGAGGCTAAGGACAGCATGGCGAGGGCCTCCTTCTGCCCCCCTCAAAAGCCATGCGCTTGCGTCCTTTGGAGACCAAAGCTCAGCCTTATTTGAAGCTGGCCTTTTGCAGTTTAAGTGGTGCAGGCACCAYCGTGTGCCAGCACGGTGTCCTTAATGGATGCGCCACAGAGAGAGAGTGACTCCATTAAACCMAAGTACAGCCTTTTAATTCCCTTTGGTCCCGAGCGCTCACTTATCACTATCTCACAGCATCCTACATCCAAATCAAACCTGCCAGCTGCTTGGAGCTCTAGTTGTATTTAATTTAGTTAGTTAAAGCGGCACCTCGACTTTTCCCTCCCAACCGCAGACAGGTTCCTTTCAAGCTATGCTGAGTGGGCGTTTTCTCTCCTGACATGAAAGGGCAGCCAATTTGTAAGGGGGGAAATTAAATTTAGGAAACTTAGTTCATATGAGAGGAAGGAAAATAAAGAAGGGGGGTGAGACAGGGGTATAACATTTATAATGTGCGTTCAACACACACACACACACATATATACATACGTGTAGAAACAACAAAGATATTAGATCAAAAACAGCTAGTAATTTTTGAACAATTGGTAATACTGTGAATCTTTCCACAATAGGCAATTCTGTGTCTATTGCTAAGACTTCATGAGTTTTATCAATTTATTTTTTTTCCCAGGGAAAAAGAAAAATCAGATTTCCTTCCACCCCTGGAAATCCACCCCCTAAACCAAAATATTTTACCATGAATGCGAGTGATCTGAATTCAAATTTTTATGTGCTCAAGGATTCCTTTATGATTTTGAGCAAGTCACTCAGCAGTTACCACTTACAGTGCTCCAGTTCTCCATCTGTGAAACAGGACTAGATCATCTTTCTTTTAGGTCTCCATTTATTGTAGTTCACTCAGGAACCCTCTGAAGCACAGATTGGCCATGGATATATGCAGCACCTATTAAAATTAACTCTGAGGTCTATTTTCCTTTCAGTCTGCCTGCTTGAATTCCCTTAATACCAGTCTCTACAGAGCTGTGACCCTGAAGCAGAGGATTATAAAAGAGGATTTAACTGTGGGGAAGAATAAGAGTGGATATGTAAATGTTAGAAGATACTGAGTGATTGTTCAGCAGGAGAGCAGGCATGTGCCTCATGCCTTAGGAAAGACAGCGAAGAGTCCTGCTGAAGTTTTACCTTCTAAGGTCTGTTTCCTAGAGAATGACACATTTGCAGAGAGTAGATGTATGTAGCTTGTACATAAGCAGTATAACAAGCCTGTTTTGGCACACAAACTTTCTGCATGATGGAGAGACCACTGTTGTGGAGGCTTTTGCATCACTAACTTTTCTGGAAGCCCTGAAGTGAAATACAGTAATTCATATCCACATGTATATTCATTGTACTGGTGTTCCTCACAAATGGGAAATGTGTTTCCCTTGGTGAATTTAGACTCAATACTTGCTTTTTATCTTTTTGAAGATAACAAGTTCATTCACATCCTCTCCCCCATCCCAAGTCTTCCTGCCCTGGAGCATCAGCTGCCTCCAAAAGCAAGGTTCATCCTGGACAACCACTCCTTGCCCTGTTAGCTGAGAACTGACAATAAGGAAAAAATATTTTTTCCAAAAGGGAAGAGCAGAGRGGCTGCTTAATTTTTTCCTAAAGAAAGCAAAGGCCTCTTGGCATCTACTGACAAATCCTTAAGCACAACTATTGCAGTATTAGCTGCTACAATCAGCAAACAGGTCCTCTTGCATAGTGTCATCCTACAATCAGCAACCAGGCCCTCTTGCATCCAGTGACATCCATATACCCTTAGGAGATGATTCTTGTATTAAGACCTTACTGTCTACACAAACCAAGTTGAATGGCAGACAGATCTTGGAATTTGTGCTGAGTTAGGTCTGTTCTCTTTATTCCTATGGCTGTGTCCTGAGTTTAAGTGATGAGATTAGAGGTTCCCCATGGGACTTTGGGATAAACAGCTTTGTATCATTTAAAGTTCACAGAATTCAATCTGCTGTTTTGATATACGAGGTCAGAAAATATTAAAAAGATTATACACACAAATACAGTGTTTGATGTGGATTGTTCCTTTCCCCATGATTGATTTGCCATGGTGTCTTGTAATTTATTCATGCAAGGGAGCTGTGATGGATGATGTAAATTATTTTGTTTTTCCCTTTTGACTTAAATAATAATTGCCAATATCTTAGCGCAATATGGAAATATGGGGATAAGATTTGGCAAAGTGTTGCAAAGTTACTTTTTCTTTCTTTAAGGCAACATCAATTATAAGCATGAGTTCATTATTCAGAAAGAATGTGTTTCTTACAGAGAGTGAAAACGTCACAGTTTAAGAACATCATCTGAATGCTGCGAAGCGGTGCTGTCAGATGCACATCGAAATAAAAGATGATGAAATGGAGATATCATTTTTTTTGAGCCAGTCGTCCTTTTTTCAAACCTTAACTCATTGCAAGAGATACAAAATTAATAGGTTCTGAAGATGAAAATATAGGTTCTGGCACAGAAGTAAGCATTTTGTAAAGCTGCCTCTTATGCATCCCTCTAGGGATGGAAGCTTAGAGATACGAATTGGAACTGGAAAATAGAAGGTAAAACAGCCTCAGACAACTGAGCTGGACCTTGCAGAGCTGCTTCCATCGCCAGTATAAATCATTGTATTTTAGTGAACCTACACTTGTCTTCATTATTATTTTAGTTTTAAAGAATTGTTTTCTAACACAGTCTTGTATGATGTATAAACCGTCCATACAGTTTACCAGAAAGATCGCGGGAGTATACACTCAGGCAGGAGAAGTCTGTCATCCAGAACTTGTCATCCAGGTCAGGGATAACCAGACTTACTGACTGTGTGAGCTGTGTTCCAGTGCCTTCATATTTACAAGCCTCATTGTTCCTCCACCAAAGAGGATGGTTTTTGAGAGACGTAGATAGGCAGGAGATAGCAGAGGTTCCCCAGGTGTCCCATGGCTAGATTGTGTGGGGACACTAGACTGAGTGTTCACAGGGGTGGCACAGGCAATGAGGTCTCAGCAATGCCCGGTAGCCACCAGCAGCCAGGGACTTGGGTCACCTAGYGCAGCTCTGCTGCCAGCTATGCTGACACATGAGCCTAACTTGAACCGTGGATGTGCTGATAAATCTGAACAGATTGACTGTTTTGATGAAAATAGGACAAAAAAAGTCAGGATAGGACAAAGGAAGCAGAAGGCTCTGAAGTGACTCACATGATCTCAGTGAAGAGCTGCAAATCCGAATCCTCATCCCCTGATGCCCAGTGTCCCGTGCTGCATGCAGAAACCCCACTGCCGTTTTTCTTTCCTCGTTGTACTGGAGAACTTGAGTGTCCCCAAAGTACTAGTGGAAAGCTGTAAGGGAGCTCATCTTCCTTTTGCTGCTTTAGACCTTGTTCTCTGGAAGATATCTATTTATAGGCTACACATCTAATGTCAAGTTTTAATCTACATGCAGAATCATGCTTCATAAGACATCAGTCTCTCAAGTTCATGAAATTCTTATCCTTAATGCTCACTCTTTCGATTACATACTGCGGACAAGCCTCTGTGTAAGGTGATATAGTGGCTATGTCCCTTTTCACACCGAATCACAAGGCAGGAGAAGGCTCACTGTGATAAGACACTTTTGGTGAATGTGCCTTCCCAGAGCCCATTCCCACAACTTCTGTTTTCTGCTGCAACTGCCAGGTGCCACCGGGAGAGGAAGAACCTTTTACAGCATCGTGCTTTTGTCGGTGTGGCCCCTTGATGAAAGGGGCTGGTGCTAGGTCACTGCAAGAAATAACTTTCTCTGTTGGGATACTGTGTTCGGAGCAAGGGCTTGCAAGGACTATAGACTGACCAACAGGATGAAATTCAAATAGTGTCTTTTTTCTGGCTGAGGCAATGCTTCGAGTACACAAAAGACAGCTGTGTGTCTATATTAGAAGCAGCTGTCTGCCAGCAGTACAAAGGGTATTGTTCCTGCTGTTTCCCATGGAACAAAGGTACATATATGGGAATCACAGGATGTGATAAAAAAAGGGGAGATAGCCAGGAGCTAATGGGAAGTGGCAAAACCCTTCATATACTTTCTCTTCCTGTAATATCTAAATTYATCATCTCAGTTACGGAAAGTGTTCTTTTGGCCAAGCCAAGGATCAGAAAATCAGATTCAAGTATGGAAAATAAAAAATCACATTTGATGTTTGGTTCCTCTATGCCACGGAAACATGAGACTTTCAAATAAAAATCCACCAAAAATAGGTGAGCTAGCAATGCATTAGAAAGTGTGAAACCACAAATTATTCTGGTAAACCTGTTCTTACACCACTTGTGCAGATAATGTGCACGTGCTTTTACAGTAATAAGCATATCCCATGGATTTCTGTATTACCTGCAAAGCACTCAGGCTGATTAGGACCAAGTTTAATTTGGTCCTAATCAGCTCCAGGCAAGTGGACCGCGAAATTAGCTTGACACATTAATTTTATGTTTCATAGTAGGTAGCCCTGCCCAATTTGCCTGACTGTGCTAGACCAATTTTATAAGTCTACCTATACATGCATAAATATATATATATATATTTATAAATAAATATATATATTTATTTATAAAGTGTTTCAGTTGTCTCAAACACAGGTACCATGATGTAAGATGTTCCACTTCTTTTTCTTTGGACTACAGGCAATCCCTCTTGGGCCTTTCATTTAAAGCATCACACTTTCTTTTAGTTCCAGTCTGCTGATGGTGCTAATGTTTAGTGACAGTTACTCAGTAGTAATGATCACCTTTGGGGATTTTCAGAGTGCTTGCCTCTTGCTGGTCATTGGTGAAATGTAATCAATAAATCTGCCAGCCAGGCTTTCCCTCTTGCCTTTCCTATTGGAATTAAATGAACATCACGGTAACAGACTTGCGATGGACTCCCCTTGCCATCCAGAGCCATTCCGTATGTGAGTAATGCCAGTTTAACTGATCTATGAAGTGTACCGTAAAATTATAAATACATGGAAGAAAATAGATGAGTAATACTTATATTAAGATTGTTCTTGGGTATAATTCTTGACTGGAAAAAAGAAGGAAAGTTAAAAATTGTTTATAAATTTGTTCTATTTCGTTCTCACTTTTTTCCTGATGAACTGCTCCTATCAGCTTTTCTCTTTCTAACTCACGTCTGTATTGCCATGAAGGACCATTCCTTATTATTTTTTTTCTGACAAGTTGTTCCAAACATTTTTTTCTTTCCAATGTAAAGTGGTATTTTACATTCGGCAACTGCCTTTAAACCTTTTTTGCATTGTTGTGCACCAGACAAAAGTTACTTGTATTTTCTCTGTAGGGAACAGAGGATGTCATTATGTAATTTACCAGTATTATCAATTAAGAGTTAATAATCTTTCATGTGAAAAATTAAATYGTTTATTTTAAACCACTATCCTTAGTGCAGTGACATTATTTTCTACTTACGATTGTAAGAGTAATTTCTCTTTTCTTTCCATCTCTCTGATGTAGTATTCAAATAGATGCTAAATGTTTTCCATGGAGTTGAGAGTACTGTCCCTGTGACCAGAGGTAGAGCAAGATCTTGCAAAGCACCATGAGAAGCTTGCATGGAAGTTTAAATTTTTCTTCAAATTTTTATCCAAGTTTAAGGAGAACTGCTTCTGGAAGACAGGGGTCCGGCCTCATGTGCTAAGAATTAGTGTAATTCCAGAGCTGCTCATGTTCGTGTTACAGGGCTGTGGGGCAATGGCTAAAAGCATCTTGTGTGATAACGAGTGAGTGGGTGTTTCTGAATGCTTATAACATTGTCACAGAGTGAAAGCTCCCAGCCTTTCAAAAATAACGGTGGCTTTCATAAGACAACAGGGAGAAGAAAAATCAGAATAGCAAACCATTGATTTGTCTACCTTCTGCTTCTTTGCTTTGCCAGTGGGAAAGCATGGAATTTATGTCCTTCTGTAGCTTATTAAGCTTTTCTGAAGGTTGACAATTTAAAAGCCGAAATCTGTAACGGAATGGTTACAATAATTATGGTCTAAATGTGGTCTAAAATAGCTACACCTGAGGAAGTTGTGAAGTAAGAAAAAATGAGTCATAGAATCATAGAATCACTAAGGTTAGGAAACACCTTAAGGTCATCGAGTCCAACCGTCAACCCAACATCCATRCCCACTAAACCATGTCCTGAAGTGCCACATCCACACGTTTTTTGAATGTCTCCAGTGTTGGTGACTCCACCACTTCCCTGGGCAGCCTGTTCCAATGCTTTTCGGTGAAGAAATTTTTCCTAATATCCAATCTAAACCTCCCCTGGCGCAACTTGAGGCCATTTGCTCTTGTCCTTTCACTTGTTACTTGGGAGAAGAGAACAACACCCGCCTCTCTACAGCCTCCTTTCAGGTAGTTGTAGAGAGTGATAAGGTCTCCCCTCATCCTCCTCTTCTCCAGGCTAAACAACCCCAGTTCCCTCAGCTGCTCCTCATAAAACTTGTGCTCCAGACCCTTCACCAGCTTCGTTGCCCTTCTCTGGACACGCTCCAGCAACCCAATGTCCTCCTTGTAGTGAGGGGCCCAAAACTGAACACAGTATTCAAGGTGCGGCCTCACCAGTGCCGAATACAGGGGCACGATCACCTCCCTACTCCTGCTGGCCACACTATTCCTGACACAGGCCAGGATGCCGTTGGCCTTCTTGGCCACCTGGGCACACTGCTGGCTCGTGTTCAGCCGGCCGTCAACCAGCACCCCCAGGCCTTTTTCGTCAGGCAGCTTTCCAGCCACTCTTCCCCAAGCCTGTAGCGTTGTCTGGGGTTGTTGTGACCCAAGTGCAGGACCTGGCACTTGGCCTTGTTGAACCTCATGCAGTTGGCCTCGGCCCATCGATCCAGCCTGTCCAGATCCCTCTGCAGAGCCTTCCTACCCTCAGGCAGATCAACACTCCCGCCCAACTTGGTGTCATCGGCAAACTTACTGAGGGTGCACTCGATCCCCTTGTCCAGATCATTGATAAAGATGTTAAACAAGACCAGCCCCAAAACTGAGCCCTGGGGAACACCGCTCGTGACCGGCCGCCAACCGGATTTGACTCCATTCACCACARCTCTCTGGGCTCTGCCGTCCAGCCAGTTTTTTACCCAGCGAAGAGTACACCCGTCCAAGCCATGAGCCGCCAGCTTTTGCCTTTCTAATTTCCTCTCTGTACGACCTAACGAGATCCCTGTACTCTTCCTGAGTCACCCACCCCTTCTTCCAACAGCAGTAGACTCTCCTTTTTTCCCTGAGTCCCAGCAAAAGCTCCTTGTTCAGCCAGGCCAGTCGTCTTCCCCGCCAGCTCTGCTTATGGCACAGGGGGACAGCCCCCTCCTGCGCCTTTAAGACTTCCTCCTTGAAGAACATCTAGCCTTCCTGGGCCCCTTTGCCCTTCAGGACCGCCTCCCAAGGGACTCTCTCAACCAGCGTCCTGAACAGGCCAAAGTCTGCCCTCCGGAAGTCCAYRGTAGCGGTCTTRCTGACCCCTCTCCTTACTTCCCCAAGAATTGAGAATTCTATCATGTCATGRTCGCTGAGCCCCMGAYRGCCTCCGACCACCACATCTCCCACCAGTCCTTCTCTGTTGGTAAACAGCAGGTCGAGCGAGGCACCTCCCCTGGTAGGCTCGCTTACCAGCTGCGTCAGGAAGTTATTTTCCACGCACTCCAGGTTTCAGKTGGAGAGTCCTCTCATAGCAGTCACCTCCTTATCTTGGCTGATTGCCTACCATTTCCTTGGTTATATCCTGAGCAACCAAAAGCCAGTTGACTCAAGCACTTGCTCTTCCTGTCAATAACATTTCTAATGCAAGTCCTTTGAACGCCTTTTCCTTTGAGAGTAGCAGCAGAGGAGCGCGGGAGGCACTGCCCTGGCTGAGCATCACCGGCTGCCCGCACGGCTGAGGTCGTGCTGTGCGGGTCCAGCTGGGTGCAGGTCTGTGGCCAGGAGACCTCTCTGGCTACTGAACAAGTGCTGCCGTTTTTCTCCTGCTTCAGGAGCCAACTCTCACAGTGACTGTCTTGTTTGGTACATGGGTTTGAGGCACCAGAGAAAAGCCACAGTGTCAGAGCCATGGCAGAAGAGTAGGAGGCAGGGACTGATAGGTTAGATTCCTCCGAGTTTGCTATAAATATATTTGGAGTTTCAGTAACTCTGAGCTACATCATATAAATGACTCACACTCTGCCTCACTCCTTGTAGGATAAGGATCAACTTTTTGGCCAATTAAGAAAAGTAAATGCTATCAACTTGCAGACGAACTGCAGTTTCCTGGATTTCATGAATTGTGCTGAGTAGGGAAAGGAAAGGAAGTGCAAGGGAGACGAATACGGGTGACTTTGTGCTATTTTATGGTGTGTGTCCCAACTCCTACAAAGTCAAATTGAAACACCTTGAAGATTTAGGCCTATTTTGACATCATTTTGTTATACAAGCAACCATTGTAATTCTGCCAATAAAAGTGTGTTAGACCCCATGTCTAAAACATGTTAATCATAAATATAATGCATTTTTCTTAAGCCAAGGGTAACCAAATACTGAACCTGAAAATGGTGCATGTGTAATGAAGTATTTCAGAAACAGAACTCGGGAATAGGCTATGAACATATGCACATATGAAATGTGCAACTCCTACGTTTGTGTTCTGCATCACTCCTCATATATGAGTTCTGTCACAGGCATGTGAATAAGTAGCATATGGCTTTCAAAAAATACACCTTAAATACATCTCACAAGAAGTGACTCCCCTTTTCTGAGGAAAACTACCATAGTTTTTCTCCCCATGTGCACTGACAATTTAATTGTTTTTCATCAACATGTTTGTTGTCCGAATAGGCTACTATGTGGAGACTGCTCAGTTAGCCCCCAAAACAGCAGGGAGAAAAGGTTCCCCAAAACCAACTCCGACCAGGTGTTAACTGGGGGCTGTGACTCACCGTGGGGAGCAGCCGCTGTCTCCAACTGCAGAAGGACCCTGGGGGCACTGAACACCAAGATCAGTGGGGTTATGTCTTCTCAGAGCCTCCTCCTCCTCTGTGACATGGAGGAATTTTTCTACTCCACAAGGGTAGAGGGAAGAGAGTATGAGGTTTTAAAAGCCCTATGAGAGAAACATTTGTGAGGTTATTCCCACTGCTGTATCCTACCGTGAAGGGAAGTCTTTACGGAAACCATGATAACATCACTCTGAGACGCAGATGTGTGATCCACCCTGCCTGCTCCTCTCTGCTCCCACCTCAGCCTTCACCTCCCGCTCGGCCGTGCCAGTCACCTGGCAGAGGGGCTGTCCTGTAAGTTGAATCATTAACATGGTCCAGGTTAAAAACACACTTCCGAGAAAAGGAGAGAGGTTGTATTTAACTCAGAACTGTGATTAGAGCAGACCCTGCCACAGGGACAGCAGCGTGAGGTGGGGACGGTGAGCCGTGCTGCAGGGAGAGGGAGGGTGGAAGAGTATCCATGGGAAAGGCTTCAGCTGGGCTTGTCCCTGGCACTCTTTGATACTGAAATGCTTATTTTTAACAATTATGATAAATTACTTGACAAGTAAGACTTCCAACCTAAATCCCTTGTGTGATGCAAACTTGCTGTGCATCAGGGAAGAGCTTTAGGTGGGACAGTGCAGTGCCACTACCCCACGAGCATCACCACCTGCAGCAGGCACACCAACTCCGTAGGAAACATGCCAGGCATACCTTCAGGTAGATGTGTCCTTGTGATCCTCCTGGTATAACTGTTAGGAAAGTAAGCACTCGCTGCTGGGCTTGGGATGTTTCTGAGCAACAAAGAATAACTGCCCAAGGCTTGGCTGCAGGCGTGTGATAGGCAGGTCCATTAGGGCTGCTCTTTTCTGTTTTGTCATGTTTGGGGTTTGTAAGTGCAGAGAGTCGTTTTGCCAGCACTTCTAAGAGGGCCTAACGAGAGCAAAGTCAGTTGCTCACAGGAGTAAGTGGCATGTTCTATAGAAAATGCTGACAGGATCAGGCCCTGGCACTAAAAAATTCTCATTAAAAGGTTTTCATTTTTTATCACTTCCATTCAGCCCTGTCACCCCTGTTCGATAACTAACACTATTGACTGCAGCTGAGTAAAGATTACGTGTGAATGCAACGACTGATGGATTAGGCCACGACATGTGAGATGTATTTTCTCTTTGCAGAGAACTTTGCTTTGGTCTATTTTACAGAAGGCAATTATAGCATTTGTGCAAACTGATAAGACTACAGTGCTGCAAATACCAAATTAAATATTTACTCTGGGTTTTTTCCCCATTTTCAGCAACTGCGTGCGTGCCAACATATTTTGAATCCAGTCCAGCACTTTTTGCACTGTATAACTTTCAGAAATGTAGCAATTATAAGCCATTAAAATGAAACAATATATGAAATGCAGATGCCAATTTATAACATAAATCAGTGCTCGTATTATATTGCTGAATTGACATTTATTATGTAATTAATAATTAGAACAGGTGTTCCTTCATGCCATCTGCCATTACACAGGTCTAAATTATGTCCTTAAGGGGTAACTGTAAGTTAAGAAACTGCATAGGTGCACGCTTTGGGGGAATCACAGGGAGGCTGGGAATTTTGGGTTGGGTTTCCCATATGGAGATGGCACAGACTTTCTGCAGATAACAAAGTCTGCCCACCAACGCAGGAAGTGCTTGGACCAGGCTGCAGCATATTTCTATACGGCCCCAAGAGTATATAGGTGCCAGCTTATTCCTGTGGATACCTGTATAGGGGCAGAATGCAGCTTGGACTACAAGATACAAAAAATATGCAGAAGAAAATAATTTGCTATGGGCTATTGCTGTTTTAACATGAGTGTTGCATATTTACAAGTTAACATAAGAGGTTTTTCCATATGCTCTACAATTTATTCGCAGTTATCCATCCCGAGGCCATCTGCCCAGACCTTAAAGGATAGCTATGGAAGCGAAGAATGGTTTGGCCTGTTCTTTGAGAGTATTCTGTATGGGAGCTCACTTCGTATATACATGCCTGTGTTGTTAACAGAAAAGCCAGTTCACTGTAATCTGACAGCCACTGAGAGAGAAACCGTTATCTCCCCACCCTGGAAGGGCTGATAACACCAATCTTTATAGCATCTAAAAATCTGTGCTGAGGGATAAGGAAAGAAATTAACACACTTCTTTTAGAAAAGAAAATCATTCCAAGTTACTAACATGTAAATCAGCTTTCATAAATGTGAACCATATTCTACTGGGATGTAAATCTAGAACCAGTCTGTTTCCTTTGTCTGATCAAATCACTTTGGGTCCAATCTGACATGCAAAAGGCAAGGTTTCTAAATGTAACTTTGTTTTTCTTCCTTTTTCTTCCTTTTTTTTTTTTTTTGGTATACATTTTTTTCGTATAGAAACCCAGCTCGGCCTGGAAATGAAGGCATGTAACAATTTTGCTGTGCATCAAACAAGCATTTAACTTTTCCTGTCATCAAATAAAACCAGACGAAACAAAACTGCAAAAACATGCTGTTAAAGTAGCAGTGTTTGGATGAAAGCAAGGAAATTCAGAGTTAAGTGCCTCATGTCCTTTAACTCAAGCCCATTGTGTCTAGAGAGATTCCACTTTGCAGCACTTCACTGTGTGATCATTTCCATCCCTGCAATCCCAAACACAATGGGGTGAATTAAGACTGGAGGGGAAGCATTAACTCTTTGTTGCTGTGGGTGCTGTCATACAACCTGGCTGTTTGTGTAATAACTTGCTGAAAAATGAGGTTCAAACTGCTAAGAAAAGTCAGGGCTTGGCAGTCYGACACAAGTGTGCTGCTTAAGACTAAAAAAATTAACACGAACCACCAACCAAAATACTACGGCATAGCCCTATTTTTACTCTTTATTTTTCCCTTGAATTGCGTCTCTCATATTACCAGCCCTCAGGCAACAGAAGTGTGAAGTGCATATTTCATACATATCCTTRTACACAAAAAATTACATACATAATACATTATAGATCCTTTTACTTCCATACATAATATCCCACATGGTGATTTCTCTTCCAGAAAAGGATTTGTGAGAAAATGGCAAGTCTATTCTGGGTTGTAACTGTAGGCAACATGTTACTAAGCCTCTTGCCACCACAAATTGAATATAAAAGAAGCTGTGCACAGGTTCAGCATAATAAAATGCGTTGTTGGTTTTGGGGTTTTTAAACAACTCTAATGTGTAGTATGTTATTTCTGGAGTTGTTGACAGCAGTTGCTAGAGCCGCAAAAGCCCCACAATCAATTCTGGGTTGCTGACATAAGGAAACCAGTATTTGATGTGGCTCATCAGAGATCCCAGTTGTCCTATTGCTCTACAAACATGGGTACTTCCAGTCTGCAACACGTGTGACAGGGCGTTTACCTGATTAGATATTCCTATGGGTTCCAAATGGGCTGAGAATGACACTGGTACCTCTGAAGAGCTCAGTCAAGAGCTTCCTCTCCCAAAATGATGGATATCATAAAACTGGAGATACGGGGATTCACAGTGGAGGTGAAAGTGGCCACGTGAACTCTGAGATGTGGTGAGCAAATCAAGGTCACACGTAGCCCTCCTTAAACAACTAGGGACAGACCAGAAAAGATACCCTGTAGGCTAGTTGATAGGGCACACTACTGGAGGCTTAGCACAAAACCTTCACGTAACTATTCCCAAAGTCCGTCTCCTCAATGTGTATTTAAAGCCTGGTGCAATGACTTGATTTTCAGCGTATACGGCTCACCCAGAACCCCTGCCACAGTCTCAGAAAATCAGGCTGCAGGTTTGATGCCAAATTTATTATTATTTTTTTTTTTTAGCATGAGGCGTAGTTTAACTTGAGTCCCCTCTAGTTCTGAGGCTTATTTGTGTGACTTTGGACACTGAGGCATGGGGAGATTAAGTGACTTTGTCAGAGACTTTCATTACTCAGGTAGGTCTTTCATTACTTTCATTACTGTGGTAGGTGTAGGAATTAGACCTTGATGTTGGGCATTCAGAGGAGTACTTTTCTTCCCTAATAACTGAGTGGTAATACACTGCATTCTTATTTGGAGGATTCACATTTGATTTTCAATTCTTTCATCTCCAGAGAAAGGAGTGCTCTGGAGTCTGAGCACTCTGCCTCTGAAAGTACGCAAGCCAGTATTTCTGTCAATTAATGGATGTTAGAGGAATGGAGAATGTCCACTCTGACATACACATTTAAAGCAAGGGGTGAAATAGTAGGGAATATTGCAAGCTAATTGTTCCCAACTGAACTATTTTTCCCAATGACTTTTTCTTGTGCTTCTACTACAGATTGAATTCAACTGCTCTTTAAGCACAAGTCCTATATAAAGGGCATAATGGCTGAGTTGAGAATAAACATAAAAAATGTGAATAATTTTAAAATAAGCAGTCAGTCATCATTAATTCACTTGGCACTCATTACAGTAATACTAATTATGACTTATGCATTGGATATTAATATAGTCTTCCATTGAAAAGCTGGTTTCCTTCTAATTTTATTTCAAGGAAAATAATTGATACTTAAAACTTCACTTATTGTGCCTTGTTTCCAGACCTTTTAAAAGTTAAGATCAGGAAAATAAATAATCTGTAAGGTGAATAGCAGTGAGCTATGAAGCTTTTTATTCCCTAGGTCACACCCCAAATGTAAACCAGGGCAAAAGTGAGGAGGATTTCGTGGCAATTCAATAGTTTACCCAAAAGGAATTGGTAGCCTGCCTCCAGTTGCTGAGGAGCCGGTGTCTCCAGTGGCATCTCCAGGGGGTTTCCTTGCAGAAGGGCTGGTGGAACTGGGGGCACATGTTAGGGATGGTGGAAACCAGCCTATGCAGGGGCCAGCTCACACAGTTACTGCCCAGTGTGTGTGTTTAGTTTGTAACCCATGGCGGGAATAAGAGTTTAATTTCCATGGCTGTCAATCATCTAGAACATTTCACTAGCAATGTTACTTTCTAGATGCGAAGGTCAGACTTACTTACCAAAATACATGGTGATACTGGTGTTTGTGGCAAAAGGCATAATAAAGGCAGAAACCATTGCCTTGGTTTGTTCTGAGGGTTTTTTTAGGTGCTGCCTTCATCATAAGAGAAACCAGAAATGTTGGCATTGTTTTGCCAATAGGTTGAAATGGTAACCTCTCCTCTGACGTGCTCACAGCAAGTGCAAGCTTTCAGTTACTGGAAAAGATGTGAACAAAAGGTTTTGTCTTCTTACTTTTTTGAAGTAAGAAAACTTCTTTGGACATGTTCCACATTTCAAAAATTGGCCTTCATCTGGTAGTTTTGTATGGAAATTTATCTGTCACCTGGTGCTATATGAAATGCAACATATTCAGAACATTTTTATTCAACATGAATTCTTGGGAGAATAAACGTTTCACAATGGGTAATATCATCTGTAGATTGCTGAAGTTCTTAATTGGCCTCCAATTAAGCCTAAGATTATTGAGGATGCTTTAATTCATCCCGCTTTCAGTTGCAATAAGCAATTAAAAACCAAAAGCAAAACCAGAATTCCGCTTCTGGACATGATATAAAAACAACTGGAAATTGCTTGAAAGGGAATGGCTTGCTTAGTCTTCACTCTTTGTCTAGTCTGGCTAGCCCTCCAGGAAGTCTCTGTGTTTTTATAAAATCAGTTTATATACTCATTAGTGTTTAATAGTCAGTATTTTTCAGCGATAGTTTTATTTTACTGTTGATATCAGTAATATGTTAACTCCTTAAAATTCAGCCATGGAGCAGGCACAAGTGAAAACTGCTGTTGCAAAAAGGCTCATTGGACTGAACGAACAGCTATTCCTTTTGGAAGAGGAGAATATGAGATAGTGGGGGTATGGTCTTGCTCCTTTTGACCTGAAAAAAGTATCTTCATTTCTGGCCCAGGTTTCTTGTCCTGAGACGGGCTGGCAATCCACTTCGGTGATCACGGCTTACTCCTGAAGAGTGAGACTTGGGGCCGTTCCCATGGCTAAGCAGTGCCCTGCCCTCCTTTTGGGTAAACACGTGCTCCCAGTCTGTTCCTCCACGGGAAGGCAGCATGCACCCCATGGATGTACCGCCTGCACCCTGCTGTGCCAGACACCCGTAGCACCGGTGCCACCCATGTCCTCCCACCCACCACCTGCACTGGGGCAGAAACTGCAGCCCAGGGAGCAGGAGAAGGCTTTGGCTGGTAACCAGCCCCTTCCTTTGCCCTAGACAGACGTGGCCGGGCATGTCTGCCAGTTCCCTGCTCTAGTTATTTGTTTCCCTTTGTTTTCTTGTATTTGTTTTCTCATGCACATTCTCCAGACATTGCCCTCTAGTGCATAATCATTCCCGGTGTTTGCACTCCAGGGGCCCAGTGTCAGACATGAGTCAAGGATAAAAAATAACTTATTTTTCCCATTGTTATAGCCAAGTGGGGGACACACATACCTTTATCTGGTCACTAAACAACAACARGAAAAAATCAAAAGAGTAGCTGTCACTGCTCAGATTAAATCCAAACTCTCTGTTAAACCTCTAATTATCAGCTTGCCTTGTGGGTAAAATGGTACCATTCAATTATTGTTTTTTGTTCGCTTGTCAGCTGCAAAAAACATATTATCATTGCTTTTCAAACCAGCAAAAAGAGCAGAAATTCTGCAAATTGCTTTCTAAACGTAGTTACTTTAAACCTAATACCGCTCTGCAGCATGTCAGCAATTGTATAATGCGATGTTGCATGCAAATTGTATTTAATGTAGGTATTCCAATTATTTGTTTTACATTATGTAATCTTAGTGAAATTATTTGCTTTGTTGCCACGTTACATGTGGTTCAGTTTGACACATCCAACTTAGCATGTTAAAAATAAACACACACACACACACACACACACACACACTTGCCTGCACACATTTTATGAAGCTACTGTAAATACAAGCAAAAATTGTCAAATGATAGTTCTCTGCAACCATGATGAGGTGAGAAATAAAACCATCTTTTCAAGAGTAATTTCAGGACTGATTGTATTTGACGGTCTTTCTATTTATTTATTTATTTACTTCCTTAATCTTGGAGGGTACACGTATCTAGGATATCCTTGATCAATTTATTTCCCCTTTGCTCGTATGTGGTGCTGGCGTTCGCTGGCAGCGAGCACCACAACCCGCACCCTCCCAGCCACCTCAGGTAACGATGGCTGTTACACATATGGAATGACTGAAGCTCCACTACTCCCATGATAAAATACATGACACATTTACATCTGACTTAACTGGTGGGTTTTGGATGTTTCATCTCCGTAGCTTTCCATTTTTCCATTCACACCATGTGAAATCTATTTTACTAAAACAGAAGGAGCTCAGGAAAGATTTCCTATGGAGGGTGTTAAAACCCCTCCTTCCCTTCCCTGACTTCTCCCTCTGCGCAGCCCTGTCAGAGATCTCTGCTATAAGAAGGGGTCTGTAACACCATCATTGGTGACAAATAAACATTTTGCTGAGCTCCTAATTTGTGAGAAATACATCTAAACAAGGCGGGCTGAGAGACAGCTCTAGTTCAGCCTTTTTGTATCATATATTGCTTATGCCACTCTATAGGACCCTGCAGGCAAGAATTCCTGGGGATTGCTTTCTTTGGCCAAAATGGTGATTTTCAAAACATTCCAGCACTTGTTAAGATAGAGGTCAGGTTTTTGTAAGGTCCAGCATCCTCCTGCTCCCCGTGGGAAACTTCTGTGGGTTTATTTTCAAAAATAAAGCTGTGTGTATCTTACACTGCTTGAACCAGGTCTTACTCTCCCTTTCTAACAGTAGAAAGAGCAATATTTTTTGGGGGGAGGCGGGGGTGAAGCTGGAATTCTCCTGCATTTCTGCTTTAAAAGGCTACCAGAAAAATTTTCAGTTTAAGAACATTATTCAGCTTTTGTTATGGGAGGAAATACTTTGCTGAGAAAAAACTCAGTGGTTGACTTGGCAATTAGAAAATCTTCTTGCCTTAGGCAAGCAGTGAGGAGAGTATTTCAAGGCTGGTTTAACCCCCGAATGGGCTTTCATTTAGCTCTCAGGATGCTGGTGCGAGACCTTTTTTTCCTGGGTGAAGCACAGCAAAGTAGAAGTACCCGCGTAGTGAGTTTCCCCAAAGTTTCCATCTCTGATCGTTGCCTGTCCTTACTCAAAGACAAATGACAATTTGACTTCTATTGACTGAGGAGAGACCGCGAGGGGTCAGAGGCAAGGAGATTCAGCGAGGCCAGGCAGCCAGGAGAGGCGAGTCACACCTCATTAGTAGGCATGCAGGTAGGAGAGCTTTAGATTTGTTTCAGGCCCCTTGCAAAGGTGCCTTGACAGCTTGAGTTATGCTGACAGCCTCCCCTCAAAGGGAAAGAGAGTGTCAGGCAAGAGAGATGAAACATGTTTCACTGTCACCTTCCACACAGCGTAAATGGATGGCCCAGCATCTTGCCATCAGCGACATTCCCATCTGGGGAAAAAATGGAAGAGTTGAGTTTGATGTTATAAATCACCATAATTTGTTACAATTTCCAAAGACAAATATGACAGGGTGGAATTACTTTGCGGTGCTGAGACAGTCATTTGCAGAAGCCATAAAGTGCCAGTATAAATCTGAGGATGAGATATATTTAATCTGAAGAAACAGAGCACAATATCACCTCAGTATATTGTGTTTACCAAGAACTTAGCTGCAGCGATGCTATGGTATTGCAGGTTGCTCATTTCATTTTACCCTTTGAAATCAAAATGACTCTTTTATAAAAATTTTAATGAGGTAGAAGGATTCTTTTGTATATTTTGTATTTGCTCCTTTGAAAGGCGGAAATATTTATTATGTCCTCCAAGAAAATGATGCAGTGCTCAGTTTTGACAAAAGAAATAGTTTGTGGGTTTAAAAGTGAGATTCCAGAGAGAGACAATGCACTGTTACATATTCAGGGCTGTCTCTTCACAGCRTTCATGATTAGCAGCTCTTAAAATAACAAACCCACTGACATATTATTCCGTTTGGAAGTATCCAGGTCACAAGCATTACTCCCAAAAGCTGTATCTGGTAACTTTTTTATTCCCCCCTTCATTGATGATGGCATAGTCCAAGGAGAAATTTTGAAGACACGTTGGAAAAAATCAGAGAGAAATTGAAGGTGTTACCCTGTGACATTTCTGTGGTCACAGTCTAGATCATCAATTTTGTCTCTTCTATAGCAGACACCATCTGAAGTGGCACACGGAAAGGAATGCGAGTGTTCAAAGTGTAGAAGTTGAAGCCAAAATTGGTAATCATTGCCTGTATGTTTGTGGGTAGGTTGCTTAGCCTGTCTGTACCTTGATTTACCCACACACAAAAGGAGGACATTGCTAGCCTTCCTGTAAAATGATTTGAGTGGCCCATACTTAAAAGGATCTCCAAAAAAAAGTGCAAAGTCCTTTTTAATAGTATTCACTTTAATAGCAATCTTTTTTATTTCCCAGGTGAGAGAATGATGGCACATTATGGACCTTTTTTTTTTTTTAAAGGCCAGAAAAAGAGAGAAATAGGTCTAAATGGTGATTTGGCACTTACTTAGATAAACCTTCCCCCAGCCCCAGCTTTTTACTTCCATAAATGCCAGCATTTTTATGTCAGTGAGGAGATGATGATATGTTCACCCATTCCACATTTGGGTGTTATCAGGAGAGAGATGAAACACATTTCGGTGTTGCAGTCGCTACTGAATAAATCAAACCTAGGTGATGCAGTGTGATGGTATTAAAATCTTGCAGCCTGCGAAGTCAGTCACTCGTATGTGATGGAACTGGATCACCCTCCTTAAAACACAATCTTAGCCGGAGCTCTCAATATGTCAGCTCGCTGCTCTGGAAGAAACTGGCAGGTGTTTTGAGCTTGTTGAAATGACAGCAACTTTAGTATATGTTAAGGAGAAAGGGTTTACTGCTGCCTTTCTCTCTTCCTACTGTCCTGCGGATGGAGTTCAGCTTGTTTCAGCCCTTCCAGCTGTCATTCATGAAATCTAACAACTGTATGCAGGCAGCCCGCAATAATTGCCTTTACAATTTGTGCCTTTGTTGCTTTCTAATTTCCTGAGCTCTGCACTTGTCAGTGTATCCAATACATAGCAATAATAATGGGACATTTGTTTTCATGCTTGTGTTATCGTTTTTTTCATTTTGTTTCTTAAAAGAGGAGCTAATGTGAGTGGCTACTACCCATGAAAAGTGCGGTGTGTTTCTAAAAGGCTTGTCTTTCAGGAACAGGCCAACTGCCATGTCTTTGCCAATGCTAGGGGACCTGTGGTGGGTTTGTAATCCTGCTTTAGACGGAATGAAAATCACATGAGCAGAAGGGAAGAGTTTCCTTTTCCCTGCTGAAATGATGTATAAATAGTATGTGAACGCTCCTTTGGTCTGACTGCACAGGTAGCTTCTGATCTACTTCCAAAAATGCTCTCACATGTTTCTCATACCTCTTCTAAAGATCTGCTGCCTCTGTTTAGAGGCAAAAAAAAAAAATTACTGTAGCAAAATAAACACCTGACTTTCACATTGAGGCAGAAGTTAACACAGGAAAGGTTTGAATCTTTCTCCTGTTACATATTCAGTATAGAAGGAAAGAAGCAGTTCAGCATCTTGCTGCTCAGCGCCAATTTACTGCTTTAATGGAGTAGTATCGGAAGGAAAATGAAGGCGGCACTCACACACGCAACACATACTGTCAGTGTGGAAACACCTGCTAAACTAAACACCGAAGAACCAGCTTGGCCAAAGTTACACCCTGCTCCCTGCAGCCTGGCCTAGGCTGCCTGAGCGGTGGTCAAAGCCGCGTACCCCAAGAGCAGCATGGCGTGGGGCGGGAGGAGCGGCGGGTGGTCTGTAAGTGCCCTGCTGGGAGCTGCAGACTCCTTTAGCAGCGGGGATGCAGCAGAAGTGGGCTGCTGGAGAGCAGCTGGGGTTTGCACAGCAGGATATTTCCTCTTGGGCAAAACCAGGGTTTAGCAGAGGAGATGTAGGGCTGGAGCCTGACTGTGCCTGGGCCTGTGGAGATGGGCAGGGTGGGACGGAAGTTTGCAGTTCTCCCTGGCATGAAAAAGGAGTGAGAGACGCAGAGAGAAAGACTGAGGAAAACATTGTTTTGTGCATTTGTTTCTCTAAATTTCCTCACTTTTTCGCCTCTGCAATGACCTTCAAGTCRTACCGAAACAATCCTGAAAATGTTTAAATCCATTTTGCTGGGAGTGCTCCCCGAAGAAAGTGGCTGGACGTTTCTCCGCGCGATGGGAGGCAGATGTAATCACCCGGCTGGGGCACCCCGAGGTGCTGCGCAGCCATTAATGGAAGGTGATAAGGGCAGCGATGCCTTTCTCCYGCAGAAAATGCAGCTTTTTCTAAGTGCCAGCGGCCTGCGCACTGCTGTGCAAACTGTTCCCCTGCCATTCCCACCTCTCTGCCCCCTCAGGGCTCAGACAACCTTTAGCTCCCGAGTTTTCTGTGGGTTTCTTTGTTCCTGACRTCTTCAGTATTTTAACAACAACAACAAAGTCCTTGCAGTTGTATCACTTCGTTCAATCAGTTGCCAGAYCCCGCAAAGTTGCTTGCAGCGTGGAAATGGTTTGCGGGTAATGTCAACAAGAGGGAGAGGGAGCTGTAAGAGCGGCCGGGAGAAGGACGTGAGCTGCCGCCAGCGTTTTCCAGAGCAGTTGGGGTGAGAAAGAGTTGTGAAGTGTTGCTGGTCAGTGACTGCTGCTTCACCAGCTCAGGCATCGTTCCAGTGACTCAATCACCTACTTAGGAACCTCCTGATTCTGCATTTGTGCGTCCCTTTGTCTCCGTATGTTCTACTTCTCTTACTGATTCTCACTGCAGCAAGCCGGTTTGACTGAACCAGAGGCAGTGCACAATGTAATTTCTTAGGCCTTATTAATCTTATAACATTTGTATTATTTTTGGAATAGGAATGATCTCCAGGATTAAGCAAAAKCCTAGAAGCCCAGTTGAATTTTTTCCTCCTTTTTTTGTTGTGTCACTATAAGAACATGAGTAAGTGCTTAACCACTCTGGCTGTGTTCAGATCTCCTATGGTAAGACATTGTGACTTCATTGCCATGCTCTGGCAGCTCTGGTTAGCAGACAATACGAATTATTTGTTCATCCTCTTGACCTTAGAAACAAGAGTAGTTATGATTTCACAGTTTGGCACATATAGTTGACAATGTGCATRTAGTCCCGCGAGGATCTGGAATTCTTCAAGTTCACACAGTGACCTGTTGCAGATTCCCAGTGTCTGGGATTGGAGTGGTAACATTTATCCACCACCTCTCGATTTGTGCAGACAGATATTTAGGGAATTGACTACAGCTCCTTTACCGAGAACAAATCACCCCAGTGAAAATTAGAGCAAGYGATAGACATTTGCAGCACGCAACAGATGAAAAAGATATTGCCTTCTGTTTATGTACCCACTGCACCTCTTCTTTCTCATCACCTGCTCCAAAGCTGAGGGTCATTGGGTTGTCCTCTCTCCTCTTACACCCTTCTGTCAAAGCATTACTTTACAGAAAAWGAATTCTCTGTAAGCCATTTCCAGCCTTTATGAAGCAATGTGAATAGAGCAGAGAGGAGACCCCAGCCCTCCAGATGACTTTTCTTGGTTCGAAGACAAAATCTGGAGAGCCTGTCACCTGGGAGAACTCTCTCATCAGCAGAAGCCCCTGTGCCCCACAAGAAGGACAGCTGCCCAGTCTTTGGAAGAGAGAGGAGCAGAGGCACTGTGGCTCAGTTCTCAGACCTGGTGGTGGGCGTCCCATTGCTCCCCCATGTACATGTATTTCCATCAGTCCAGGATGGGGAGAAGGCAAAGGGTGAAAGGCTGTCCTGCTAAGCTTTCCTGTGCTCTAGGGCCAAACTCATTTTCACAGTAATTTAATTTAATGTTAATTCAGTACCTGGCAATTGTACAGCCATTCTGAATATGCCCTCTCATCAGTCTGATAATAAAGAGCATATTCTGCTCTGAAAATTACTGGAAATGTGAACTTCATTAGTGTTCATTTTCTTTGGGGAGTCCTCTGTTTCTCTCCGTCTGTGATTTGGCCACAGGAGTTTTGTAAAAGAACAGTTTATTAGAGCAGAATAACTGTGTCAGAACTACAAGAAGTGTATTTTGGTGCTGAGAAATCTGATTACAGAAACACAATCACCTACAATTTCAGAGGAGGACTGTTCTAGTGTACCCTTGGCTTTTCGGTTGGTTTTATTGGTGCAAYATGTGTCATAAAAATGCATACCATATGAGTGAATAAGCTCTTGCAGGTTAGCGTGTCTGTTTCTCCTTCAGTGTGTAGGTTTATTGCTTACTGTTTTGTCCTGTGCTTTTAGTGTCCCCAAAGGTCAGACTTCAAAACTTCCCCTGGCAGATCCTTCTGCAATCCAGCAGTCTTCCAATTAGCAAAATGTTCATTATATGCAGCTAATACAGTATGGATTTACTCATTCACTTTCACTTCTGCTTCTTGGGACCCCCTGAATAATAAGATATTCCATCTCAGAATAATTCATAGACTCTTTGCCTGAACACTGTATCTTTCAGTAATCAATCTAAATTGCAAAATACCTTAAGCAGCAGCATTGTTTGCCTGGCACTATTTAAAAACCATGAAAGCAGTGGAATGAAGGATAAGGGAGCAGATCCATTCTCTACTCGATATAGTATCATCCTTGAGAAGGGGACATTGCAAAGACATTGATATATAAATGGATGATAAAAAATTGGACTTTCATGTACTTGGGAGGTGAGGCTGAGGTGTATATCATGAACAGTGATACAGCTCTATAACAAATAACAGTGTATATTCTAGAGGAGCATGTAAGGAAAAGGGATATAATCTATATTTCTAAAGTTAATTTAGTGTCCTTAAAGGTGCCATACTGAAGGTAGTCTGTGCATCCATCCTGAATGGACACCAGGTGAACTACACTTATTGCTATGAAAAGATGGGCTGGACAAAAGAATAAGTGCTACCTTTCTCTAATTTTTCTGTCTYTATGGTGTCTGGAACCTTTCTAGGGCCGTGTGATGTTCTGTAGAAACATAGATTAAAAGCAAGGCCTAACTGGAGGGGTGATCTCAACCCCAGTGAAGTGGGGTTGTGTCCCCCCAACACAGGTGGTAGCAAATGAAGAGGAAGGCAGCCTCAGCATGGTGAGGAGCGGTCTCGGCGTGCTGCTGGCCACGCTGTTTCTGCCAAGTGTCACAGCAAAGGCGAATCCCCATTCTTTTCTGTGTTTCATTCTGGTTTCTGTTATACTCAAAATCTTGTTTGTGGCCAGAAAGACAACACATCTTATATATAAAGTCAAGAATTTATTGTTAGTATAACTCTAATACAAGAATCACTATTGGTYCAGATCTCATTATTACAGAAAGAGAAAGAATGCATCTGTTCAGAAAAAGTTTCAATAATAATGTAGTTAAAATTGTTATACACACACTTCATAGTTTATATCCTTTTTGCTGGCATTATGCTCACCCTTCCCCAGAACCTCTGGATCATTCTGGTCGTGGGGTGGGCACTATGGTGGGTCATCAGCATCTGGAGTACTTCACTGGGAGGAATATGATGTTCATGTTGATGGTTTCTTCTTTCTTACTTCAGGATCCACTCCAGGTCATTTTTACATGATTGATAACAGGCTTTTGCATCTTACGTTCTCCTCATTTGTCTGCAGCTCCAAATTACATCCAAATTTCTAGATATGCTGTCTTTTGCATCTGTTAGGAATGATTCCTTTACTATCTTTGCTACRCCTAAAAGTAGTTTTGTCCCACTCCCAGTCTGCATCAGGGACTACAGGTGAGTTGTTTACAGCCATGGGGTCCCTGGTGCCAGCCTGTGCCCTGTCTCTTATCACCCCGTGCCTGCACTCTTATATGCCCTGCCCTGTGTTTCCACTTCTCAAGACCTCTGCCATCGTACCAAGTCTGTACTTCTCCTGACAACGTTATTGTGTTAGTCATAAAAATCCCATTCAGCACAGGATAATTGCTTATTTGTGTTATCTACATAAAACTATGGCTGTACAACACAGAGATAAACATAAGTAAAACAAATTAGCCATAGGAACCCGGTCAATTAGAGGAATTGCTGTCACAGCTAAACCAGGGGAAACAAATTTGCAGGCAGAYCAGAAGTTCAGACAGAGCAAACCTGACAAGCCTCAGTCTTGTGTCCTTGCAGACTCAATACAGAGCCTATGGCCTGTTACTAGCAATGGCAATACCTGTTAAAGGGCTTGGAGCAGTGTTATAGCCACTGGTGGTGGTGTTATATGCATGTTTGGGGTAGATCAGCCTCTGAATTCCTTCAGCTGGCAGCAGAATGAGCTGGAGAGGTATTCACTTTCTGCTCTGCTGCAAATAGGTGCTGCAAGTCATTGTGGGAAGCATATAAACTCCAAAAACTGTCTTAACCTTTATACTTGGAAGTAAACACAACACACGAAATGTGGATTATTCCTGTAGAAGTATAATCTGGCCTGACCCACCTTGCTGCTTGCCTTCCTCCCAAAGTAATTACCTTTGTCCTAAGAAACCAGGTGTTCCTAAGAATTTACAAATGGTGGGATTTATTTCATCCAATATTAGAAATCTCTGCATCTACATTTCAGCTAGTCACCATAGGCTCTCTTTCTAGTCTGCAGAAGAAACAGGCACTTTCAGTGCTACCCATTTGATCACTAGATTCTTTGGAAATGACAAAGGCAAATAGGAGAACTTGGTTTTCTATACTGCCTACAGACGAAGACTGAAGATGTCTAATTTTGAGTGAGGTGAATAATTCCCAAAGTATCCACTTAAAATGCATTCTACAATTCCTGTTTTAAATTCATGCTTGGCAACTCTACACTGTTCTCAGCTTTGTACTGCAAAAGAAAAGAAAAAGTACTTGCGTAAAATTAGTAGAGGGCAAAAGAAAATTTCAGCAGAAAGAAAAAGAAATTTTCACAGTTTTCCATTGTTGTCCTTTTTAGTCAAAGAAAACTTATTGGGTATATCTTCAGTCCTTCCACCTGTGGCAGACATGGATGTATCATCAAAGGTGTGGGGAAGTTAAATTTACGATATCAACCTAAGCAAAATGTACTCAAATATAGAAACACTGTTTCTCAAAAGGAATAATGGAGTAGGATAAATAATTACACCCCATATTTCTGAGTTCTGGAGGAGTAAGCCTCCTCTAATAAAAGATGCATGGAGACAAAATGATATAGCACAATTATATACAGAGCCAACATCCCAAGAAAAATAATCAAAGAAAAGGATAGCTGGAAGGCCTAGAGGGTTCACAGCTGCAACTCAGCAAGCACAGCAACTGGCTAAATCCAGACCTCATATATCAGTGAAAGAAGGCCAGTAGGACAATGTGTCCTGGCTGTGGCAGCCCTTTGTGAGAAACTTACAGCAAAGCCTCACTTYCCATAGATTTATAAAGCTCAGGACAGAAGAGATCAACGAGACCAATATCCTATATATCACAGGACATTAAATTTCTTCCAGTTAGTTCTGAGTTGAGCCTAATAACTTAGGTCAGCCAAATGCATTTGAGTCTTCAGAATGTTAAATGATATTGTGCCAAAGAAAGATATTCAGTAGCTTGCTGATACTTAGAATTATTTAATAATAAAGTGTGGATTAAACAGCATTGCAGATGATTGTAACTGATTTTGCAGATCCACACTTGATGAGTCTTGCTTTTATGATGTAGACATAAATTCATCTGTATAGCTTTATTTCAAGGTTTAAATACTCWGTTTCACCATACAGTTACCTCTGTCTCCTAGCAGTACCTCTCCCCACACTCCATCAAAATCAGAAAGTCCACCCTGGGATCCTTGGGATAGATTTGCCTTGGATGTCTGCTCCTGCACAGAAGACCTGCATAGAACGTAGAAGYTTCACAGAAGCTTTTTCCCTTGCTACTTTTTTTTCTTCTTCTTTTTCTTATGACAATGTGATTTGGTGCCTTTCTGTCCTCCCAAAGCAGGAACAAGGGGAAGGCTGTGTTGATTTGTGACTATCTCCCAGTGTTCTTGTAGTGTTTCACATTTTGATCCAATCAGGAATGAGACACTAATTTTACAACCTTTGAGTCATTCATTCTTCCTCAGTCTACAAACCATTCCTGGGTTATATCTGATTGGGCAAATTTTCATCCATACTCCAGCTATTAACAAGGATATCAGGGAGCTCCTACAGTCTTCTCCAGGTGAAAAACGGGCAGTACCACATCTGTAGTGTGTAGCTACCAATACAAACTCCTTACCATGTCATGGTGATCTCTTAAGATGGTATGTAAGTATAGAATTAGGTGGTGCAAGAACTGATCTTTGTGGGATGCTGAATGTAGGAGCTATTTGCAAGTAAAAAAATTGTGGAGTGTGATTCTTCATAATGTAATGGAAAGGTGGTGTAGAAAGCTGGTGTCCTTACATTCAGTGCCAATGTAATTGGGACAGCACATGAGGACCGAATGCTCTGGATCTTGCTGGCAGAACAAGTATCATTCACTTAGGCCCATCACCCCAACTTTTACTTTTCTTGGAAAAATGATGGATGGGACTCTGTCCACTTAATTTGTAGATCTGACTTATGCCCAACTTTCACCAGTTTAATGAAGCAGCTAAATAAGTGCCCAAATTCCCCGTATGTGCAATACAGAAAATGAGGTGCCTCTGGAGGCGTCCAAAAGATTCTTTCTACCAATTTTAGGTAGCTGAAAAGGGGTGTACCCCTTAGAACCTTCAGAAGGTAATCACAATAATCTGCTTCTCTCCATTGGTTATATTAGGAAATCACTCTACGTAGGCTGCTTCATTAGGTGCCTAAAATGTAATGAAGTCTGGATGTTTAAGTTAGGTGGATAGGCTCCTATAATCARTATGTTCTTACCATACGCTAATTACCTCATGTCATCTAACTCCAGATAAGAGCATACATTTAATGAGCCTACACCTTCTACACTGGTACTTGGAAGGCAACTGTGAAAAATGCTTTTTTTCCTGAAAATAGACTACATTGTGGTAGTCAAAGGCAAATCAGCAAATTGTCTTGGATCCATTACAGCAGAGTACTGGCAGGCTTCATGGCTTCATATCTTTCTTTTCTGAACCACATAGTTATGCTGGGATTGCAGAGCTTCTCAGAAATAAAAGGGAGCAATGGCTCCTTTTAAATTTGACTCAGTAGTGTTCACATAACCCAGCAAAGAAATGCTAATTAGTAAGTAAATTAGGTGCCTCTATCTGCATTTGTCCTTGGAGAGGTGGTAGATATAATTTTCTAGCAACCTTGTTAGCCTCTTCTCATTCAGTGGGCTGGATTAAAAACCAGTACAATAACCCAGTGGGTGTATCATATAACAGAAAATCTGTTATGAGTAAAACTCAGCTTAACAGCCAACCAGTGCAGACAGTGATGCTTTACCCTCTGTAATATAACTACATAGCTATTCTGTGCTGTGGTGTAACAGAGAATGAGGAGACACTGGAGACCACTCACAGGTTTCTCATTTCCTCACAGCTTCCAGACAGCTAAACAATATAATCTACTTTGCGGTATATTGCCTTATTGTGAGAAACATACCTCAGTATATTGCAATAAAAAAGAAACATCTGAATGTTCTACATCTCCATTGCACATACCTGTCAAGTTTCAGATGGCCATATAGATGATGCTATTGCAGTGGATGAGTTAATAGAGGAAGCGGCTTACACCTTTGTTTTTCAATCCAGCCCTGCAACTGAGAACATTCAAAGACTGGAAATAGTATCTTCAGACTCCCCGTGCAGACTTTCTATTATAATACCACGAGGGTGGTTTAGGCTGACATGTTTTACTTCACGCTTGGACTTGTCTTGGTGCATGCCCCAGTCGGTTATGACAGCTTAGTTTATTTGCAACATCTCTCTGAGCAGTGTTTACTTGATCGTATGCAGGCATCTGGGCATAACTACAGTAAAAACTGTCTTCTAAAAGGGGACCCAGTTTTAGTAAGAAAAATATTCCCAAACCACGTCACTGCCACAGCTTTATGCTGTAACAGGACAGGCAAGTGCTCTGCCTTGTCACTGCACTAGAGATACTTCTCCCTTTCTGGCAAATGCGAAATTGCTCTGGGAATCTGGATCCCAGTGGTCTGCTGACTTTGCTTTATGCTTTTTAGGTCCAAAAGCTGCAGAAAGTTTAACAGGATTTGGAAAGGATGGTAAAGGTAAAGGAAAATCAAGTGATTTGTAATGGCAGGCTGAGAGTTCGTGATGGTGGTGGGAAAGGGAGAGGCAGAACATCAGAAATAGGACTTGATTTTGAAATGCAGAGGTGGTCTGACTAAAGCACAGGAAAGAGGTTCATTTAATAGGAAGTTACAGTGCTGATGAGGAGGTAGATTTTCATCAAGGACCTTTTGAGTGACCTTAGGCAAATCACTGTTTCTCGGTTCCTCATTTGTGAAATTAGTATAATAATACTTCTCTGCATTACAGGAGGGCTTGGTGAAAAATGCATCTTATAAGGGGGCTTGGTGCTTAGATATATAAGTACCTAAAAGGCAAGGAAGAAATATTCTAAGACGACATTTGATTCCACTGCTTTCTTAAGGTCAGAATCTCTTATGAATCAAGAATCTAATATTTTGCCCACTGGTGTAGATGGTGTTACCTCACAAGATGCTGATGCAAGGTCAACCTAAACCTCCGGCACTTGATAGCTAAATACTTGCCTGAAGCAAGATCAGTTGGAACTGAATCATTTCAATACATTTTATATGCTTGTAAGTGAGCCTTTAGTAAGGAATAGGATTTCCTCCACTGAAGAAATTAGAAGTATGGTTTATTAATCTGTCCATGTACATTCCGTGTAACTGGCTAGAAGGAGTATTTTAAAGTGTTTTCAAAAAATAAAGTTTTAGGATTACATTTGCAAGGAATGTAATTTTTCTGCCGTATGGCTTGCACTCCTGAATCACTTAGGTGCTCATAAAATGCAATTCTTTGGCTACTTTTCTTTACAATTTCTGCCTATCTAATCTCATAATAGAAAACCAAGGTATATTTCATAAGGCAGAAGTACTGTCTTCAAGCTATGACAGGTTAGTCTGTAAGGTTCATTGTCATGGTATCTTTTTGGCCAAGAATATATCAGGATTCAAAAACCATTTGGTATTTATACAGGCAACACAAATATTCAGCAATATTAGGATTTTAAAAGATTTAGAAGTAATACAAATCCCTGTGCTTCAGGGCATAAACCAATCTCTAACTAATCAAGGTTAGAAAGAAATTTTTAGGAAAAATTGCTTTATTGTAGGATTTCTACCGCAAGTTTTTAGCTTGTTACTCTCAAGTGCTTAATGTTGAAACAAGCCCAGAGTAGAAAGACAAGTGATCAGCCTCCATGTGGGATGTGCTGTTTCTTTTTCTCATTACGTATTTATCACACAGACATTTATAAGTCCCTCACACAGTATTTCTGCGTCGTTCCCCATTTTCTGGTGTCACAGCCTACGCAAACTCTGATTGAACAGGATATTCTCTGTGCTCTCAGGAACACGTCAGTGTTTCTTCTTAACTACATGACCCAGCTGTCTTCATTACATATCTGATCAATAAATATCGAAAGAAGTAAAGTGGACAAATGAAAAGCACTGACTAAACAAGCCTTTTTTCCCAGGAAAGCCTTGATTTCAAATATTAATGAATATTTATATTGAATTCATTATTTCCATAGACTATGGAAGAATGGAGAATTTGCAATTACTTTGTATCATGCTTCCAGCAACCCATGCAAATGACTTCCATGTTTCTAAAATCCTACAGTCATTCTGCCCAAGGAATAATGCTCCCCCCATGTGTGAGTGCCTGTCCTCCGTGCTGCCAGCTGAGCAGGCTGAAAGGAAGGACTCTTGCTCCCAGGCCCCAAATCACAGGTCAGAAACAGGCACTATGTGCAGCACGCAACCTTAGGCGTTTCACAACTGCCCCTTTTTGTCTTCTTTCCCCACACTGCAGTCTGACAGCAAGAGCCCTTTTGAAGCATTTTCAACTAAATGATTTCCCATGTCATGGTTTCTGAATTCCAGAGAGAACTTTTTCATGAAAAAGAAGGTTACAGAACACTGGTCTGGTGGTAAGAGCTTCTGCCAGAGTACTGGAGACGTGCATTTAGCTACGTGCTTTGCCTGATTTAGATCAGGGGCATGACCCTGGTTCTCCCACATTTTAGATGAGTGACCAAATCACTGAGCTATCAAGGCAATCACTTCTGCTCTCTGGCCCTATTAGTACCTCATTAGTGAATCAAACAGAGCAGCACACTGAGCCAGGGTCTCCCACTCCCCGGTGTGTGCCAGGCTGTCTGATACTCAGTGGTCAGGATATCTGGCTTCTCTGAAACACCTCCAGGAGATCTTGGCTTCATCCCACTGGGAAAGAGGAGGAGTTCTGAAATCTCAGGAAGTATGATGGGCTAAAAAACTCTTTCTCACTCAGCTCCAACCCTGAGTTTCTCATAGGCTTGCATCCACATATGAAAGCATGTGTAAATATGACTAATGGCTAGTCCATATTTCTGTCCTCTTGTATGCTGATTTTTGCAGAGCTGGAACTAATGCTAGTTCATCAATTTAAACTAATGGATGGGGATGCAAAGAGATGGGTGCTATGGGGTTTATAACCACTACTGAGTCAATCCAGTAGCATGCCAGTCCAATATGAGAACAATCACCCAGGCTCACACACCCACAGAGAAGGTTTGCAAATTCAAATTTGCAAGTAAAAAACTTAACATCCAACAAAACTGGTACCTACTTTAGCTTCCCAGTTGGGGCAGAAAAGAATGGCATGAGGTGAATGACAAAGGTACAGTTGGACACGTGCCAAGCGATAGGCTTTCAGGGAAATGTGCATACATGAGTGCTGAGGTGTCCTCTCTCCATAGAAAGAAAAGGGAAGAGGAAATAGAGAAGCATTTTTTTTAACCCTTCTGTGAGTTAAGTATACATATTAARTTCGTGGAACTGCCAAAGCAAGTTGTAAATGATGTATGAAATGGAAAATCCTTGCCCACTGCACAGAGTATATGACAGGGCTGAGCATTCACAGCTGAACTGCGCTATTTGCTGTGCTAATCAATTCAGACAGAGCCACAAAACCCCACCAAGCTCAGAAGTTTTGGATAAAAGAACTAAAAAGGCAGAACACAAGTATTCTGTTTTGTGGTATGATTTAGTGGTTTAAGCATCTGATCTGAAACACCTAGACTCCATGAAACCACAGGTTTAAATCCCAGCTGGGTTCATTTCATCCTTTTATCTCTCAAAMAGAGATAAATTGAGTACTCTGTAGTTTTACTCTGAAGGGTTCCCACAGATGAAATCTTTTAAAAACAAACAAACTCAAATTCTTCATATTTTGGAAYCTTTTGATTCCCTAAGTTTTAAAAAAACACTGTGTTAATCTTGATGGCAGAAGGTACATTCTGTTTATCTCCTGGGTCCAGTAAAGAGTCAGGGGAATTTATGCTCATACTGCCTATGATGAATACCTCGCTGGCAATTAACATGGTTAAAATGCCCCAGGTTACATATCACTATATTTCATGAGACCTGCCTGGGKATCAAGGACTGACAACCGCTTGGGTAACACTGAACAGCCTGATGTTTCCAATTAACCCAGCTGGGCTCTTCCAGAAATCAGGAGCAGTACTGAGTCAGTACATGCATTGGAACCTGGTACTAAAATACAGAGAAAATCTCATCAAAGATGAAAAAATAAAGACAAAGAAATGTGCATGAATAATTCTGCCACCGCTTTTGAAGTTTGATGAAAATGGTTTTATCACAAATTGAAATTCTGGAAGATCAACCATCTCCAGGCACACCATCCCAGAAAAACTAAGACACAGTAAGATTCAACACCAGAGGGAACTGTGTTACTTAATCTCCTCCTCAGTTAAGTGCCATTCAGATGTGGGARTAAGCAGCATTTTACATTTAAGTTGTCATAACCACATCCTGTACTTCCCCCCTTGCTCCTCCTTCACCCTGCCCTCCCGTCTCCACTTCCTTCAGGGAAACTCCCTTGAAACTCTCTKTTTTTCATGGTGGCTTCATGCTCATGTGCTTACATGGGAGTAGCTTGGACTGGAGAGGTAACCTTGCACTTGTAGATTTCTATCTCCCTTTGGAAACACAGAGAAATGTAGGTTGGAAGGGACCTCCACAGCCCAATGGCTGCTGCAGGCAGGGCTGCCTTCACAGGACGTGGCCTGTGGAGGAAAAAACCTCAACGGAGAGAGATCCACAAGTTCTCAGCAAGCTGAGGCTCCTGGGCTTCCCCCCTCGCTACAAGGAATTTTCTCCTTACAGCCTGCCAGAATTTCTTCTGCTGCAATTATTTTTTCCTGTTCTTAATATATTCTCTATTATAATTTCCCAGAAAAGACAGAAAAGTCTGGTTTGTGTCTTTTTTGTGAACTTGTTTCCCCCCCTGCTAAAAGGTGTGACTTTCAGTGCTGTGACCCATCTCTACAGCAACTGGGGACTCTTCTGAACAATCAGGGCTCAGTCTCTCAGCACCAGGTTCCCCAGGATGCAGGGGAAGCACATCAGTGCATTGCAAGTCAAATATAGAGCACTGTTGTTGGTTCTGGGTTTATTACATAGATATTTCCCTTTCCTCAGTTTCCAGCCAACACAAGCAGCTGGKTTTTTTTGTGGCTTTTTTTGAAAAGTCATTCCCTATCTGAAAACAATTTTCTCCTCTATTCATGCTGACAGCAGTTCTTTGAAAATGGCATGAGTTGCTCTGTCAGGTCAGAGCTGAGTGTGAACCCTTAACTCATGTCCTACTCCAATTACTAAACACTAAGCACAAGACTTGGYCCTCCATTGCCGGGCTCTGCAAAGGAGTGCTGGGCACCCCTAGGTGCTAGGAAATCATTTCAATCCGTTCAGCACTGGTTGAAGCCCGGACGAGTTATCACCAGCCTCCCAGAAACAGGTCAAGAGGAGAGCCCAGCCTGGAGCGCCAACCCCAAGAGAGCTCTTCCCTTCCTYGGTTTTACCCTGGCCAGGGTCAGCATTGCTGCTCAACTGGGACTGGATCCTGCCATCTGCAAGGCCACCATGCCATCAGCTACCTCCAGCCRTGGCTCCATGCCTGACCAGCTCCGTGCCTGACCCATCTCAAAGGTCTCTGCACTCATATTCAGGGCACATATTTTGCAGTTTCACCATTTTTGCTGTTACATCTTGAATCCTTTGCTAAATGGCTACCAAAGCAGATTACCAAGGATGCTAATAACAAATGAAGCTCTACAGGCGAAGACCTGGTAACAGAGCAGCTGAGGCCTTCATGCAGAAGAGAAAAGCTACCTGCACCGAGGATGAAATGAAAAGTACATCCTTGTGTTTAGCACTTCAGAAGATTTCCTTGGGTGGAACAGCTTTTGTCTCGGCCAGAAGCAGTGTCATCCCCTAGGAAACAGTCATTCTCTTGGAAATGTCTTGGAAAGACATATTTAGATTACAGAGACTTCCAATAAAAAAAAAAAAAAAAAGAAAAAAGAAAAAATCACAATACAAAGCATTAAGGTTAGAATGTGATGTCTGCTTTGAAAAAAAAAGGATCAAATACTTACTAGGGCTGAGAGTGTTCTGTCTGAAAGAAATGCCTTTGTGAGAAATAGAAAAGTAATAAAAATAGCCAGTACTAACAAGAAACGGTAAAAAATTAGTGTCTTTCTGGGAGAAGATCTAGCTGTACATTAGGTTAAAAAAAAMMCTAGAGCAATCAAAGAGGATTTTTCCCTCCAGTGTATGTTTTCTTGGCAGCTGTGCTCACTTGTAGATGGTGTTAAAGCACTTTAGTTTTCATTGTAGAAAATAGAGTCAGAGGAAACAGAAGTGGAAGGGACCTCAAAATGTCATCTAGTCCATCCCGTTGCCCAAAGGCACAGTCAGCTATGCCGACACCATCTGGACAGATGCTTTGCTTCTTAAATGGGCATTTCACACATTCATAAAGACTGGTTCAAAATTAAACCACATTAAACACCAACTATAGTAGAGATAACATGTAGCTACACTGTCCTAGGAGCACTTGAGAGAAGGAAATYTTTTCAGGTTTCTGTTTCTTCTCTAATTTCCTGCTTTGCTTTCTGGAAACAGATGCTAATTAGTAGGCAGGAGAGAGAGTGATGGGGTGAGCAGTACTGTCCCCACTGGCAGCAGAGACAGGCAGAGCAACCGCGGGGTCTCCACTGGGAGAGCCTCCACTGTCTGCAACGACAGCGTGTTGATGGCCATGCAGTCATAGTTCCCAAATTTAACATCATGGACCCAAGTCGTGAACCCGCCAGGAATTCAGGTGGATATCACCAGCTCAGAACTGAAACAGAAATGAAGCTGCTGGGACATTTGGGGAGGAGACTTTCAAGCTGTGCTAAGAATAAGCAAAAGGTCAAGCAAATGCACTGTCATAGTTGTTCACTCTGGGACAGTTACATTTTATTTGAGTCTAGTTTCTGCTGACTTTAATTGAATTTTGCACCTTATGCAAATATGTACTTTATTTGTCTTTGTCCTTTAAATATTACACTTTCTGTTGGTCTTCACAGGGTTTGTGGAATAACTTGCTGAAATCAGATGTGAGCAGAGAAGACGTTTTGTAGAATGAAAACAATTAGATATGCAAGTGGCAGAAAAGTGATAAAATTACTCTTTTCAGACAAGTCAGTTTTCCTAAGTGAAATTAGTTAATTTTGGTAACAATTCTGCTTTCTATTTTGAAAGTTATCCAGTTGGTTATTTCAAGGATCTCACACATACTCTTCGCAGCTGATTCAAACTCTTAATTTAAAGTTTGAAGACAGAAAACCTTCCTTGACTTCTTATTTTACAACCATTTAAAATTAGTACTGACTGTCTAAAACCTTAGAAAATATTCAGRTAGACACCTGCAGAAGTATCTTAAAACAGTTTCTTGAAATATGGTGTTTAGGCGCTATATCATGTGATTTCAATATAAACTGATGTGAATGTGTAACTGTGGCTCCTGTCACAAACATATAWGGCATCGCGCACTTACATGGAGTGCTGCGTGCATGGTTGACAGAAGAGTAGGACTGTAACAGGGTGTGATCCATTGCAGTGTCCTGCAGTGTGGTCTTCCTGTTTCAGCAGATGATTTCCAAGTAAATTCATGGATTTTGTCACTGAAGGTCAGGCCTCTTCAGAGCATCTTGCCTTGGCTGTGAATGTTGTGAGCTGTACAAGTACCGAGCAAGTGTGTAAYGGCAATTTTCAGCTGGTCACAAATCATTCAGCCATGCACTGGTTTTCACCAAATTTTCATTTCTTCAGTGAGGACTTGTTTCCAGAGCAAATTTCAACCCTCAGGTATTTTCTCTATAGAGGCATCATAACTTTCTATGACAAAGGAAATATTTTTACCCTGTGTTTGGGCAGAAGGTCACAGCCACAGTRGATAAAATTTGTCCTCATGCTGCTATAAGCCCAAGATTTTATTCAGACCCTCTTTCAGCTCCAATTCATGTGTCTGTGTCTTAATGTCTGCTCTAATGAGAAAGCGGCCCTCAGGACAGTGTTTCCCATCTGTAGCAAAGATAAAGCTCTATCTTTAAGACACATTTGTTGCTGCTATTGTTTTTTGCTAGGACATAACCCAAGTCCTTTTAAGTCATTGTGAAGACTTCAGTTCCTCCCTGGAGATCAGGATCCACCATGAGTAAAAATGCTTTAGGATAATTTTATTGTATTTCATTTTGATGAGGCTCATCCTTTCTAGAGTTATCATCTTTGGGAGTATCTCCACACGTTTTCCTCCTTTATTTTCAAGACCTTTCACCTGCCTGAATCATGATCTTTCTAATATTTCCTTTCAGCAGAAAGCCCTATTCTAAGTATATTTCTCYACAAATATCAACTTTTCAAGGGCAAGTTTGAATGTTGATTTGCACAGCTAGCGCATTATGGTGCTTTTGTGGCACCACAATACTATGACTCACGTTATCAAAACCGATACTTAGTAAAGAAAGTATAAGGAGAGAGAGTTTCCAGTACATATTCCAGAGGTGGGAAGTTTGGAGCTGTCCCAAGAGATCGTCATTYCACATTATTGCTGTCAAGATGAGTTAACTGAAGCATGATGTTTACAGAAATGACTTTTTCAGTTAATAGATAGAGGGAAAAATAGACATAAGTGTTATATCATCAGTGAAAGATTTATTGCACTGCTGTTTAGGATCTATGTAAAGACTAGAGTAGATTGAAGACAGGGTGCTCATATGCAGATCATAGCTCTCAGAGCTGCCCAGGCTCAGTTATTTAACCTACCAGACTGAGATTACAGTTTTGTCATTACTAGGTATTAATGAATGATTTTAACATTTAGTCCATGGAGTTTTCCAATACCTTGCACATTTACTGGTGAGGAGAGAATCTCAAAAGATTAGGATACTCATTTCTTTCAGTCAAAAGCTTATCTGTACCTTTTGTATCTATCTATCTAGCTGCTCAGAAAAAAACATTTCAAGACAATTTCTAAAGTGCAATTTCTGATTGAGTTAGAAAAGCTGACGGACTAGCATTTGTTACAGTTTTTTATCTATTTTTTTAGTACTTCCTTCCAGGACATCTGGATTCCAGAAAAACAGTCTTAACCAAACCTGATCTAAAAATCTTTTGACTGAATTTTGCACACATCTTTCTGTCAGGTTTCGCTTCATTCACACTAACCATCCACTTCCACAGTTGCACAGCAGAGACTCCAGATCCTGAACACATTTTACCAAAATTGCATTTGTAAGTGCAAAGTAACCTCATGATCCTCACAAGGTCTATAAGCCACTTGCACCCTCTATTACCATCCTGTTAGTGCCTTTTGCACAGCAGTGAGATTAAGCATACTGTATAGGCTTCTAGCCTGGAAGGATTTATGCACATGAACTATGAATAGGTCTATAAAAACCAGGATTGCCCACAATGCATGAAATTAAATGTCTTGTAGGATCAAGGCCCAAGATCTCTCCAAGCATCAATTTTCAGTTTCTGGGGATTTTTTTGAGGAAAAATATAAATATTAATCCCTCTCTCACCACAGCACAATGCTACTTAATTGACTTTGATCTTCCTTCAGGCTACCAGAGATCTCTGCTGTCAGGGAACTTTCCAGAGCCAGAGCAAATGACCGCAGAGGGATGCAGGGAGGGAGACGAGGAGCAAGGCTGGGGAGGACCATGGTGGGAGCTGATGCACAGGGGAGGCCAGGTCTGAGCCTGAGCAAGCAGAGGAGGGATAAAGAGGAGAAGGGGCCATTAATATTGAGCCCAAGGCTCCCTAGAGGGGCAGTGGAGTCTGCTGGAAAGTGTTTTAATGACTGATTGGAGAGTTGGCTGTCATTTGCGAGGTGGCTCTACCAAATAAAACCAAACCATATAGCCCATATAACCACAYAGAACCGTATTTCCAGAACAGCCCTGTCTTCCTGGGTTGAATGAAAATAGAATCACAGACGTATTTTAACCTCCTTGCAAAATACTTAACTTTACAGAAAGTTCATTAAAACAGTCTTTCAAGAAAGGAACTTTATATTTTTACTTTTTTTTCATGTCCTTCCTGAGATTTTGCATGGGATTTGAGTCTCAGATGACCATATTTTCTACTGATGCAAACAGATCCCCATTATAGCTGAACTGATTTACAACAGCTAAGAATCTTTCCATAAAGCCAAATCAGCCTTTAAATTAGGCTCAAAAGAAATACTACCAATTAAATTTAGTCTGTGACCTCTAACATAGGTTTAACAAGCTCAACATATTATGAATTTCAGTAGGGGAAAAAATCAATTAATCTCAAAAAAAAAATCAAATCCCCAAAGTCTAAACCTTGACAGAAGTAGTTCAAAAATCCTGTAGCATCCAGCTGTTTCCATGGTTTCACATCCTGTGTTCCAGTTTTTAGGGTGCTATATAGGATGTGAAAGCAGCCTGGAAAAAAGAACCCTTCATGAGAAAAACCTTTCTTTCAGTTCTGTTTTGTTTTGTTTTGTTTTGTTTTGTTTTTTCCCCAGCTGCTAGAGCTGGGATTTTTGGTTTAATTGTATTTTGGTTTTGGTTTGTTTTTTTTTTTTTTTTGGGGGGGGGRGGRGGTTCCTCCCTCTCTCTCTGAAAAAGCCCTGTATTTTAATTTGGATTGGAACACTTCAAAGCCCTCAGAGATCATGGGACTGTTCCCACTGTAGGCAATAGCAAAACTCTCATTGCCTTTGGTGGGAGCTGGATTGGGCCCCACGAAATATACTGAGGGAAAAAAAGCATCATCTTTTCTCAAACTCCTTTTCCCCCCAGAAACAGGCTAACATAACCACCCTGATGCAACAAATTTATTAAAAGCAAATAGTCATCTTGTGCTACAAATCCTTCTGAATACAATGTTTTGACTAAATGACATTTAGCAGTGTTGTAGCTTTAATGGTAAAGAAAACACTAGCAGCTCAATACTTAAACCTCTGTCCCACGGTGAATATCATTTTCAATATCCTGTAAAAATTCTTTGAAGTGTTTGTATCCAGACTGCCCCAACGGATTTACTCAGAATTAGTTAATAGTGAGAAAGCATTGAACTAAATTTATCGGTTACGGTCTCTCATGATCGCATAAAAAAAAAAATTAAAAGGAACCCCCTATAGAATACTTTATCAGGCTTGGCGCTGGCATCATCTCTGACAGTGAGGCAATAAAAGCATATTAGTGACCCCCTGATGAAACATGTTTACAGGCAAAGTCAAAGAGATTGATCATTCTATCTGGAAAGTGGCATTTTCCTTCTATGCAGTGTTACTGCTAGTCGCAGAAGCATACTGATCGGCCAATGCACAACAAGAAGGAAATATGTGAAAGGGGATGCAATTATCAAGTCCTGCTCAGCTTTCAAGGAAACCTGGGAATCTTTTCTACTCCCAGCCTGCACTCTCTTGTTATACCAGTAACATTGCTAGCGCTATGAAAGAGAGGCAAAAGGTCATAGCCAAGACTCCAGGTGTTGTTGCGCTGGGTTTCATACAGGTATCATTTCTCCCAGAAGTGTTTGCAGTATAAATAGGTAAGAGAGACAAGAAGAATGAGAAAATAAAGGGAAACACTTAAGAAAGAGTCTTTCCCAAGATCATAGCAAGGCCAGTGTAGTGGTTTAACCCGGCAGGCAGCCAGACGCCACACAGCCGCTCGCTCACTCCCCCCCAGTGGGACGGGGAGAGAATCGGAAAAAAAAAAATCGCRGCTTGAGATAAAGACAGTTTAATAGAACAAAAAAGAAAGGAATAATAATAACAACAATGGTAATAATATAATAACGATACAATATACAAAATGACTGATGCACAATGCAATTGCTCACCACCCGCTGAGAAAATGGCCAAAAAACGATCGCCATTTCCTGGATCTTCCCCCCCATTCATATACTGGGCATGACGTCCCATGGTATGGAATACCCCATTGGCCAGCTGGGCCGGCTGTCCCGGCTATGCTCCCTCCCAGCCTCTTGTGCACCTGACAGAGATGGGAAGCTGAAAAGACCTTGAGTAGCAGATTACCTAGCAACAACTAAAAACATCAGTGTGTTATCAACATTCTTCTTATACTAAATCCAAAACATAGCACTAGGAAGAAATTTAACTCTATCCCGGCTGAAACCAGGACAGCCAGGAAAGAATCTCTCTTCTAGTGCCATGAGACATGCTGGGCAACCTCTCCTTAGCAGTCACTGTTGGGGTTTTCAGATGTGATCTTTGAGATATTTTCTACATGTTCATACTCTCATATTCAAAATCCCAAGCCCTAGTGACACACTGATTGTGTCTTGCAGTTGCATCATCTTGTAGAGTCCTTCTGATCTGTTGCAGTTTTTCTCATTTTAAATCTTTTTTAGTCTGTCACTCCATCTGCTATATTGCTTCTTCTTTCTCCAGTTGCTTCATTTATTATTTGGGCAAAAATGGCAGGTTTTGTGTTGCATACATGACAGTGCAAATTGCATTCTTTCTATTTTAACAGCTCACCTCTCAAACGATGGACCACTGCTCTATTAGATTGGTGCATTAGAATGGGTTGGTCTTGCTCAGAAGCTGACCTGATTTCATTCAATACCATTTATATTTTCTGTAAAATGTAGCAAAAACAAATCTATGCATTTCTGAACCACTTTTAGCCCTCAGCTCATCTCCTACCTAAATATGTAAGTAAGTAAGTCAAATATCACCTGGAGTGCCTCTGAGCACAAACCAGAACCTCGTGCTTTCCCAGTCCCATTTCTCACCCTGTCCCTCATTACACAGTCAGTGTGTCAGGCATGGCTGCAAGAGAGGGTTCTTATGTAAATATATTTTTCCTGCTATAGTTTTCACAAATAATAATTGCTCAATGATTAGCCAAGTAGAGTGGAACTATTACTGCTGTAAAGCTCTCTTCCTTGATTCCTTGAGCCTTCCTCTTCCCCCATAGAGAAACCTCCAGCATCCACTCAGCCCTTCCATGTGGATATGGGTTGTGGGGTGAGCAGGGGAGATGGGCAGCCCAGGCTGCATGCAGGACAGGGAAAAGGATGGGCTCAGGGGGGCTATCTTTGGAGCATGACAGTATGTGGATAGGCAGTGGGAACAAGACAGGAAGATGGGTATCATTTGGCAGAGCTTGGCAGGACTGGGCAGGGATCAGGAGTCAGTGTCCAAGGACAGTAGCTTTAGGAATTGGGGTGTATGGAGGGAAAGTTTCAAAACATTGAACATTTTTAAAGCCTTCTCTTTCTTTTAGCTTACTGATTGTCTTAAAAGTCAAAATGATCATAATTCTTCGTTAGTCACTCACTTCTGTGTCATCATCCCTATTTCTGTGTTAAGGTCCAGCTGAATCATTGCCTGGCTGAAATAAATAAGACATTAAAAATGAACCACGTAGGTGCAGGTGGGAAGAAAAAAGAAATTTAAAGAACTGATTAAGACAACAGTTTTCCTTGGTGTAAGGGATCCGTTAAGGTTTTGCCATCTCAGCCAGGTCCCATATACTTTGTTGCTCCTGAGTGCTCAAGACATGTCTCAGGTAGAGATACCTTCTTCTAGCTAATCAAGAGGCTGCATCTTTTCCTGCCATATGGCAGGAAGACCAACCAGCCTCACGTTTGTCACCTTTGCATTACATTACTGAGCATTACTGTACAAGAGGTTGATGTACATGATGAAGAGGATCCAGATGGTCCAACACATGGTGACCTGTCACATCAGCAACACAGACTGATAAGAGTTGATCAGTTCAGTTCATCACAGACCACCCTTGGCTCCTTGCTCAATACTGTGTTTTATTCTTAAGACCTTTATTTTCATGGCTTTCAGCTGTCTGGATCTTGACTCTTTCCTTGACCCCATTTCTCATTGTGCTGTTCACCTACGGCAATAATCATCTATGGCAAGAAGTTCTCTGGAACAACAACTGACAGATACCTGAACAATACTTTAACAAAGATGACAGGACCTTCTAAATGGACCTTGAACCAGAATCAAGGCTAAATGTCAAATCAGCCATGCTCCTGGCAACATCTAGAATGAGGTATAGAACCATCTAAAATACTTGTTTCAAGATGTGACTTCCAAGACTCACAGTCTGGAAGGAAATGAGAGAAGAAAAGAGAATATTAGTGAGAAAAACAGGTACAGAAAAACAAGCAAAATTCAGGTTCTCCCCCAAAAAAGGTTTTTAGAGGGACATAAGAGAATCTGCTTCTTTCTAGTATTAGCAGACTTAAAGCTCAAGTGGTAAAACAGTCACCCTTTGTAACAGTGGCTGGGTAGGGGAGAGTTTGGTTCATATATCTTAATAAAGAGGATTAGGAAGTATAGAAAACGTAAGACTTGACTTAAAAGCGTTTTCAAATAAAAGTTTCTTAAAGACTGCCATGAGGCTTTTGCTTTAACACTTTATTACTGCAGCACAGTGTTGTATGGAGAAAAGCATTTCATCATTTGCAAGGCAAGGGGTTTTTGGCTCAGACAAGTGTCATTATCAAAGACAACTTTCACAATGCATTCAAAAGCTTCATTAAGTGCCTGCCTGACAATAATATTGGCCCTGCTATGTTCGGCCAATCCATAGCTGACTACTGTTTCAGGCATAAGAGGTGAATCTCCATCTTTGACCTGCAGATTTGTCTGAATCCATCACATTGGCCTGCAAGACACAGTGGGACTGTGTGGCAAGAACCTCCTAGTACTGAATGCTTTCTGGCTAAAAACAWAAACAAACACAAAGTTACATCAGAACTGGAAAGTAAATTAGTCATTTGGTAGGACTTCTTCAATCAGAAGAGAGCAATGGGAGACAAGATAAGGGCAAAGCTGTTTAAGGTTAATGTAACTCAATAAATCAGGCATTATATCCTTTCCTCACCCTACACCTCAGCAAAAGATGACCAGAAATCACAGAAAGTTATTTCCTCTACTTAACTGAAAGTGACTGTTACGTTTAGGGTTTAGGAGAAATGAGGAAAAACTAAACAAATATTAAGTGGAGATACTCAGAGAAACAAAAGGGGGTTATATATCCAAATTCAAAACCATTTCTGGGGGATTTGTATGCTGTGGAATCTGCAGCTGTAAAACAAAATAAACAAGTCTTTCTGAATATGCATTTAGCTGGGACTGTGGGCAAGTCACTTAATCTTGTGTTTCAGACAGGCTGCACAGTGTAAAACCAATTGGAGCCATGTGGGCAGGGCTCAAGAGGGAATTAAAACATGCAGGCTTGTCCTCCTTTTGAATCGCAAAAAAAGAAATGAAGAAGGTGGAATAAGGGGACAGATTTGAGTGAAAGGGAATGAAAGATTCCTTTTGAAGGTTCATGAAAAAGATAACTGATTGTCTTAAATTTAGTGGATCAAACACAATTTAGGGCCTGATTCAAGTTGTGTGAGGTAGAAATGAACTTTACTGTCCTCAGTAAGACAGAGTGCATGTGAYGATTAAGGAAGAATTGTTATATTGTGCTGTTAGGTTGAGGAGTCCTGGTATGACAGCCCTGGTTGAACCAAGGTGACGAGTGCTTCTGCACCCATTTGAAATCCGCCTTTCCCCAGCATTACAGGTTTCTGCTGGATTTTCCTGGAAACAAACAGTGGTGCTGTTTGTTTCAATGATTTGGAAGCCAAGAACTCCCACTCTCCTTGCCTCCAGGCTGGGATGCCAAAATCTATCCCTTTATCTCGGTTTGTCCTGAAACAAGGTGGGGGAAGTTACTGTGAAGTATAGGTTGTATCTAAATGAAGTCTTCATCAAAAGATACAGAAGTGTTCCAGCCAAACTCCTGTTTCCATATCATAAAAGTTTACTGGAAAAATACTCATGTTGAAATACTCATCCTTTCACCAAGTTTCGAGCCCTATGTGAAACGAGATATTCCCACCTCCATTCTGCAGCTAAAGGCTTGTTCTGATAACAGACTGCTCTCTATTCCAGCTCACTGTACAGTGGAAAGGCTTGGATTCAGTCTTCAGGGGGCATTTTCCTTCCAGCCCAAATAGCATTTCTAGTCCATTTAGGTTGTAGATTATGTATTTTGCTCAAATGTGAACTCCAAATAATTTTGTTTTATTTTAAGACATCAAAAATATGTGTAGCAATCATATCTCCTTCTTATATATAATTGCCCTGCATTTTATCATGCTATAGAAATAATACTTTGCACTCATTTAGTCCGTTGTACTCTGGGGTCTTAAAAGATAAATAAGAAGGACACTTTTGTTGATACTAGGAGAGTCAAAACATCTTGGAGGAATTTCAGTTAGATATTTAGTCCTTCTGAGCACCTGAAACTCCTCTATGAGTCATTCACATCTTTTGACAACTGATGCATAAACAACTTGCCCAAGGTTGCACAATGAGTCCCTTGGTAGGATACAAGACCAAGCTTAGAATATGTCAGTCATATATGCCATAGCAATTGGTTCGTGTTCTTCTACCTAGAACACATCAGACAGTTCATCACAGTCATCCTTCTTGTGGTTTCAAGAAAGCTAAATTAGTCTCATCTTATATTTAGAAATCAGAGTATACAGAATCCACTTTGTCTTGATGCAAATAAATATATTTAAGAAAAAATGTTCCAATGCTTAGTAACATTGATACCACCCAAAAAACATGAGTTTAGCAGATCATCCCTCCTTTTTATAGTTCTAATACCAGCATTTCCCCCTTTATTTTTCATATCCATTCAGAACATGCCTTGCCTTTGACTCCACCTTTAACTGTAATGTCTGCAACTATTACAATGTGATGGGGGCAGAGAACGGCAGCAGCACAGTTGATGACATAGGCGGAAAGCTGATGTGACAGTACTAATCCACTAAAATGACATCAATTTATTGCCCTGTTTTTCACAGAGTGTTACCAGAATAGCTTTTGCTACCATTTGTGAGTGAAAAAGCCCTGCTCAAAAAATCTACGGGAACAGTATGTTCATGGCCTTTGCAAATCTTTATAAGCCTAGTTTTGTTTTCTGGGGCTCAGGAATAAACCTACCAGAGCTTTAGTCAGCTAAAGGTCATCTGTCAGCTAAAGGTGCTAGGCCTTAGCTTTGCTGTCACACTGTCAGAAGTTAGCACTGGGGAGACTTGCGGTCGCAGGGGAGTACAGTATTTCAGCATTTTATCACTCAGGCTGGCTGAGACACTGTAATATTTCTTCCCACCTTAGACTTTCTCATGGGATGCTTGAGCAAATGTCACCTGTACTAAATCCAGCACTGTAAGTCCTGGGGTACATGTTTCAGAGATGCTTGTTCTGGTCCCAGTTAATGAAGGTAGGTCCCAGTGGTTACTCCCAGCTGCCTCGAGATAACATTGGGTGAAAATCACTTTGGGTAGCCAGAAGAAATCTAGGGTGGTATCCATGTGCTATTGCATAGAATCATAGAATCATTAAGGTTGGAAAAGACCACTAAGATCACCAAGTCCAACCGTCGACCTAACACCATCATGCCCACCACCACCACCACTGCATAGTATGAACACTCAGTATTTCATCTAATTTTAGACATGCACACCGAGAATGTCCAGAGCTGAGCTAGTGTCCCCTTAGTGTTGGGTGACAGCTAGTCACCAGCGGTTCCCTCTGTGGTCAATGAAGAGAAATAGGCACTTTTCATCTGAGATTCATCTTATCTATTTTAACTGACTTCTTTGAGAGGAGACAAATCATTCCCGACTCTGTTTTGAGTGTATTGACTCTTTCGTAAGTTGAGACAATTGAGCACCCCAGGATGCTCAATTCATCTGCATGGTATTAAGCTGGAGATGAGGCAGGAAACAGCACAGTGCCCACAACAACACTGGACACCTAAGTTTAGGACACTGCATCCCACCCTGCTTCACCTCTGTTACCTGCTGACTGCATGATAGCATTGCTCTTTGTCAGGATTTACCAGTGAGAACACCAGCACAGGTGTCAGGCTCCCATGAGCAGCCAAGTAGCAACAACCCTGGTTCAGACCAATCACTCATATTCTTCATATTCTTCAGTAAATCGTCTCTGACGATGGCCCTAACCGATGTCTAGGGAAGAGTGTAAGAATAGGGAATAGATATAGCAATACTTTCCTGGTGTACATTCTCAGCTTCCTGTGATCTGCAGCTCAGGGTCGTGAGTGTCTATATGACCTCAGTCACTCCTGTTAGAGTTTTCTTCCAGTAATTCATTTAATTGGTTTTGGAAACCATTTACTATGCACAGCATCCTATTGCAAGAATTTCCACAGCTTAACTATGCAAGGTGTAAAAATTGTCACCTTACCTTGTATAGTGTCTGTCCTTTGACAAATGTAAGTCATTAGCTGTAAGTAGCTGATGTTTTTCCCAAAGACTGAGCACTAGGTCCTAAGGGACCGCGTTTACCTCTGGGAGCTAGTTCTGTTCTCCTGGTTGTGCGACTAAGCAGAGATGTGCTTTTATTCATGCAGTAATGAACAGGAGAGTGTGGATGCTCCCTGGTGTTGCAATGGCCACTCTGATGTCCTTGAAGATCATGCATTTCCAACAAACGACCTCTAGCATAATACTGCTATCAGGGCCTAATAACTGTACCTCCATACATTTTTGTGGAGACTTGGATTTGAAAACGCCACTTGTAAAATTCTCTGTTCAACTACGCATACTACAGAATATACAAAGAATAAGAACATGTCTATCTATACACACAGATTTGTGTTTGTGCTTTTCTATCTCTGCTAAGCAAAGGTTCACTTTAAGGAAAAGAAAAAAGAGGAAACATGGAGAGGTTTGGAAGGCAAGCAATGAATCGTGGATGCCAGGGAGCCCAGCATGCAGCATTAGAGAGCTAGATTCAGGAAAACCAGCTTGCATCTCTCAAGCATATGCTGCTGTAACAACGGCTACAGTACAGAGAGCTCTGCTCAGAGGCACTTTGGAGTGGCAACCTATAGGGCTGCCATCTGTCCCATTTCAGGCAAGGAAAGCTTGTCTTTTCACAGGAATGGAAGCTCCAAACTGATTGCAATCATGTGGGGCTGGGGTTTCCTTGCTGGTTTATGTTTTTAAGAATGACTAGCTAGATAACCTACTGTTTTGGATCAAATTATGAATGTTCACAGTTTGACTGCAATGTTCACATTCCAGCGATCGGCACCACACAGGTACCCAACTYATGGTAGTTGGTTAAAACAGTTATGATCTATGTGGCATTATGAGAAAATCCTACACTGACGATGTGCACTGGCTTTTTGGATCAGTCTTTTAAAAATAATTTAAGGAAAAATGATTTCTTCTGAGATAGTAAATGGCAGAGAAATGCACTAGGTGACCTCTTGAGGTCCATCTCTCCTGCTGTGTGGTTATACWATAGCTAGAGTTCAGGCCCAGGGCTCCTTCAGCTTTTTCCAGAAAATCTTCCTGAGGCTCTAAATAAAAAATAATAGTGAATCYGAAAAGAAAAATAATGCTCAGAATATAGCTGATATGTCTTATGTTCCGGTACCAGTACCCAGGTCATTGCTTATGATGAACCTTTGTGTGTTTTTCCTACCTCCTTTGCAGGAACCTTGGTGTATTCAGCAATCATGAGTAACTTCCCAGCACCTTTGTGGTTATAAACCCAGGATGCTGGTATCACAAAGTACAGAAGAACCAGAGGAAGATTAAATACTGTAGCTTCAATTTACTGCCAAAATAACAGGAATACACTTAAAATAGGAWTCATTTTCAGAGTTGTGATATTATTGCTTTAACTGCAAACACTGTCTCCCTAACCAGGTCATCTGAGTGTACAGAAACATGCTCTCTTCCTTATGCGGTACAAGCTAATGGGTGAAATTAAGGTGCAAAGATAATAGCACACATCAGGGGAAGAGAACTAAGCTTTTGCTTCAAAAACGTTCTTCACAGAAGGGTCTAGTGGGATTTGAAGGTTTCTTCTGAAAGTAGGTAAAAGTTAGAGCTTTCATTTGAGTTTCACTTTATGTTTCGTGTTCATTTCAACCCACAGCTCAAAGTGAAACTCTAGGATTTGGGGAGACGAGCAAAAACCTGAAGATGTGCATTAAAATGTCACGTGCAGAAATATTCCAGTTGGGGCCTTAAGGCACCATCCCTTTTAAAACTACAATGGAGTTTCGATATTTGACCTGCAAAGACTTTTTTGAAATTCGAGCCTTAGGCATCCTGTCCAGCACAGGGCAGCTGTGAGGGTGCAGGAGTGTCTCCTTCCTTTTCTACTGCAGGTGCATCTTATGCACATTGAAGTTGGAGCAGGAAATGCAATRAATGCTAAAATACCTGTCATCTCCTCAAAAAAAGTGTTTTCCAGTAGCAATACAAATTATACAGGCATGAAGGCCTGAATATTTTTTTTTGGTGTATCATGATAATGGTTACACTAGAAGTGTATTTGAGCATGATGCCCAGCCACGTGGTAAAAATCATATCACATTGAATATGAAGGTAGAGAGAAAGGGAAGGGAGAACAAAGTCTGTGGGGGAGTATCACAATTCAGCAGCAAGCAAAGAAAAATACAGAGAGACTTGGAGAATAATGTTTTATGTGTGTTCTGTTAAAGAACATAATGGCCTTGTTCCAAAAGTAAAAAGCTCCTTAACCAGCTCAGGAACCTGAAGAACCACCTCCAGGAACCACCTGGGGTTGAGGAATGACAGGGTCAGTTGTTGGTGAGGAGGATAGAGTGCCTTAAAGGCTCTTGGATGCTGATCCTCTTCCCATGTGTTGATCTTTTCAAGGCAGCAGACTTTTGCCTGGATAAACAAGAATTCCTTAGTCTTGGGCAATTACCTATCTTTTGAAACGTGTGGGTGTGCGAGAGGTCTTTGTGCCTTCAGCAAACTGAAGTTCAAGTAGAGGAGTGTTACTTCTTACAGCATAAAATTTCATGAGCTCTTATTATCCCTTCAGTGAGAGGTTGATAGGACTTTATATATCAAAAAGAGGAAAGACTATTCCTTCTTAGGATGGAAGTCAGATGATAATTTCCAATTTAAAATTTTAAAAGAAATGTCCATAAATACACACACAGTTTTTCTTTTTATTTCCAACTATTCAGAAGATGGTGAGAGCTGGGATAATTTTTATTTATGTTGCCTCCCATCAGCTGAATTCAGAAATTGTTGGGCTTTTATCTACAGGTTTGTTTTCATTTAAAAAGGCTGAATGGGAGTTAAAGGTTACAGTTCCAACCAAGCTTTCTTCAGGAAGAGTTTCTGAGCTCCAGGGGGGAGGTTCTGGTCAAAACCAAAGATGCTAAAGTAGTGCAGGAAGTAGGAGACCCAGATGCCGTTGTGCTGTTCTTGACAAGATCTGTTTTGTCCCATGTCTGAATAGAAACAAACTACCCTGAGAAAACAACTGTTTCCAGCAGAGCAGTACCAGTATCCACTGGTATCCACTGATACTAAAGCTTCCTTTTCCCATTTTCCCCTAGACCTGTGTTTTCCCTGTCTTCCCCATCCATTTCTTTCAAAAAAAGCCCTCCTTCAGTATTAGAAACTCTTTGCAGTTTACTGGTTCCTTTAGTCCTTCTAGTTTTGGGKTTTTTTTTCCTTTTCTTTTGTTCTCCCGTTCAGATGGATAAAGTAGTCCCAAGTCAGCAGAGTTTCAGAAAAGCAGATTGGCACACCAGGGATGGCCCCGGGCTGCATCATTCCCACTGATGACCCCCCCTCAGTACTCATCATGTTGGAAACTTCCTCAGAATTATTCAGTGAATATATATGAATTATTTCCCTGCTAATCTGAATCTAATGTTGTAAAAGGGGGAGAGAGACAAAAGAGAGGGTTCAACACTGCCAGCCACAAATAGGAAACCAACAGTGTGCCCTTCTTTAGTTTAAAGTCACTAGACAAGAGGGAAAAATCTACAAATCAGACCATTACAACCTCTTCCAGAAGCCTTGGTATCTTTGGTGGAGCACAGTCCTTTTCACCTGTGAGAGCAGCACCACTCAGTTTATAAACCTAAAACCTCTTGTTTGTGCAGTTATTTAATCACTGTAAAACTGCACATTACTGTTGTCACATGGCTATACTAAAAGGAATATTTAAAAAGAAACAGAGCTTAAGGGTAAGCTAGGGTTTGGTGATCTGCCAAGCTGAAAATAGCATTTAACAGGCTTTTAATCTATTTCATAGGTTATTGTCCCCATGAGTGCTGTTATAGTCTACAGATAAGAAAAATGAGAACAAAGGGTTATTTTCACTTACAATTCAGCAGCTGCTGGTATTATTACTGTGTCATTGRTAATCAAACAGAGGTACACTAATAATTGTATCCTTTAAAATGCAGTGTGCAGTAAATATTTGTTGATTTAAAAATAAGGAAGCTGTAGAAATTAGACAGCTCTTTCTGTCAAAGTTAACAGATTAAATGCTCACAGAGCCAAGCACCACCAAGAGAGAAATGTCTGGCATTTGTGGAAGATTTTGTTGATCTCTGCAAGATTGCTCAGGTCTGTTTGCACTGGGGAGAAAAATAGATGTTTGAAGTGAAAATGCAATTAAAATMAAAATTAAACACGTTTTTGCTTTTGAATCCTAATTTGTAGATAGTACATAATATACTATTTTATACCTTAGAGATAGGCAATTACCAAAATAGCCCTCTACTTGCATCCATTTGACTTGCTGTAATTACCAGAATACACAAGACATGAGAAGAAAAACTTTTATATCTTTCTGCTCATCAGCTCCGCTCAGGATRGAGAGCAAGGCTTTCCTCACACGCTGCAGAGGACAGGCAGATGGCCCGACAGGATGGTTTTCTCTACCTTCAGCAGCACAGGGGAGCTGCTGGAGACTTTGTTTTGCCTTGTAAGGGCAGGAGAAAGGAAAAGAAAATTTCTAGAGTCTGGCAGGTTCCTTTGCTTGCAATTGTGCCTTTCCTGTAGAAAAASTGATAGAGTGTAGGCTGGGATGGCAAAATGTCTTGTCCTCAGTGTCTGATGGTTGCCTTCTTAGGACTTACTTGTGCTGCTTTTGAGTGTTGCATACTGGAGAAACTGAAACAAGACTGGAGCACCCTATGTTCATGGTGCAAACTTACAGGGTTGGACAGGCCTTAGCAGAGAGAAGTGATGCTGAGATGGGATGTGTTCTTATCTTTGTTGCACAGCAGGACACAAGGTGCATGAGTGCATTTAGCTTAATATTAGATGTCTACAGTGCAGACTTCCTCACTGGAGCTGTCTAGAGTCAACAAGGAGAATCTGGCAGTTCTAGTGCCTGTGTTGGCTCTTCCTCATGCAGAAGAGGATGCAAAGAAGGATCTCAGGGAAGACAGATGAGTGGTGTTATACCCATGCCCTGTTTCTGTCCAGTAACTCTAAAGGAAACACAGAGTAACTAGCTCAGATGAGTTCATTCATTCTGGAAGTGCCAAAATTATTTACGAGACTTTCTCTCATTTTCAGAAATTACTTAAGCACATATAAGCCTACATGTTATTAGCAGTCAGTAGGATTTAGGTTCTGAAAATGGCATTTCAGCTTTGAAAGCACTGCACACTCATGAAAATGTTACCTAAGGTGACTTGCCCTGGTCACACGGTAAAACAGGCGTAGCTCTGAGCCACAGCACACTGCTTTAACAGCCAGCCTGGCTTTGCTCTCCAAGGGGTACCAGACTGTCCAAATGCTGTTAATAGCAGAAAGTCTGGCTATTTTGATTTGATGAGGTTTCTTTTAAACACCTTGAAATATTTGGGGGTCTTTGAAATTTGATATGATAGACATAATAATAATGATAGTAGTAGTAGTAGTAGTAGTAGTAGTAGTAGTAGTAGTAGTAGTAATACAGCAGCAGGCTCCAGAGAGTGTTCCCGCTGTACTCCAAACTGCATGCAACATCTACTGCAACTTTCAGTAGCCAGGGATTTTCCCCCTTGATCACCCTTTGGTTTTGTAAGTGTGGAAGGTTCAGATAGTAATAAACTGAATCTGTGCTACACATCTGCTTTTTCAAGTAGTGTTTGGTACAGGGGCAACACTGACGGATTTCACTACRGCTGCCTTTGCAGGCGTTGATGTATTAACACTGTCATCTGGCATGCAGTTTGGATGAGAGAGACCCTGAATGAAGCTGAGAGCTTCTGATACCGATGTGGCAAATGATTCAGCGCAGATCATTATACGCATTGGCCTGTTATCTCCTCGACGACGTGTGAGGCTGAGAGTGAGCTGTCTCTTTGGTTCATTATTTATTTTTCCTTAGCTCAGGGTTCTGCCAGCCGAGCAGCCTGGAACGGAGCCCGAGAAGCTGTTTTGGGTACAGCACGGCGCGAGGAGGAGGCAGTGTGAGATCACRACACTCACAGTATCTCCACTTAATCGGGAGCGCTGACCCTATGCCTCTGCAGTGGCAGGAGGGCAGGGATGTAGCAGGACATCCCACTGGGAAGCATGGGTATCTTGCCGTCTGCTTTTTCTGCCGAGGCTTTTACTGGGGCCAATAGCAGGCTTTGTGGTACGATGCTTCACAGAAAAGGTCTGCTGTCATCATCCAGTGCATCTGTTGCATCTTGCATCTAAGCAAGTTGAAGCTTTTTGGCAAGCATTAGGCCTTACCCTGCTCCCCTCAGATAAGCAAAATTAGCTCTGTTTTGTAGGTCAGGAAAGTGTAACAGCAAGATGAGGTCATTTTCCTCAGGTCATGTTTAAAGAGCGGTAGCAGAACTGGGAATAGAAAGAGAAATTATCCCAGCTGCTGCAGTGTCCCAGTCACGCCAGGGATGAGCCCGGTCAGGCTGGAAACTCTGGACGTTTAGGTGAATATTTATTTACAGAAAAGCACGATGGTAAGAACTATGAGCATGGGACATTAAGAAGTATTTAATGCAAATCACTTGGACATCCGAGCGATGCCTGCGCTGTGCTGTGCGGCATGTCAACGGCCACCCACGGGCTGGTGCCACCAGTGGCACTGGTGCCCAACACATGCCCGCGGGGGGCTGGAGCGGGGCTTGGCCATYGGGCAGCTCAGGCTCCTCCACGTGTGCCGTGCCCTCGTCTCCTGGGCTCCCGCGCTCCCTGAAAGCACATTGTCCTCCTCAGCACAGCCAGTGCCTCGGCTTATGTAAACCAGCAGTCTTATTTCAGTGGAAATGGGCCGGGTGAGTCTAGCCAAGAGTCTGGTTTGTATCTCTCACAATAGGCTTTAGCTTTAAAAGGCAGGGTTTTTCTGCTTGTCAAAAAAAGCAGACAAAAGCCCCGTCTCTGACAAGAACTCTCTATAAGTTCCAGCAGCTATTTCATTTCATCTTTGACCATGAAGAAAGCTGTATTGTAGAACAGGGTGGGGATAACTCATGTCAAAAGCTTTTTAAAACTTACTTTGAAAGTATATTTCATCTTCAAAATTTAAGTGGCTTATCCAACTTGTGGCAGCTGAAATCGGCTTTCCTTATCTTGGTGTATGGTGTCACTCAGCCAGTCACCAAAAACTGCTCAGCTGAGGCAGCAGTTTTGGGGACATCAGAAGAGCCAGCCTGGAGCTGACACCACTGAGAACATGTGTGTCATGACATGCCACAGCCCTGGGAAAGTCGTATGGGTGCCCGTAGTACATGACTTCTGTTTTCTCTGGAAATCAAACCTGAGCCTGGATGCACAGTGGGAGGTGAAGCTGGTGGCCTTATCTCAGCCCCTGTGCAACCACAGCACGAAACTGCCAGGTGGTTTGGCAGTTTGTTTTGGGTGGAAGAAATAAGAAAAGCCCATGTCTGGCATCATAAGGATGTTTCAGCCGAGAATTCATAACAAAACAGCCTGGAGACACTTGTACACATCCCTCTAGCATCTTGCATGGCTGTAGCTACAGTTACAAACTCTTTATTATAATAGAGTAGGGTTAATTTTCTTCCTAAGTGCTGTCTACAGTCCCCTTCTTGCCCAGCCAAACCCGCCCAGATGCCACTGCGAGCTGGGTACAGGGATTATTGATGAAAGCTGAGCAAGACACCACATGTGGCGAGCTAATTAGAGGCATCCCAAAACAGTGAATATCCATGAGCATGGTAAAATATGGATAAATAGAGCCCAGGSGAGTATATTCTCAAATTAGACACACAACTTGCATTGGAATTGGAGGAGAAGCTGAGTAACGGAGCTCCGCACGTCAGGTTGAAATCTCTTTCTGTACACATTAAGGCTGATTGTTTGCTGAAAATGCCTCACAACTCATTCGATAATAGCAGCAAATAATCATTGTTTGTGTAGATGAGATGGGGAAATGTACATTTAACACTCTTCCACAACTCCCCTAGTGCTGTTAGAGCATTTGTCTATTTTTACACCAATTCAAAAATGCAGTCCCTGAAGGTCACTCTTTAGGAAAGGCCTTAATTAAGATTTCTGCCTGCAGCAAATCGTATGAAGTATAATACATCACGCTGTAGCAACCCAGATACAGATCATTGGCTACCTTGATCCAGTCATGTGCTATGAGCAAATATTACCATTTTCTTATCATCAAGGATCATTTTACAATGTGAATAAAAAAATAGCAGCATCCAGGTTTTCTTAAAATGTCCATGAAAAGACAGAAAAATGTCTGCCATTCAGGCTAAATAAAGCGTTCACTTAGGGAGTGAAGGTCAAATGGAGACATACACTTTACTGACAGAAAAATGCAAATCTTCTTTGCATCATAAATATTAAAAACAATACTGTTTAAAAGGTCTAATTTATTTTTATTGAATTAATTTCCTTCCATCTGTTTTTCTGCTCTTTCCCTCTGGAGCTCCAAGGGCTATTCTTCCCAAACCAAGGACAAATCCTCTTTGCCTGCCAAGCCTGGAAGTTCAGTTTGGATACATTTCCGAATCAGAACTTTTAAGCCCTTTCTTCCAAAGCACCCAGAGTTCTAGCTATGTTCAAAGGCAAAAGCACCTATGCAGTACCACATTGCTGTGCCCATGTCTTTAATCCCTTCCACTCTTACTTCCAAACCTTCCCCTGCAGATTTTTATGGGAGAGACCCCGTGCATTCGTGAGGTTGCATGTACACGCAAAAGCCACTCCTTCAGAGACAGTTGCAAGATCAGTGCCATAATAACCACCACTCTCAAGTTTTCCAGTTTACATTTTTATTCAGCAACAAATCTTCCATTTTTCCTTGGGATATTCCTGTCTGTGCCCCACCAGCCAAATCAGTATTTTAGTTCAGGTCCTAGTGAAATTATTTCCATAGTGAAGAAGAGCTTGTTTTGGATGGCTCTTACTTCCCAAGAATTTTCTGTTCRGATATACTCAGGAATACTAGTTGGAAACACAAAAGCACTCACCTATTGCTGGTGTGAAACTGCAATCCCATTGCAAGGAGTAAGGAAGACAAGGGTGCTTATTAGTGGAATGGGTGAGTGGTTTAATTAAAGATGAACTAAACCTGGCCATTACTCGGAAAGGTTGACTTATCAGGGATGCTTAAATCAGGGGCAGGGGACTAGAAAAATTCACACGACTGCTGATCCTCTTTCCCCCGCACAAATGACAAGGTAGAGTCAAATCAAGCCCCTGTGGCAGGTTGATCATGGAGTTTGTTTTCATCTGGAATTAGCTATCAGCAAGACAGGAGGATCTCCATCTCCCCACTTTGAAACCAGGCAGCTTGCTGGGGGGAGGAAGAGTGAAGCCAAAACCTTCGGTAGCTGTGAACTGTTCCCTTCCAGTCTCTCGTGTTTGTTCTCAGCAGTGCCGATGCCCAACCCTGTCCCAAAGTAGAAAGGACTAAGACCTAAAGAAAAAAGCTTTTCTTGCAGATTTTCCTTCCTAGCCAGAAAATTCCCCAAATAATCTCTTTCATTGAAACCTTCCCATCAAGTAGTCCCATGTTACCCCAGTAACATTTTTGCCCAAAGATCAGTATTTCCTAACTATCTGTCCTTCCTCTTCCCTCTACTGCATGGCTGCAATGGTTTTGGCTCTCTGTGTCCACTATCACAGCTGCAATTACAGGGAGTTGGCTCTTGCAAGAAGATTTCATGGGTCACTTCCTCAGAATGCCTCCAGAAGATACGTGCCAGATATCCACTGACTACAGGGATACACAGYCACCTTTCACAGATCCCACCTTTCCCTAGGAGGATTAGGGACCCCGACCTGCTAGATTTGGCTTGGTATACACCAGGAACACAATGTTCTGGAAGGTCAACACAATCTGAGTTCGTTAGGAGCTTACCAGCAGGTCTTCTAAAACATCAAATATCATTGAAATGCCTGGGAAAGGCAAGGAGGAATGTGTCTTCATACAGAATGACATCTGCATGGGGCTATATCCCAAGCCTAGACTCTGTCCCTTCTCTGAGTTGCAGAGAGATTACCACTTGCTCTGAATAATGTGAGAACTTGAAAGGAAAGGAAAGGAAAAGGAAAAGGGAAAGGGAAAGGGAAAGGGGAAAGGAAAAGGGAAAAAGGAAAAAATTTAGAACTTAAAAAAGTCTTAAAATTAGAACTTACTCTAACCTAGTTTTCTTTTTTTATTTATTTGGGAGGAAAGCATTTCTCATTACCAGCTGACAAGACAGTGAAGAACAAGTTAGTGTTTTAGCMTTGTAGGTCATAAGAGGCCAGTAATCAACCACCCCTAGAGTCCTGGTAGCATTTAATATTGCATCTTTATAAGGCATGGCAGCATATGTGGCCTTGAAAATGTGAGGGTGAATAACAGCAGTGGGTATTTAAAAGATGCCTGTCTTTAAACACAGAACAGACAGTATTCTTCCTTTCCTGATATGCAAAATGCTCTTGTGATACAAAGCAGTTCGAAACAGATGACAATAGCATTTCAAAGCAATCAGGAGAACAGCAGCCTAACTACCTTCTTGCCTTTCTTTCATTATTTAACTTCACTGTCATGTTTAGGGAGGGTTTTAGTAAATGATGTGCTGCAAGAAAGATGGATGATCGATAGATGGATAGTTAGATAAATAGATAGGAAAGTCTTCACATGAGCAAGAGGCAGTTTACCTATAACTTTCTTGTGTGTCACTTTTCAAACAGATTTTCAAGGATTTTTTCTCCCCTTCGCAGCCGAATGAGAGAAATATAGCCTGCACATGAGAGATAATATTGTCCTGGGAAATATCCAGTGGATTAATGTATTTCTACTGAAGCTAGCAGGAAATTGTGTTTCAGTTTGTGCTTATGGGCTTATTGTGAATACGTCATATTGAGAACAATTTGTTAAACAAGAAACATAGGGTGTTAAAAAAATCAAAAGGGAAAATAAACCAGGAATGTCAGGTGCTATAATAGGCTCGATGTGTATCTGTATTGTCAATAACCCCGATGCCAACCACTGACTCCCTTCATTCTTGTTTCATAATGAAACAAAGAAGACTATGGTTTTGCATGTTATTTATGGTCCATCTCTAAGCTTCTCTATGTAAATTATTCCAGTGCTGTACTCTACAAACAGCCTTTTGATGACATCATTATAGACAATACCTTAATTAAGTAACAAAGCTTTATCTGTAATGCAGTTATTCTTGAGCAAGATTTAGCTTTGGGATGGGAAAAATCTGAGCATGAACGGGAGCCATGAGAGTCAGGTCTGAGTCAGGGATGTTAGGGCACAGTAGATGGATGGGCCTAGTGAGTCAGACCCCAGGGAGACGGGATCAATAAGAAGTTGAAGTAAATGATGTACCCAGGGTCAGTCACTTATATGTGGCCAGGATTTGATGGGAAATGGCTCCTTTTTTAATTTGTTTTTGGTGAAGCTATGACAGTGTTCATTCCCTACTTGTAGAACATACTGTTGGTGGGACCCCAGACTTAGTCATTGCTGCAGCTGGGCGAGATGTTTCCATAGCCACCTCCTGCCTCATATATTCGCTGCGCACGAGCCTTCCTAGGATTTTTTCAGCTTATTAAACAGCAAATGGGCTTTACAGCGTGTGATTAAAGCCCTTCCTATTTACAAAAACAGATCTTGCCCTTTTGGTGTAAATTTGATAGATAGATAGATAGATAGATAGATAGATATGATATGAAGCCAGGGTAACCCAAAGTAACTAATGATGCTGGGCACCTACATATTTTCCTACCTAACACAAACTATGTCTAAGAGGCTTGATTTACAGAGGGCAGAGGGTCTGGTCCTCCTGTTCTCCCTTTGAAAATTTAATATTTTTCTTCAAACCACTGACAGCGGATCTGCATTGGCACTTTGAGCTCTCAGAGTGTTCATGCTAGGGTGTTGGGTACCAGTTCTTCTCTATAAGTGACACCTTTAAGTGAGGGTTCTTGCTGCTGACGTGTCTGATCCTGTTTCCATGGAAACCAAGGTCAGATAACAGAAGAAAAGGTTAGGGGATATTTTTTTCTTAATTATTTTAAAATCTTTACCTTTTTTTCTTCTTTCTGCTGTCCATTTTCATAGAAGAGAAAGCAAATGTGTTCTRTGTATCATTTATGTAACACCTCCTATATGTGGGTGCACACACACACTCATGCACACATACATATATGTATTTAATAAGAGATCTCTCCAAAATTTACATGGCATTTAGCAGAGAGAACTGTAACTCAGCTTCAGATGTTATTCCTCGTTTACATATTTATCTTCAGCTTTAGAAGCACAATAAGAAATATGATACRATGCAACATGAACAACACCCACCCCAAGTTATAATAGTGCTTGTGCAGTTTTGACTGCTCAGCAGTTGAGACAAATTACTTTGACATTGTAATTAAACAAATGACTCCAGGCCAGGGTCGTTGTACCATGTAGGGCAGTTACAAGGACTGCTTCCCAGTTGCATCATCAGTCAGGTTCAATCTCTGGTCCTTCTTCCTTCCTTCCATGGAAAAATGGTGTATTTCTAAGGGGCCTGAGAAAAATGAATTCTACCTGCTACTCAGCAATTTGAGGATATGGCATTGAGAAAGTGGCCCATGTCACCACTGGAAAACAGACTGAAGAACGTGTCGCCCCAAGAAACAGATTACTAGAGCTGACAGTGTATGATATCTTATGTGTTTGTGATGGGCTCTCCCTCAGCTAATGTTAGACATGGGGTCTGAAGAACTTTTTTCTGCAGTAAAATGATAAGGGAGACAGACACTTCCAGATGGAGTCTGCCCTGTCCTGAGCCAGAGGTATTGAAGGCAATTAGCTTAAACATCAACCTTTCAGGTGTGTAAGGCCAGATAAAATAGTAGGGTAGGATTTCAGAAATAGACACTGAACAGTACATAAAAGAAATGGGTAGAGATGGCATGTATATTGGAAAATCCTCCCTACAGATATCTCTAAATTGGGCCCAGTGTTAAATACCAGAGCTTGCCTTCATAAATACAATGTCTCACATTAGCTGTATCTCATATTTACCCTTCTCATATCTTTCTATGGCAAAAAGAAAGTACTTTTCTAGATCTGTCCATACAGAAGATTTCCCTTTCCTGAATAACTGATTTTTTTAAAAAATAGAACAGTTGAGGCTTTGTCTCTGCTTTCATGCTGGCTGGCAGGAGTTTTTATGCCTTGGCTTTTTATTTTATCCTGAAACTCATATTGCTATCAAGGGCACACTCTACACTGCAATCAGTGTATAAAAAAGCAATTAAATTCCTCCTGGGTGTCAAAAAGTGATCTGGCTGTCAGCACTGAATGCGCAGACAATCCCACGTCAGTCAGTAATATCAGAGATGTGACCAAATGAACAAGGTAAGAGCAATGAATGTAAGGAGTTGATGCTTAACCTGTGTAGGTTCCTTAAGTTTGCAACCAGCCAAGGGAATGGACTTTTTGGATGCAAGTTTTGAGAGGGAGGATAGCGACTGTGGATGTTCTCATGTGCCAGGGGTCTAGTGGGTGCAAAGCAAGAAGAGAAGCAAGTAGTCATGGGCGCATCTATTCTGCCAGGTAAATGGTTCACCTCCACAGCACTGAGCAGATGAGCATGCATGAGGCTTCCCCTACGCCTCAGTCCGTTACATGTCCACGAATAAATGGAGACAGTCACAGAAAACAGGTATGGGTCAGAGTCTGTAAGTGTCCATTAGCTGGCTGYGGACAAGAATAAACCATTCTCGGCATTTCTGGGTAAGTGTGATGGACTGCCAGGATGCGTCATCAGTCTGCCCTGGAGACCCTTCCCTGAGTTTCAGCTTTCTCCCTGAAAATGCTCAGTTGAGTCAATCTTTGATGCAAGAAACTAGTTAAGGTGAGTGTCGTCAGATCACTGAGCTGGAACAGCACAGAAAACCCTCTTGCCTGCTGAATGAGCATTAGGCTCAGCCGGAGCCAGAGCAAGGGAACAGTGCAGAGATATTTTGACAAAAACTGTATCGCTTGAATTTTGAACTAGTGTATTAATTAATTGGGTATGCAAGTCAGGATTTTCCAGACACTAAATCAACTTCATAACAGGTTATTCATGAATAATTTCAACCTGTTTTTCCATTATTAATAATTATTTGTACAACAATATGACACCAAAAGCCCTAATAAATGTAAGGCTTCATTGCTGTGGACAATCTACAAACAACATAATAAGGGACAATCTGATAAGTCTTATTAGTGGGCTGAAGGAATTGATCAGCATTACCTGGAAAGAGTCTCTTACCGTAAAAGGACTTAACCATAGAAAAATGTTCCTCATGTTTCCCACAGAACTGTCTGAGAGCGCAGAAGTGCCTTAACCCTATTTCCAGAGAAATCATAGGGCTCTTCAAGCTGCCCAGAAATATCAAAAAGAGGGGCAGGGACAGGACGACACGACACTACGGTGAGGGGGAAAGGCAGCTTTTGGTAAATCTGGAGACATGGGATCCCTAAGCAGTCAGGCATGGGTTCAGATGTCAGCACGGACCAGGAAGGTCAGACTGCAACATAAGGGAGATATTTTGTAAGAGGGACATTACTGTAACTAGTGATATCTTGCTTTTCTTCCATAGGCATTTTTTTCTCTTTTTGGCCATAAACTCTGCACTGGACCCAAGAAAACTTTCCTGATGGAAACTTTAGTGTTGTCTAAACTCTTATATCCCCACAGAAAGCTTTGGTTTTAGCTAGGTGGTGGATTTATCCAGGTGATGTTTTCTTACAACCGAACTTTAAAAAAATAATATACATGGTTTTCTCTAGAGCTAACCACATAACAAATGCCATTTGTAACACATATTTCAGCTAGTGATAGGAAATGCTGGTGATCTGGGTAGCTCACGTGATCCGATCAGCAAAAGCAACAAACCCATCCCTAAGACTCATTATTAGATGACTACTGTAAAACTGTAGCCAAAATATTATATTTGAAGAAGAGAGTTTAAACAGCAAATTTCAGTGAAGTAACTGGAGTCATGGAGCGGTATAAAGTGCTTTGGTTTGGTAGGCTGATCTTGAACCCAAACCTACTGTCTTAACCTTGTTACACATCATGGTGGTTTGGTTTTTGTGGGTTTTTTTTTTTAATGTACATATCTTATTCTGATGTTCCTTGTACCTTATCATAGAGGAAGGATCAAAACTAATCCTGTCTAATCCTGATAAATTTCACAAGATCTTTTCTTTCCTTTAAAAATACTATAGTACTGTAAGCTTTAAAAATAATTTGCATTTTTCAGTCATTTTTGGGAGCCTATGTTTAAAAAAGAAAGAAAGAAAAAGGATTGTTTCTGACAACCATACCATCCTAACATATTAAAAACATATTGCCTGAGAAGTGATGATTATAAATAGCTGGCATTGTAGCTCAATACATTAGTGTGCTAGTCTTTGATTCCTCTATAATTATAGAATGAAAGCTTCAATCCCTGCATCGGGTGAGCACTTAAAATTACAGCTGAGGTAGTAAATTACTGGTCCTCAATCTCCTAGTCAGACAGATTGCTTTCAGTTCATAAAGAGAAATTCAGTGTTGTGTCAGAGGCAGATTCCCCAGCGAGCTTACTGACTTCTATTTAAAACTAGTAGGTGAACTAAAGGAAATACTAGAATATTTTACAATGTACCGACATAAACAACAATTCTTATTTTCAAAAACAAGCAGCACCAGTGTTGCCTCAAAATGTTCACATTGTTCATATTGATTTTCGTTTTACACATCCCCAGGAACAAAATGTACCCGCTAATAGATTGTTTTTATTAGTTTCACTGGATGCTGTATCAATAATGGGTTTAACTCTTGCATGAAGATAACGTGCCGGGCCATTTGAACCTGTTGATGGACATCTGATTCAAAGTGTCATTCTGTCAGTTGGAATCCTAATAAGCACAAAAAAAACCCCAGGAAACACCGCAGTGAATTGTCGTTCTAASAAGTTTAGTCTTCTAATTAATTATTATCTTCTAAGGATTGTTTCTGAAACATAAAATAAAAATAGGTATCAGTCCTAGAGGTTAATTTCACCCTTTTAAAGCACTGCAAAATACTCTGAATGAAATCCTTTTGCCATTGTCTAGGGCAATGTCTGACAATAATGTAACTACAGATTGAGAAAAAAAATTAACTACGTATATGCATTACGTCCACTTAAGCAAGACAGATTCGTGAGCTGATCCAAAAGTGTATTCTCCTAAACACATATTTAGGTGTGTAAGTAGCTACCTAATTCAAAGCTGAATAAATTCAATAGGCAACTTCCCATTGAACATCCTGGTTCAAAGTGTAAAATGGTCCTGATTTTCACATCAGTATGAGTTTGAGATCAGCAGCACTTCAAAAGCCAGAGGATGTGGGCAATTCCAGCCTCACTTCCATCGTCAAGTTTGGATGCTCCGGCTGTAGCTCTTGGAGAGATTGCTGCGTTGCCAGCACAAGCCTGTGCTCTTCTGCCTTGGGGGCACACAGACTTGAAATGATCATGGAAGGCAAATGTGCTCTGGATATATTTGCTGAAAAAATGTATCTCCACCTTGTTCTAATCATGATTCAGTCTCAGCAGAAAGGTCAAGAATTAACTGGGCAATGAGATGAAATTACTTTCAGAAACAACTAAGTTGGTGCTGAAGTATATTTGTGCAGTGTTATGAGGAAAGATGTTCAAAAATTCTTAAAGGACACGAGAAAACCTAAGTGCCAGTGGAGCTTGCTTATGAAAGTTAGAAGTTGCTTGGGAATTTTTGGGAAATAYACCTGTACTTAAGTAGTCAGACATCTACTTTATGAAAAAATCTATCAGATTAGGTTAAATGAAAGCTCAGCTAAGGACACATACTTTTCAGAATGTCCTGTACTAATATGGAGCTTATGTGCAAGAAGTAGTAGTTACTGTCTCAGATCAGTTAGTATCATGAATCTTTCACCAGAATTATTAAAAAAATAATACATGACTATAGGGGTAATGCAGAACGTAATCCTGAAAGATTAAAAATTCAGTTCTGAAACTGAAGAGATTTTAGATACAATATTAAATTCACAGGATGATGCCCTTTAACAGGAATGAGAAGGAGTCTTTTTTGAACAGGAAAACTGGAAAATCAAGATGGCCAATCTGTCATGAAATCATTCCAGCCATGAAGAAGCTAGGCATCAATTCAGATCCTATGAAGAATAACTTTGTAGTGTACGCTGTACACTCTTCACTCCACAGCTGAGACCAGATAGGCAGCTGTGTCAAAAACATCCATGTAAATATACACAGAAACTTGCCTCTTTAGTCTTCATGTTCAGATGCTTGTGGACAAATGACACACCAAGAGAGACGGTAATCAGCATTTGCATGACCGAGGTGCATGTTTGCATACAGTGACAGCGGTGAAAACAGGGGTTGCTGAGTTATTTTTTTGTGAATTGCTTTAACAGAGAAGGTTCCATATTTCGCAAGAAGAAAGTTCAGTAACAATACTCACTGAAAGATTAATTCAACTGTTAGTTTGCTCTTAGTTCTCTTCATGCAAGCATTGGCTGTGGTGTGTAGAAATGAAAAAACAGTTCTCATCTGGATGACCTTTCACATGAAAGGTCTTTTGATAGTTATCTGGTAAAGTTAAAGGATCAGAGCATAATTCTAGATGAAGGTGACTGCTTACGGTTTGAAACACCTCTTTTTAACTATAAAAAGTTAAATGGGAAATAAAACAAAAAACCCTAATCCTTTTAAAATAAATACCCATTCTTTTTCAACATATTAAAAAGGGCTTGGGAGCTTATCTCTTTTGCTGTTACATTGACTTGTTTTTTGCAGTGTGCTCCTAACCTCATTGTTCTCTTAATCTGGCCTTGTTGGAAGCCCACACTTAATAGCAACAGAGAGCAAGCTGCTGGCTTCTTGTATAGAAAAACTAAATTTGCAGTAGAAAGCATTGCTTCTTTTCTCTAGATCAGCATGTATGTAAAAGTGCTAAAAACACAGGAAACCCATAGTGATACCATAACATTCTGAAACCACAAACATATTTGATTAAATTCCAGGTTATTGGGATTTCTTTACATATATGTTTTCAAGTCAGAGAAAAATTCTTACTGCTCACCTAAATGGACTAATCATGCTTTTGAGGTCAGTGTTTCTGAGTTTGCTTTGGATTTGTAAGCAAGAGCTTGCTGGAGAAAGGAAGGGAAACAAGTGAGTATTTTATTTTGTTATTATTACAGGCAGAAAAATCCACTTTACTGCAGCATGTTTTATGGAGTGAGTGTGTGAGATGAAAATAATGACATCTGCCCATGAGATGAATGACTTTTTATGTATTGAAAATACCTGCTTTTGATAATAAAGACCAAAAGTTAATCATTCCATATGGCTAAGCTTGAGTTTCTATTTACAACACATACCCCAAATTAATAGAATCTTAGCACAAAACAGTTTAGATTGGAAGGGACTTCTAGAGGTCATCTTGTGCAACCCCCTGCTCAAGTTGCTCAGAGCCTTGTCCTGTCAAGTTTTGAAAATCTCCAAATACGGTGTTTCCACAGCCTCTCTGGGCTACCTGATCCAGAGCTTTCCACCTTGGTTCTGTTTAGTTTTCTTCTTTGTATGGAGTCAGAATTTGCCTTGCTGTAATTTGCAACCTTTGCTGTCCATGCTTCCACTCTGCCCCTACCAGAAGACTCTGACTCTGCCTTCTCCAAAATTCCCCATTAGGGAACAGGGACAGCAAATCCCTTCCCCTTGTGTTGCCCACCCCCATCGACCTTTTTGCATCCATCGTGTGCACCAACTCAATGCATGAATACACCAACTGCGTATTTCAGATGCAGCTTAACAAGTTTCTCAGAGATGGAATAACCACCTCTCTTGACCTGCTAGTTGTGGTCTGGCTAATGACAGGTCTTTCAGCAGATCCTTCTGCCTCAGCACTTTTCTGCTTGTGTAGGAAAAAGCCCTTTAACAGAGATAACTTAAGACTTCAAAAACTAAGACTGAAACGTCAGATTGTCTTAATTTTGAGGATAGTGAGGGCCACTTTGGATGTCTGGTCTGAGACCCCGGAAACAGATGACAAGAATTTCCTGCATTAATTCTAGCTTTAGGTGCAACAACAATACTTACATTACAACACATGTATGAACTTTGATTTGAAATAACCAGCAAATCCCCATTGCCTTGATTAATTTGTTCCAGCTGACTGTTTTAAAAGTGTGGTTTAGTTCTATTTAGTTTCAACTTCTAGACTTGAGTTTGTTTATATACCTTTGTCTGCAAGGTTGAAGAGCCATCTGAAGTCAAATTTCTGTCCCTCATTTGGGTTCTTAAAGAGTGTAATCAAATCATTCTATAATCTTCTCTTTACTTAACCAAATACTTTGCATCCCTTAAATAATGTGTAATATAACATTCTTTCCAGTCTCAGAACTGTTTTCATTATTCTTCTCTGAACCTGCTCAAGGTATCATCTCTGTAGACACCAGAACTTACTGGAGCTCTCTGGCGCTGGCTGTACCACATCAAATACCATGTACTACAACTTTCCTATTCAATGCTTATGTATCCCTAGTAATTCTTTAACCCTTACTATTTAGAAGTTCATACTGATGGCTTACGCCAAATGTTTTCTTGACTCACTGTTTCTTAGGACAGAATCACCTATCCTGTTAGCAGAGTTGGTGTTCCTTGTTTCTCCATGTTACATTTGAACAGCTTCATCAGAACAACTGTAGTTATCCACAAATGACCTAAACTCCATATGCAGTCGATGGAGAGAAATTAATAATTTTAGGGTGTAGTTCATCTCTTTATAAATTAGACATCTTAATTGGTTGAATGAATCACACACTAAAAATTCCTCTATCTCCCCATTGTCTCTTCACATGGTTAATGCGTTCCTTTCCTTGAGGAGAAGAGCAATCTCTTCCATTAATTTCTGTAGATTTTTTATATCCTGTAAATCCTATATAAATGTGTATGTGTTTGTGTGCAGATACATAGGTGCACATACAACTATACAAAAAGCTTTCTACGCACATATGGGATTGAAAAATGTTGTTATGTCACATTGCTGAATGTAAAGATAAGTACCTGTTGTGCTGGAGAGCTTCTGTCCAGCTTCCCTGTATGCACCAGCAGTACAAATCTGATGAGATGGTTATCAGTTTCATACAGACACACACTTACTGTCTTGTGAGCAGCTTGGGCTGATAAAACGCTGAAACAACTGATCCGAAAATATACCATAATCTTTCTCTGCTCTCTTTTTTTAAAATGACCTTTAGCTAAGCTAATTTAGTTCATTTTTCAACTTTAAGTAAAAAAATAGTAGGGGAAAAATAACATTACTTTTAATCCAGGTCTTCTAATTTTGGAGAAATGAAGTTAATCTTTCATTATCATTCCTCAGATCTGCACATTTCTTTCAGTTTACTTAATTAGATCTCTGTAATTAAGCAGCATATAGAATGAGCATTGGAATATCTGAATGAGCATATAGAAAGAAATTGCCTTTTCCTGTTTTAATTTTGTCAGAAGCCACCAAAGTTTCTCTTGTACTGTTTCAGTTCCAAATACTTGAAAGAAATACCTTCCAGTAATTAATTTACTATATAGCCAATCTCATCTATTATTCCCCATGAAGACCAGTCCTGCTCTTCCTACTGATTTGTTCTTACTAGTGACTTCAGTGGTAGCAGAACTGACCCCTGTAAATACACAGAAGTGATGATTATACAACGACATTTTTAATAAATATATATGTGAAAAAAAATCTAAATTGAAATAAAACTAAGCGTAACTGATCAAATGATCAAATTTTATGTGGACAACAGTAGTTATTCATTCCTTAATCATATACGTTTACCAATCTGATATATATATGTGTAGCTTACAGAAAATACCTGAAAAACTGAAAAAACCCAACTATTTCTCTTGAAAAAGTACAAAATTAGGGAAAAGGAGACAGATGAAACTATGTGAAGCTGTATACTTCAGTGGAATTTTCACTTACATGCTTAACATTTTATTGCTGCTAGAAGGTTTATGTCTAGCAGCGGGTTAGTACAAAGTGCTTGCTTTGCACATGGGATTTGTTTGCAGGAAATCTTCAGTGTAGGTGCACTCTGCTCTTGTTATGGAGAGTTGCAATGAGTCACAGATATCTATGAAGGACATAACAGGGAATCTCAAAAGGCAGTGATATGTTACTATGTCTTCCATTCTAAGGCCAGCTGAGGTGTTTCATAATGGTAGCATGTGAAAGAAAGAAAATAGAAAAAGAAAACTGACGTTAAAAAGTCTTCATTAAGCTAAGCATGTTCCTGGCTGCCACATTAGATTGGATATTAGGAAAAATTTCTTCACCGAAAGGGTAGTCAGGCATTGGAACAGGCTGCCCAGGGAAGTGGTGGAGTCACCATCCCTGGAGGTRTTCAAAAAACGTGTGGATGAGGTGCTTCAGGACATGGTTTAGTGGGCATTTGTACTGGGTTGATGGTTGGACTCGATGATCTTAGAGGTCTTTTCCAACCTTAATGATTCTATGATTCTATGATTCTATGATTAGAAATGCTCTGGGTTCAGCTTTGCCTTTAGAAGCGTTTAGGTCAGTAGTCCCCCACATGTGCTGCCTCACGGACCCCAGTTTTGAGCACAGCAAGCCATCCAGCAGCACGAGGCTTGGTGCTTGCCTTTATCCTCAGTTTTAAATTCTTAATGTCTTCTGTCAACAACTAGCTTCGGACAGGCTCATAGGCAGCATCCCTCTGGCATGGGAACTGGTAATCATTAGCTCTCATACCTGCCGCTTTAKCAAGCGCTGACTGGCTGGAGAGGACCAGAGGCAAAGCATCTCCTCTCCTCCACCCCTGTTGGCGTTGGCCAGCCTCCATACGGCCACACGTTGCACAGTCACATCCTCCTCTTCAGGCTGGATCTACAGCCACAGTCTTTCTGGGTTCTACTGCCTCAGCTTTCCTCAAGCAAAAGACCTGAATTTCATCAGAAACCCTAGCCTGACCTTATTTTTTCTGTGGATGTAAGATTTTTATTTTTTTTTTTTTCTCACCAGATCTAGTTGGTGAGACATGATTTCCAGGAAAACATCATGCCTGGAAATCCAACAAACATAATGCCTTTTACTGTGTCCCATGCTCCTGAAACCTGCAAGAGGTGGTRCCTTATCCTCTTTGTGGTGAATCTGAGAAGATTGTATTTTCCCTATTTGCATCAGGAAAGATTTAACAGGGGAAGGTTCAATGTCTCTTGAAAACCTCAGGCAAAGCTTTCCTTTTCACTGTCCCTCAAGTTTTTTCCATTGGCTTTATATTGTACCCAGGTGCCTGCTTGCTTTGCCATGATGCAAGGGCACTTTAAAGCCACATCTCTCTAACTTACAGGAGGTGTTGCTTCACCTTCAGGGGTCAGATTAAAGAGGAAGGAGAAAGGACCATTATATTTAAAACTTCTCATGGGTTAAAGCCCTGGAGCTACACTGCTCCTGTAAATAAGTGATAACAGAAAGTCTCGGTGACTTTACTCACTTTTACAAAGCACATATGACATGGTTAGAAAATAAATGGACATGAAAGTATCTGTGGAGTATCAATTAGATAAAGAGAAGGTCAAATCAAAAAAGACTTCCTCTTTTTTATAATGAACTTTCATTTCATAAAACATTAAGTCAATAAATTAGATTGAAACTCGTTGGTCTTCTTGTAATTATATATTACAGGTTATCCCATCTATTAATTATCCAAGAAGAGATCCAGTAATATAATAATCAGAACTGAATTATGYTCTTTGGGAGCTGACTCCCAGTCTTATAAATGAACTCTTTTCCTGGAAATTCTATTTTTTCACTGTTGCTTATAAATGGATTCAGATCAGTCCTGTGGGAGAGAGGATTGTTATATTTTTAAGAGGCAAAGGAAAATAAAACTTACACCATTAAAGAAGTATGTTTATTTATTCCACTTCGAATACTTTATACATGATATATATCACTTAAACTCACATTTTCTMTTTTGGATAGTTCTCCATGATTGAGTTTTTTAGCTTGGATGAAATTTACTATGCTTAGAGGTTTGCATTCGCTCCTACAATACCTTTTTCTTTASTTATAATAAACTGGGGAAAGGACAAGTAGCCTCATTAAAAATACAACCCCAGGAAGGTAAAATGAAGGTATTGTGAACAATTCCCTTAAGAGATCTTCAAATTGTCACATTATGGTGAGATAAAATGTTAATACAAAGAATACAGGCACTTTCTCCAGCTATTAACAGGAGCTTAACTTTCCATCAAGAGCCCAAGTTCAGCTGAATCTCTGTGACCTAGAATCTACCATGTCCTTTATTTACTAATAAATATGGGAAGGAATTGGTGCTATTTTATTGTTTCAGAATGACAATGGCTGTTTCATTTGCAAACCTACAAAAGTAATCAAATATTATAGCCACTAGCAATACCAGTCACAGCAAATTAGCATTGTATTTCCTCATCAATTACCTGCTCCTTAAAACATTCCAAATTAACATTTCAAATTCATCACACTGCTGTTTTTTAAAGTAATATCTAATGAATAAATTCCTGCCAGGTGGTGTCTGATATGCAGCTGGCAAAAAAATATTGAAGCAGCTGCACTTTAACAAGTAGCCTTCTTTTCACCTGCTAACAAGCATCTGTCAGCTGGCTGTATGGATAATCAGGACGTGGATTTTGCTTGTAAATACATTGTACCTGTGAAAATCATGTGGTGCAGCTCTTCCCTCTACAGGATAAAAAAGAAGAGGAAGGACCCCTTTAGGAGACTCTTTCGAGAAGTGTTTCAACTTTGATGTAAACTAAAGTCCTGCTAACCTAGGTCTTCTACAGCCCCTCTAATAAATGGACACCTTTTGTGTCAAAGCCTTTAAAGGACAGAGGGCATTGGAGAACCTAGAAAAAGGGAAAAGGGGAAAACACAGTTATCACAGTTTTTTGAGGGGAGATAAGGCAGAAGTTGCAAATGTGGAAAGGGAAATGCTTTTATTCATTGCAAAAGCAAAGACCTTATGTAGAAGAAAATGGATTTGATCCCTCATAGAGAGCATCTCAAAGCTTATTCCAGCCTGCACACCTTAAGAGTCTTTCTCTGGCTTTTAAATAGATTTGAAATTTTCCAGAAATGATTTGAGGGTTCATGTTTAAACACTGGGTCCTGTCATAGGGTCACTGTGGCCCAAACTCAGATCATCTGCCGCCAGTGACAGTATAGTCTCCAGGTTTCTCCTCTATCTGTCCTGGCAGCCTCTGATAAGAGGCAGCCCACAGCGCTTTTTGCCTTCTGAAGTTGGCTGCTAGTTTAGTTGCAGCGATCAAGTGAGGTACTCCTAGAAACTGGTTTGGATGCTGTCCTCAGTTCACAGGCCTCCGTACATTTTGAAGGGACACAAGAAATGTATTGGAGCAAGTACTGTGCTCACTGTCTCCAAAGGCTTTATTTGTATTTAAGAAGGTCTAAATTCTGAAGAGGACCCAGAAACTTAGGTAACGTCCACAGGAGGAAAGTTTCAAGTCCTTCCCACTTTACCCAACGAAAATCTGGGGAACATTGACTGCAAATATGTACATCTTGGGAGTATGTAAGGTAAAAAGCAAGGGCAGCTGATACTGATTGCCTGCAACAGCATCCCCCTTCTCCACCCTTCATCCCAAAGTGCCAATGGTCAGTCACCATCAGCATCAGCCTGCCTGGGGAAGTGCTCCTCAAACACTGCAGGGAGCAGGCCTTGCTCTGGCTGCAGAGCACTCGGGTCATACCCCACCAGTGACCCAGGGACAAACGTCACGTTTGTTCGGAGATGCCAGCAGTCTCAGGGCTTCCACACCACTCACAGCGTGCTCTTGGGCAGAGGAGATAGCACAAAGCTGTCGAACTAAAAACCTGTCATGGAGAAGCAGTTTTGAACATGTATAAAACAAGAACAAAAGAGAAGAGAAAAAGTAATTGGACCACAGAGCAGATTCCAGAGTAATTTTCAAGTGTGATAAAGAAGGGCAGGAAAAATCTGGCTGTGCTCTCCATACGGCTGGTGCCTCTCCTTCCATCCTTGGCACCCTCACCCTCCGCCTCCTTCAGCCCATCTCATTTTTGTACCATCAATCCAGACACCCTATAAACAAAGTCATGCTTAAAAAACAGGACAAAAGCTTTCCAGCACCTAGTGGTGCTCCAGTGGGAGACTTTCTGCCTAAGCACAGGACACTTCCATTGCAACTTAGGAAAATATGAACCCATCAGAAATATCGAAGCAATCCCCATGAGTCACTGCTGCATGGTGTCATCATTAATTGCAAGGATCATTGCAACAGCTCATAGCTGGCTGAGGGAAAAATGGTTATATTCAGTTGTTTTATTTAAGGAGTTTTTCTTTTGGCAGATAGTGTTCAGCTCTGCAAAGATAAAATGTCATCAGTGTTATTGACAGAAGACAGATTTGAGGTCAGAAATCCAGTGTAAGCTTTCTTGTCTTTCTGCATAATAAAATACTCTGTGGCTTCTTCCTTCATGGCAAGCTGCTCGTCAACAAAGCAGATGATAATAAAAATATTTACACTAATAAATAGGAAAAATAGCTAAATGTCCATGTATTATCACTAACCATGCAACTTTCTTTCTCATGATAAATTATATTCTAGCAAAAGTAAATATCAGGTCTTGAAGGTTACTTTAAGTAAATAGGTAATTTAAATGCAACAGTAACTTCCTCACTGCTTGGTGTTTATTTTTAAAAAAAACGCTTATCAGGAGTATGAACTCTCCTCTTTCATAGCATCTGAAGGCACATATCAAGGTCGCTAACTTTTAACAATGTGATTCAAAGTCTGCTCAGCCTTTTCTAAATCTAACCTGAACCAAAGATTCCGTAAAAATGATTTCCCTTTTAAAGGGGAACTCAGTTGAGTTTGAGAAGCTGGAAAGTGTAGATTTTTGCTTGCAGAATAAAAACTTTTCTAGTCTGCATCCATGAATGTATGGTTGAATATTCAAAACTCAGGTAAAGAATGGTGGAGAATTAGAAGAGGTTTTGATAGACTGATGACCCTTGYACAATCTCCATCAACCTGAAAAACAGACACTCCCAAATTCAAACTGTTTTCTACCAAAAGTGGGAAGGGCAGACCTCAACAAGTCATATAATTTCTCTTGGACTTACATGGGCTATAAGTACTATGGCTTTAATCCTACCTTCCTGCCCAGGGCATGATAAGATTTAATTCACTTGTATTCAAAAATATTATATATAGATATAGATCAATAGATAAACACACACATACACAGAGCATCATGTATGTAACTCCATACATGGGAACCTAGGCAGTTTTGCTGTGGGTTCAGCAGGGTAAGTTTTTCACTCATCGTGTTTTGAAACCCCTTGTTAAAACTATTATGGAAATGAAGTAGCAAAAGTGTTTGTAGATGTGAGGTTTGCTGTCTTGTGGAGGCACCAGTCTGAGCTAAGTCTCCATTCTCCAGCCAGAGGAAGCCTGTTTGCTTTATCTGAGCCCTCTTTTAACTTTGTTTTTCATTAGAAACAGATCTGTGTTCAGTAGTACAGTACGTTTTCTATTCAGATTTTCATTTGTAACCACTTATCAGCTCAAGAAGCTCAGCAAGCTATAGGCATGGTTTACCTGAAGCTTATTAGTAAAACATAAGCATGGTGCTCATACCCAGATAAGACTTCCACAGGATTTTTTTAGCTCTCCCAGGTGTATTTGTCTCAGAGTCATCAGAGCTGTACAGGAGGGAGGAGAGGAGAGCCTTCTTTCGGTGGCAGCTGGGAGAGGTGCAGGGAAAGCGCAGTCCCTCGCTTTGGCAGTTTGCAGCGTCCCGTGGGACGGGTGGGAACATCAGTTCAAAGTCGCATGAGTTAAAGGTGGCATTACCAGCCTCGGTCTTGCACTGCTGGGGGTTTCCCACCGGTATTTCAATGTTAGGGAACAAGCGAGGTGATGGATCGTCCTCTCAGGTGTAGTGGAAGCCCTCAGAGACCAGCTGGTATTTGCAGCACATGCTCTCTTGACCCWGCAACATCAGCTTACAGGAGTGCATCGCTCAGGTCATGCTTGGCCTTTTCTCATGGTTAGGGCTTCAGAGGTACCATTAAATTTTCATCAAACCACTCTGAGGAGGTGCCTTTTGTACCGTAGCAAGCGTGAATTAACATATCCATGACAGGTCAGATTCTTTGGGGTCACATGCAAAGGGAAATGGCAGCTTGTTTTCAAATGCAAGTTCACTTTTGTTTCTGTTTTACCAGATATTCCAGGATTCAGAGGCTCCCCTAGGTTCATTTGTTTAGAGATGGTATTATTGATGGCTCAGGGATTGCACCATTTGCCTGTTAATTTATATTTCAGTTGTAGGGGACTCTGCCATTCCCCACACAGCCCGTGGATGATAACAGCTGCTTTATCTGAGGCTGTGCCCTCTCCACGTTGTCTTTCCTCTTTTTAAGCTCTTGCTCAGTAAAAACTGAGTTTAAACTCTACGGTTTAAACATTACTTATGTTGCCAACAGAAGCTTCATTATTATTTATGGACTTATAACTCTATAACTTCATCTCAGATAATAATTCAACATCTTAGATAGGTTTTCTAATGCTGGTTTTGTATAATTTATTTCAGTCTTGATATTATTTTACCATTAAAATATAATATTACTCCCTACTTTGATTATAATGATTTATATTTCTGTTTTTAAAGCTGCCTGTCTGAGTAAGACTTGGAAAGACATGAGCAGAGGAACAAAATGTTTTATAACTCCTTATGATTATCAGGAGTTTATCCCAAGGAAATTCAGTAGGGTTTCCTTTAAGGAGATTGTCCTGTTTATGATTTACAGGAGTGCTGTTGATGTAGTCAATTTTTATTTCCCCAGTGTTCCAGAAGATGATATAGGAATCAGTACATGTCATTTCAACTCTTTTGAAGGAATTCATGACCCCTTCAAGCTCTTGTCTGCTATAGATTGCTTCTTTGCCCATTTGGGAGATAATCAGCTACCCAGCTTCATGACATGATAATTTTCTCGCTGTAGGTAGCATACGTAACTGCTCTTGCCCTTCATCCCCAGGCCTGGCTCATAATTTGGGCAAGGCTAGTAAGGATACATCCCACATAGCCTACATGGTCTTGCTGTGGCCTTGCCAGGGAGCACTGCTTTAGCTAACAGCCTCTGAGTGTTTGCATTATAAAACCTGCTCACAGAGGTTGATGAGTTCATGGTACCTACATTTTGCAGTTTCATACATGTCAAAAGCTGAGCAGTGATCCATCCCTGGGCAATTGTTTTACCCAGTTTTTTAGCCTGAGTCTTCAGACTGCTACCAACACTCATCTGTGTCTTGCATGATTGTATTTGGTATTATGTTCTTTCCTCTGTCTGCAGTTAAGGTTTTATAGCAGCTGCCGGAAAGCTAGTGTTTCAGCATGAGCATTTTTTTACAACCTGTACAACAGTGCATCCCTAGTCTATCAGGAAATGTGTGTTTATGGTCAGAAAAGTGCATCCACCATTCCTAGCTCTTTCCGACATGAGTAGCTGTGCTAAAACATTTCGGGAGGATCTTTTCATCTGCTGTGTCAATGGAGCTGCTTCTCTTTCTGTCAAGGTTCTGGCAATGATACAATAAATATCGAGGCTCAGATGGGACAGAAAGCTGTGGATGGAAGATGCCTGTGAAATCACCAGGACCATTGCTTTGTCTGAGCACAGGTCGTGTTAGTGCCGTGTCCAGAAAAGTTACTGCTCCCTGTCAGGAGGACATGGTCCAGTATTTACTCTGAAAGCAAACAGAGGGAATGATGTCCTGCATAAAAAGAACTGCTCTGATATTAAGTCAGGCCATTTCAACATTTCTTGTGTTTTTCTCTCAGTATGAAAGGAAATAGCCACAGAAATCAAATGAAACAGAATGAACTTGCAGGACATCATAACGTCTGAGAGGGCTCTGAGGAGTTTCTGTCACTGCTCCATATGATAACTTCATATAGGATCTGATTAGAGTTAAATATTCAGTTAATTAATAACCTGTCCAGCTTCTTAATTATACAAATAATAGTAGTTCTCTCCACTGGACATGGAAAGCAAATTAAATTTTCACCGGCTGCCTCTCTGTGATCCAAGTCCTCCAGAATTTGTAATGCACGTTTCTTTTCTGAATTATATAGTGTTTTTTGAAAACAAGCCCAATCACTGTTTGCAATCTAGGGCACCTGGAAGCCTTCCTACTGGAGTTTCTGCTCCATAGGTTTTGCCAGAGTGCATCAAAATGTCCTGCTAGTGACCCAGCTGACTTCTGAACCGTAACGCGATGAACACCTCCTGCCATTCACCCTGTTTAGCGATGGGAGGGAAGGCAAGGCACTTTCCTCAGCTATGGCAAAATTACACTGATCAGAACTTGAGGACAAGCGAGTGTAACGCAGAGGTCCAAGACAGACACTCGTCATCATCTCAACTGCTGTTGAGATTAAGATGCTTCYTCAAATCCAGAGATAAAGGATATGAATGTAAATGAGGATTTATTATCCAAAATGTCTTCTAAAAATAAGAATTGTGTAATAACAAAAAATTACAAGCAGCAGCCTCTTCTAAAAGTACCCATCTCATTTTACAAAAGCGCTAACTTGCTTTGCATGTGCCCTTTTAAGTAACTGGGAGAAAAACTGCCCATTAAAATAGTTTATTCTAAGGGATATAATAGGATCCATACTATGAAAAGCAAATAACATAAGCTGTGTACAAAAACGGAGGAACATCCTTTTACATTTTTCTGAATTTCTGTAAACACAGGGATTCCCTGTCCTACACATTTGGAAGAAGTGGTGTATAGGACTGATATTATTAACTAATCTATAACAAATGAAACCAGGTAACAACTACACAGAGTCTTACGCTTGTCTGCTAGACTTGACAGTTCGTACTTAGCAGTGATTCAACTGACACCACCAAGTAAGCTTAAAAACTAGGCTGTCACACTATGCAGGGAGAAGTTTTATGCATTAGAGATCTGTATAGAAGGAGCATTTGTAACCAGTCTGTCCTATTCAACATGTTTGACTGGCAGTGTTTGGCTTGTGTTCACAGCAATAAAAAACCTTTTTATTTCAGTGCATCATATTTTATTAACACKATGTATAAAATATTTCCAGTATTTATCCTAAAATACCATGATTCAATACATACTGTGCTAGAATACACTTTGTTACAGAAATATCCGATTAGAGACACATTTTGTTTGGCATCTGTATCTCATTTATCTTTTTTAAATTATTCTTTTTTTCTTTTTTCTTTTTTTCCTATTCGGGAAGAAAAAGGAGAAAATTGCATCTTAGCACACTGGTATAACAATATTTTATCTTAGAAATGGCCTGACCATATTCCAACAACATACTTTTGCAGGCAGATTTTATGATTTTAAATTCAGGTCTCCAGGTGAAAGTAGTGAAAAGACTGATTTAGTGAAATTATTAATCTAAAATGRCTGCTTAAAGTGTCATTTAAGAGCAGCTAGGAATCTAAGCTGTGTTTAAGTTTTGTTTCTTTTCCACCATTCAGCTGCTTTTAGACCAAAATAGATGTTGCTGTGAGCAGGGAATGAATTCTTTTTTAATATTGATCCTGCAGTAACAATTGGTACATCCCAGACCATTATATCGTATAGACATATGCACAACCCAAGTGATGCCTAGCAACTATATAGTACTGAAAAAGTCTTGCTCTTTATTTAAAGTGTGGCTCTTCTCTAAGGTCGCTGTTGGACATAGACCACATTGTGCTCATGTGCAGTAGTAAGGACGGCTCCCTGATTTCGCTGAGCTGATGATATTATTAATGGCCTGTATCCCATTTTACCTTTTCTTATTATATATGAGCATGAATTTCATTAATTTCAAACTGCCCTGTTGGAGAAAGATCTCAGGTCATTTGTTTAACTGCATGAATTCTCCTCCCAAAGGAAAAATGGGATCCAGCAATGAATCGCGTGCCCGCCCAGTGTGAGAAATCACACCCAGCCATCAGCCATCCCTCCCCATTTCTTTTGCACCAAGTGTTTCCTTCAAAATCAGAGATAGGGAAAGAAGTGGTGTCCAAGAAGGACAAGTGGACTTCTAATTCGGTCTCTTTCTCCTGGTTCTCAGCAGTACTTGGAGTCACAGTGGYGGTGTCCTGCACAAAGTAGCAACCAGATGGCTAATACCCCAAACCATACCTTGATTTTGGGTAGAACAGTCTGTTGAGGAAAATTATTAGGCATTAGGGGGTATTAAYATTGTTCAGCTTCACTTATTTATTTAAATGCCTATTGGTCCCAATAATCCATATCTAACTCATACTTGAGATCCTGTGGTTCATGGTCCTTCCCTGATGGCCAAACCATGTAGAAGTTTATGAGTCTGTGCAACATTTGCTTCAGTATAGCTGGATCTTTTTGAGCAAAATACACTTATGATTTGAAATAAAAAGCATCAACCTTGTTTCCATTATAGCAACATTGATTGTGTAAGTATGTAGTCTTAGAAAACTTCCTACTTCTTTCTTCTCTTCAGAGAGTCATACTGCACCACCACCATCCATTTCTGATTTACTATTGGATCTCAGTTGAGTAAGGTTTTGACTGCACATTAATAACACTGGAACTGTTAGGACAGACACTTCCTTAAAAATTATGATGTGAACTACAGGTATGGCACTTACTTAGACTTGTCCCAGTACAAAGGCAGGTTTTCCTGTGTGTGTGAGTGCCTGCTGGAATTTACAAAGTGCACTTTGTGCGTGAATGAAACCAGTGTTAAAGTTGGTGAAAAGCTATGCTGACCAACCTCAGAAGAGTTCATCCAATTTTACTGCATAATAATCCTTTTTAAGCCATTATCATACAAAGATATATAACATTATAGCCTCCATTTTTAAATTTAATAGAAAAAGTGCAACTGGAAGGGTTTTTTCCATCACTTAAAAAACAAAAACTCTCAGCAAAGAGAGATGTGTTTGCCATCAGAATTCTGTTCTTTTTTTTCTTAAAGGTACATCCTAGGCATAGTTTTACTGGCAGTTAGATACAGTTTCAGAAAAGTAGAACTGGAAACCTGGAAATCTTTTCATTTCTCAATTTATGTGGAAAAGATGCTTTTCAGATATAACTTATCTCTTAACATCTCTAATAGCAGACAGCAGAGTAGTTTATTTATGTGAACACAAAGCGTTAAGTCCTGTAAATGTATTTATACAAATATGTAATTACCTCATTTTCCATTTTTTCCTCCCAAATTTCATGGATGCAGATATAGTGAGATTCATATAAAGTGYTATGTAGCAAGAAATATGGAGCTGGTGTAGAATGTCTTCTTAAGGAATCTTCTCCTTGAAGGAGTATATAGTCAGTAATAAATCAACGTGCTGCAGGGTTCCTTGAAGCAGCTGCATTTCCATCCCAGAATATAGAACCTTTTTATTTAAATGAAATAGCTGATTTAAAGGAAGAGTGTAAAACTTGAAATGACACTTAAGTCATGCCATCCCCAGGGGAAATTTAGATGTACCTGGATGCATTAGGAGTTCCAGCACTGATTTTTTACCCCCTCAAAGCCATTGCAAATTAAGATACACTCCTGGAAGTCCCAAATGAAGTGTCACTTCCCACCAGCATATTTGTCTTGAGAGATGGTAAAAGCCTGTCCTCACTGTTGTCAATAACAAATTTCCTGTCAGCTCCAGTATGGCCAATGTTCCCTTGTGGCTGCTTCCATAAGAACCTTAAGTCTTAACAATTTAATCATTTCCGTAAAGATCGTAGCAAAATTGCAGGGGCAGGGATGTGGCAGTCCTGAAGAAGCACATGGAAGTCATAGGAGCAGAGGAAGTTTAAGTGCCTATGTATTACATTGCCCATAAGGGATCACAAGATCAGTCCTCMGGTTTAAAGATATCACTTAGTAAATGTGATATCACTACATACCTTCCACTGAAGACTGTCCTCCATGTTACACTCGTTAATAGAAGCTGCCAAGTGTTATCTACTGTTGCTTATTTTTCTTCTGCCTTTACCAAATGGCAAATGGGATTTCAAATACCAGCCCTGGGTAGCTCACAAGTGATCTTTGAAGTGGGAATAAAAATCTTAAACTACAGGAAGGCATAAAGCATCTTCCAGTATAGGTCTCATGCTTGTCTCAAAAATAGTGATCGCTGCTATGAAAACTGCTGGTGGCTTATTGTTGTGTCCCGGTGCTGCAAACCTTCAGGAAATTTATGGGAGTTTCATAAATGTAAGTGACTTCAGAAGAACAGTTCATATTTCCATAAAAGTATTCATTCTGTTCATAAAAGATGCTGAGAGTTTTTAAAGATTTATATCTGCCATAAACTGATGTTACGTTAAAAGAGATTCTGATTGGTGCAGTGAACCTAAAATATCTTCCTGCCTTTCCATGGTTAGTAAATCGTTTCAGCCAATTCAGCTGACATTTACTTGGTCAATGGACACATGCATCCAAACAAGAAAGGAGACTCATCAGCAGAGTGAAAACATGCTAACCTGTGCCGAGAGCCTTTCTGACCSGCCATGCCAATACAGGCAGGCAGAGCCAGCTTCTCCATCCCTCCTCCTTGATATGTATGACTGCCTTTTGCAGTGTGCATTCAAATGCCACTTTGGGGTACCGCTGGGAGTGACATTCAGGATATAATCCCTTCATAGGTCAGACTCAAGAGTTACAGATTGATTCTTGTTATTCTCTCTTCATGCACCTCCCAGGTCTCCCAACTGTTGCTTGGCCTAAAAGAATGAAGGTGGCAGAGAAGCAGGAAACTGTAGAAATGTGGGKTTTTTTTGAACAAAATAAAAATCCAACCTTGAGTTCTCCCATCATGCACCAGTTTCAGCCTGTGGTATTTTTGTCTTTCTATATTCACTGAAAACTGACAGCAACTACAGAAGCAAATGGCATGATCATTTCCATAGGTGCTATAGTCCTTTTTCACAGCCAGCAGAGATTATAAAAAACCCTAACACACAGAGCCCCACCAGAATTAATCCCTGCAGGAAGAAAGGGTTTTCAGAAATCTCKGTCACATCAATTTTGCACTAAGGCAAACAGAAGTAGGCAAGTAAGGAATTTTCAAATAAAGTTTTATTTGTTTGACCCTGATGGAGTCAGTGTACGACACCGGGAAAAAATGTGCCCAGACTTGCAATATCTTATGAAGTTTAAATCAAATGATGCTAAAATTGGGTTGCCTCTCAGGTGCCTCATTTGTGCTGTCTAGCTTTGGCTTTGATTGTAAGCAGTATCAATCAAATTCTCTCTAAATTGACCCTGATTTTCTGTTCCACTGAATGTAAAATATACAGAAAGTCTCCTGGTAAAAGCTCTTCTCATCAGATTTCCTCCAAGGCTTTGCAGTTCTACAAGGAATGGGATGTGTAATAGAAAGACCTGCAGGGTAAGGAGAGAAGGAGGAAAGTGAAGTCTCAGAGTTCCTGGAGTCCCAGCTGCTCCACTGGGATTCTCAGATGAGATAAGAATTTATTTCTGGTGTGGTTATACATACTGAAAACCTGGGAAAAGATTAGCTTCCTATGTGAAGGTCTCTCTTAAACTAGTGGGTGGGAATCAGAGAGCCAAGGCAAAATACTCTGGCACAGATGTTACTGGTCTTATGCAGTTTTCCTCTGTTAGCTGCCTGCTAACACCTCTGCCTCAGACCACAATGTTTTTCCTGGGCACCTTCAGCTGCCACTGCTTGGACCAGCTTTAGTTGTGGAGTCTCCATCCATGGAGACCATTCAAAACCCRGCAGGACATGGTCCTGGGCAGCCTACTCTGGCTGCCCTTGCTTGAGCAGGGGGTTGGACTAGATGCTCTCCAGAGGTCCCTGCCAACCTCAACCGTTCTGTAATGAATCCTGCAATCGCAAAGCTGATTTTCAAGCCAAGACCAAGAAGTGAGAGACTCAGTGTTAATCTTATGGTGAAAGAGGAAATAGTAAAAGCAGTGGTTTTGTTTTGAGTGTTACAAGGATATAATTTTTATATAAATGCAGGGTCCAGCATCGTACTGCTGCTCTCCACAACAACTACGTGTTCACTGCAACCATTTTTTAGAACATAATCTCATTTAGCACACACCACACCTCGGTGTTTAGCAGCCATCTGAAAAGCCTAAATTGTGTGAGAACATTTCATTATCAGATTAGACTTTCTGTGAAACCAGCTACACTATGGGCTGTTTAATCCTCAAATTATTCAGCTCAAAATGTGTTTTGCAGTCATGGAAGGCTGTCTTAATTTTTAAGGATTCCCTCAGCATATCTGTTCTGGTTTACTAGGCTGCTTAATTTWTTTTTTTTTCCAAAGTAAACTAAAAGTCTGTCATACACAACTTTAGCAAGGTTTACCCCACTGAAGACATGAAATGGATTTAAGAAAACAAGACACACCGGCAGCATTCTTCTACATTGTAATTTAGGCATTGTCAGGAGTGAGGAACATGCTCTTCCATCACATCTGATTGATTGCCAATTCTGGGCCTGATTCTTGCAGTGTTCACTCACAGAGGGAGCCCTTCTTGCAAATAATCCTAGTCAGGATCATGGTGCCTCTTGGCTTTTGTTGGCTGTCACTCAATACCCTCCTGAGACATCTGTCTGAGGGTGAGTCTTTGACACTGAGCCAACTTCAGTTCTGCTTTTCCTTCTCTGGCTTGCTAGTATTAGAACAGTTAGAGCTGAATTTTGCTTTTAATAAAATTATTTTTCTTATCTCTGCAAATTGGATATTCACAAACCAGAGGCAATCTAAAAAGTCCAAGTCTTAAATAACCACAGCTTCTGAATATTGTAAATTGGTACCACCTAGAGGGATAAAAGGAGTGTTGTCATCTAGTGGTTAGGGGACAACTCATGTGAGACAATAGGAACTAAGGAAGGCAGGTTTTAGATTATGCTAACTGGCATGTGTTGGCTCAGACCAGCTGAAAAGTCTGGCCCAAAATGGCAGTAAACATCTCAGGTTCCCAGAAAATAAGGAAGGTCTGGTCACCTTTTTGTCAGAGCCCTAAACTATTCAATAGCTGCGTATAGCGGAGAGGATAACACTTGTTTGAAGGTGTTCAAATTGCTAGGTTGGTTTTGGTTTAAATCTTTCATATGTAATTCAATTATTAGCAGAGAGAAAGTGCGAACACTTTTCTTTCTCTTCACGCTTACGGAGCATTCTGGATCACAATGCACCATTCATTTTAGGTAAAAATCATGTGGGACTCGTGTTCAAAGCTTAGGAGCACAACCTGGACACTTGAAGTAATCTTGTGACAAGCTGATGAACATACACTATGTTATTATTGTTCCAGTACAGATAAGGTGCTGATTCTTCCTTCAATAATACTAGAGAAACAAGGTATGGCTTGTTACTCGGACCAGTAGTTTCAAAGGATTATATGCCATTAAGTAGAAAAATTTTTTCATTATTTTGAAATGGCTGGCATTAAGTCCAAGTTACGCTGGTGTATTGCTGATCATTCAGATCAATTACAAAAATGCATGAGTACTTAATTAACTACAGACAGTTCAATCCAGTATTTTTGGAAGTTACGTGCCCATTGAATGGGCATGGGAATGCTTCCACTGTGTTTCATAGTATTGCTCATATTTCTGAAAGCTATTTATGTATATATTGCCCAGCCATTAATAGAACCTGAAATTCACACCTTCAATCAGACCCGCACTCTCGTGCCAGAATAGCTCTTGACTGAAGAGAAATGGCTTAAATTAGTCACACAATCAGAATTTAATGCAATAAAGCATTTATAATAAGAAAATGAAAAAATCAGACTGGAAAAGAAATGACATCCAACACTTTGATTTATTGCTAAGGAGATGAGGTAAAATAAACATAACAAATCATAAATCACAGACTGTCTTTCRAGAAGATGATCAGCATGAAGAATTATGGGAAAAAACATTCTCAGCCTGTATTGATCAACCCATATAAACACCGAGGTTCCTTTAGGATCTTTACTTCTCCCTGACAAACCAACCTATTTATGGTCAGGTTCCTGACATAAAAGACCTAGCATACAAAGGCGAGTGTTAAGATCACCACATGCATGCCAGCAAGTGCATTTTCTGCCCCCTGCATCACTCCTGTACAGTCAAAGAAAACTCACCCAGCTGTAGAAGCAGATGGAAATGTGCACACGGACAGCGAGGACAAACAGTCTCTTGCTCAAGTGATTTGGTTTCTTCTTGCAAATACAAAATGTATGAGGAGAGATTACACTGAAATTTCTGCTTATAAAAAAATACAAAAAAGAAACAAATCCACCACTGACGATCCTTGGAACAGCTGGTTGTTTCTACCAGTTAGTCCCAAGTGGCCAGCAGTCGCAATTTGTGACTAGTCTTGTCTTCAGACATCTCAGGGCAACCAAAATGCGACAGGATGACAGATAGTCCTTTCAATAGATACTGACAAACAAATTAGTGCAAAGATGCTTTTCATAGCGTACCAGATGTGTTGAGTTCTATCACATGGAACAAGGAATGAAAAACTGTCTACGTCCCATCTGTGCTTTTTCAGTAATCACTGATGCACTCGCTGTGGAGTGTAAGGTACAGTAAACATTTGGACTGGGTTTTACGTGCGAAATAAATGGAAAACCCCAGGTCTTGGCCTCATCATCGGTGTCTAAATCTTTTATATTAGCAAGAATACCTTAAATGCCTGGGAGAGAGATGTTCAGGAGTTAGGGTATTGTCCTGGTGATTAATTGAAAAATTATGCAAATAGCAAAAGAAAGGTTTATGCAAATCAGAATAGACTGCAAAAATGCACTTTGCTTCCGATCGCATGCAGGGCTTCCAGCCTGTCATAAAAAAGCAATAGGTTAAAGAATTGCTGTTTGGATTTACATCATTTCCTCTCTTGGGGCTTATCTGTCCTCAGACTGTTAACCCAGATTTAATTCAAAGAGGCTGCAATTGCAGCTGCAAGAACAGCGTTAATATGGAAACAATGAAAAGTGAGTGCTCTCGGCGGGTGATTGAAAGTCCCAGGGCACTGCAGCACATTTCTAGCCCACTGTAAATTAAACCAATATCTCTCAGGAAAAAGGCCCTTTGTGAGAGTTGTCCTTCCATTCAGAACAAAAAACCACTGGACCAGAGCAGGAGGCTGGGGGGAGAGGTACAGTAACGTATGCCAAATATCCATAATGAGAGAGTGCAAATAAAAGGAGCAGGAGACCTGCTCCAGACCTTCTGTGTAGGGCTTTACCTGCTTTTAGCTCTTCTACCTTAAATTGAAATGCTGCATGTTTTCCCTACAGTTTCCTCACAGAAAATCATTTCTTAACATTTCCTAGTTTACAACTGGGGGACCCACTTTTGGCTCCCAGTGTCATCATCCTCTGTGCCCTGACCAGCCCTGGTCCCTCTCCACATCAGCGCTGGACCTCAYGTGGGGATGTGAGAGGACGTAGCCACCCCAGCCCACATCCCATCCCAGATGAACCCCTGGCTGCAGGATGTCCTCTCAGCACTGAGGCTTGCATTCCAGCCACCACTTGTCCTGCCTCTCTTCTGCCCAGGCCCAGGGTACCCCAGGACGCAGTTGTGCTGAGGAGACATGCAGCCAAGTCTTGTGGCTCATTGGCATCCTCTTYGCAGTAAGTCCAGGACACCAGAGGACCTCTTTTCTCACTGGCTACATTGCCTGTGGCTGCTGATACATGCTCACCCTTTTCTCTGCAGCCACTGTCAGCCCTGCAGACATCCAAGCTCTCACCTCTCTCCCACCATGAGACTCGGTCTCCCTTTCTTGTCACTTCTTCCCTCTCTTCCTCCCTCTGCTCTATTGTCCAAGCCCCTTATTATTGCATGAGAAATAATCTGTTTCTCTGAAAAATTCATTTTGCTTTCTCTTTCCCTTTTGGTTGGTTAGACAATTATTAATCCACCTCCTTTTCATAAAATAGCCACAACCATAATAATAAAGTCAAAATATGATTTCCCCATAATATAGTATAATCTCTCCCTTTTCTTTATTTCTTGCAGATGGTACACCTCTCAGCATAAACAGCATGTTAGCGCACTGATTCCAGATGCATAAAATATGTACAAATCTTCACATTTTCTCTCTCTCTCCCTGAACGAGTGTGTGTGTATATATATTATCCTTGCCATTTAATTTTCACTGCTTTTCATTTTGATTTCTCTTTTAGGATGACACAGACTTGTCATAATCCATCTGGGATTTTATTCTTCATCATACAAAAATGTTGCTTGAAGGCCAGTTTTTACTTGTCATTAAGAGACTGAAGATCAGCCTAAATCAGAGTTTTATAAACCTCTTATAACAAAATCCCTTCAGCTGTAAATGTGTTGTCTCAATAATTAGATAAATATACCAGACCACTTGTTACCGGACTAGCAGAGGAACTAATTACACTATTTCCTGTGACTGCATGTGATGCATCAATTCACCATCAAATAAGAGGCTCTAGTATTTGTCTATCTTCTTCTGAAGTCGTTATAAGTAATTCTAGTTCTAAAAAGGGGTTACAACACAGGCTCTATTAGAAGTGAAAGGCATTTAAACAAAGAAATACAGGAATATGCTGTGTGGGCCAGAGGATAAACTGGATGTATTTTTCATTGGTAAGTGAGGGGGTTTAGAATTCTCATTTGATCACTTACAGAAAGCTTCTGACTTGATTGTGAAATGTTTTCTCTTGTGCTCAAATTTCATGCCACARATTATTAAAAATTGACGTTGCAGTATTTATTTTACTTATCTACCCCAGCCAGGCTGTGCTTAACCATAGATTTTGTGAATTATTAAATTTTAAAAGCAATTTGTGTTGGATTTTATACTCCAGTTCTGTCTGTGGGGATGTGCACCTCCAGTCCTATCCCTGAAGTTGAAGCGCTTTGATTCATCTTTAATCTGAACAGTTTTAAAAGTGCGTGTTCCAGGATGTAAGACATGATGATAGTCTCCAGTGTAATGCTTAACTAACTGCTTGTTAGTTTTAACATTTAACATACGATGAAAAATAACTAGTTTCAATAGGTTATCGGAGCCATAACAATGCTCAACATAATTCATTCAGTCAGATAACAAGAACTATTTTCAACATAATGAGAAGCTAAAAAAGGTCACTGTGCCTACAAACACATATCCATCACTATTAATTTAACAGTACCGATGCCGAATGCATGCATTTCATGTACAAATCTCTTTAACTGAAATCGCTTGATGTTAGAAGAAGGAAGACAATTGAATAGAACTTCAGTATTTAAATTAAAGCTAGGCCCAAGTTACAAAACTTAAATCTAAATCAGGAATCCGACTGATACTAGAATCAGACTAGATTTTGACTAACAAGCCTGAATTACCCAATTAAACATGTAAGGGCTAAGCTTAAAATAAGACCTACATTTTCCTAAAGTTTGAAATTGAGATCCATTTTCCCTGTTAAAATTAAGGGCAAAGCTGATGTTTTTGTGTGTAAGTTTTGGTGCCTCTTTTTTGGTTTACCCAAATAGATTTCCAGAAAAATATCAACACTTTTTCAGGATATTCTTAGACTTCACCTGTAAACTGAGCCCCTATATGAAGGTGGGAAATATGAAATGCTGGTGCTGAAAATTGAGAACTGTTTTAAAAATTTTGTCCTATCACTGTCTAGAGGACGACAACAGCAGATCTCTTCAATGCTGTATGCATTAAATACAAATACACATTTGGGATTTACTTCAATTTTGCCAGTACGTTGGTCTCAATAACTTTGTGAAGAATTTTGCTGCCAAGTGAGCTTCACTGTGGCATTTCCCAAGTCATACAGGTGTGGCAACAGAAAGAAGCGACAACTAATATGCAGCAAATAGATTATGTATAATAATTGCTAAATGGGTCATAAACAAAAAGGCTAGAAAATACTCCACGTACAAACCTCTGTTCTAATTAGGTCCATAAAAACAAACTAAAATGTTAAGGTCTGGAGGTGCTCCATATTGTAATTAATGCCAGATTTCAAGGTGAAATTGTTTTAATTATACAGAGCATTGGCAAGATTAGTACATTCAGTGTTGACCTCATTGTTTTTTGTTTGTTTGTTTTCTGGTTGATTGCAAAATTGGTGTAATTATTTACATAAGGACTTTTTATTTCAATACCTTTTTTTGTGTGCCATGGAGCAAACAGTAAATCCCTGTCATCCTGCTGAGCAGCCTGTCAGAACAAGGTAGCATATAAGAAAGAAGAAAGAACGGAAGGAAGCCTTCCCTCTTCTGGTTCTAAATTGTTTTGGGAGAAGCTATGATATTTTTTGCTTTTTCAATAATACTTTAGAGCAGACCTTCAAAAAGAAAATCATCCTTGTGAGCCAGGAAATCCTATTCTTCCGATGGACTTATAGGCAATATCAGGGATAGTTGTACACCCTAAATCAAAATGGGATGTCTTTCTAAACACATATTCTGTGCTGCTCCTTATAAAGCTACCATTCATCCAGACCTACCTCTCTCCAGATCTCTGTATGGCCCTGGTTTCTCTTCTACAAGCCTACTCATAATGGCTTTAAAAACCCGTGAGTCTGCCAAAACTTACTCTTTAAAATAAATACAAAGATTTTGTCTTTGACATGGGGAACCCTGTTTTAAACATGAGTATCTTAGCTCGGTGCCAAAAACTCTGAGGTGTAGGTGGCTTCTATATGTGTTTAGGTGTTTGGAAGCTATGATTTACAAACTTGGTGCCTGTGTTTGGAAAACCACAAAGGTTCCTTTAAATATATACGTGTATGCATGCAAAAGTGATGTATATGTACACTTTCTCATAGAGATAGTCCATAACAGAGCTCCAAGGGTGTCCACAAGAGTTGATCATTATTGTCATGTGCTAAAATCTCTTTGGATGACCTTGGCTCTTGTTTGTGGATGGGAGGCAGCTTGTGGAAGAGATTTTCCAAACTGTAGAGGATTGCATGCATATCCATTAAAATTGAAGATATACAGCACGGCTTTGAAAATTTCAGAGCATCCTTTTGACAGCTTTTTCTGAATCACACCTTGAAACCAGCTTACAGTATCTTTTCATTGACAACAGTGCACATTGAAAGGACAAATCTACACAAAGGGCTATAGATAGTAGCATTGAAATTGGAATKTTACAGAAAAGCCTCTGTCAGCAGAGTCCTCAAAATAACACTGCTGAATGACCTTCCTCTATGCTTAAAAATACATGCTGCCTATTTTAGGTCAGATATCTTTATTTTCTTTTAATTATGCCACATGTAATTATGTTACCACAAGGAGTCATAACAAGGTATTTTGGGTTATGCGCACTCTGAGTCAGAGGTTGTCGTTTACAAGAGGCTGGAAGCATCTGGGTGTGACCCCAGTCTGGACATTAAAAAATGCAATATATTCTGGTCCGTGACATATGTTTGTAACTAGGTTGTTAGAAATAAACATGGCCCCAAGACGTGCCTGGGATTTCACTGATGGAGCTATGGCGAATGGTGCACATTCAGGAGCCCTGTTCTGTTGCACTCTGAATGCTGTTGCACTTTTGCCCACAGATGTGCCATTAGCAGTCAGATTTCTTCTGCAGCTCATTCCTAAAAGCCATGCTAACTAACCATAAAYGCAGATGAAGGCAGTGTTACTTCTGCACTAATCCAACAGTCTTCTTTTAACAACCGGGCACTGGCAGCCGTTACAAGTCAAGACAGTCAGAGTGGGGTTCATYTCATCTAACCTGAGCCATCACTGTGCTAAGCATCAAGCTGACCAGGCGAAAGACTCTGGGGCAGGCAAGGGATTTGTTACGGTTTAGTCTTGAGAGGCTCTCTGTTTTTATTCACTAGGAAAGGAGGTCCACTGCCATTCACCAGGAGCAGAAATCACATCTCCTTTTACATGGTAAAAACCATAAAGTATTGCCATAGCTTACTTAATGGATTCAAACTGGGGATGTAGTTGTGCAGTCCAGAGACCTCCAGATCTCTTCAGCAGCAGCCCRATTAGAGATACGCCAAGCAAAGATCTAATATGCATCCATATTAGAACAGAAGCTTTATTGTACTTATTTTCTACAAAGAATTCTGCAAGCTAGCATTTTTTATTTATTATTAGTTTTATGAAGAGATTTGGAAGTGAGTTTTACATTTTAAATGTGTTTAGGTTAAAAAGAATCATGAAGATGTTCCTTTTCCAACTCATTTTGTGCGTGTGCAAATCACTCCATCATTGGTTTCATTTCTGTCAGGACACTAAGCATATCTGTTTAGAGTCAACAGATAGTGACCCTTGTTGTGTGACTGAGAAATAGCTTTTGGTAACCTTATTGGGTGACTGGAGGCAGATTACAGTAGAGATTTGCAAAACAGTTCAGGGGACTTCAGGGATCAGTCATCTGCAAAAGCACTGGAAAACYGCATTTTGCCTTAGGTGGCTGGTTACACAGCATGAGTAGTGAACAGTCAAAACAAATAGTTTGCATAGACTGAAATCTGTTTACAAAGTGCATTTGAGCAAATTCTACTGACAAGTGTATCTGGAAAAATCAAAGTCTGATACAAAGAGAAGAAAAAGTTTAAAACCACTGAGCAAATTAGGTACAAATCACTCTCTCAGCAGTAGACACGAGCTAGACAGATCCTGAGCTCTACACATATCAATGACACAGACCTCGATCGACAGTCTGAACCACCTTACAGTATCAGGGCCATATGGAGCGTGACTTTATGTTCTTCTTGTCCCTTTGGGGGGAAGATATGGCTTTGTTTTTCTCCATTTCTTTTTGAATTGAACAAGTTCATTTTTTGCTAGTAAGTCATTTGTGGAAGTGGCAGAGGTCACATTGCAACTCTGAAKTTTTGTCACTTGGGGCCGAGGAAAYGAACAATGGGATTGTTTGCATTTAAATCATCAGCATTAGACAATTGCATTTATCCTGAAAACCATCTATAAAGTCTGGAAGCAGAATAGAGGAAACAGACTTTCTCCCATAAAACTCTGTTCACCAGAGATTTACTGTGTGGCTACTTCTGGAGACAAATTGCCACCTTTTCTTTCTCCCTCTCTCTTTCTTGCTCTCTTTTGTTAACAAATATGAAGCAAATCCATCCACTGAAGCTCAGCCAAGGCCAAAGTGCTTCAATTTTCTTAGCACGAATGCTCCTGGACACTCTGAATGTTCCTGGACAATCAAATGCCTTGGAAAAGTTGATAAATATGGTTGCCATGTCTTGGTCTTTAGCCATGGCCCTACAGATGTGACCCCCATAACTCCAAATACATTRCACTGTCCTGGATTCAGAATTTGAACAAGAATGCTACAAAACTGATCAAATCAGAACATAGCCTATTTCTAATACTGAAGTACTGAAGTTATAAGTATTGTTTTGCTATACTAACCTACATTTGCATGTGGTAGCATAACAAAGAATCCATCCACCCTGCAGGACGTCTGGCTGCAGGCTGGCTCCATCAGAGGGYTGCTCAGACGAGCCCCGTGGCAGCGCCAGCTCTTCYCTGTCCTGGCGCTTGCTGCCCAYGGGCGCGCGCCGGCTCCTTCGGTGCCCRTTCACCGTCACCCGTCAGTGAAAGAGCTGTGCTCGGGACGGTGACCTAGCGCTGCTGGTGGGGTGTAGGCATGTTCTTGTGTTRCAGGGTCTGCTGCAAGGCAGTCACGGGAGAAGTCACATGGTGGCAGTTCACAGTGTCTTTGTGGCATATCAGAACCCAGCATATTTTAATCAATAGGTTTGGAAGTCAAGCAAGGCCTTGGCAAGCATGGCAATTAAGTGTGTGATTACTGCAAAGACTGGTATTTTGGGTGGATTAGTGCCTGTCACAATTGGCAGTGGGGAAGAGCAGGATTACTGTTAAATGTTCATTATTATTTTTCCTACATTGAAAACTCACTGGCCTAATTTAAAGGTTAAAATATTTGTAGAAGAGCATTAAAATATACATAGAAGTGGAACTCTACTTGCAGGTAGCCAGACTGCATTAAAAGTCTGCTGATTGTCAGGGCACTTATGGGYTCCCCYCACCCTGCCCGCAGCCTGGGACCCCATTTCAGCCTCCCCCAGGGCCGTAAGTCSCAGCCCCAGGAGCGCCAGTCTCCAGCCCCGCCACAGCCCTGCTCTGGATAATGCGGTAACTGTGTCACACTGGGTAAAAGGGTCTCCCTTCACTGTCATCCCCCAGCTACTGGGTCTCTTAAAAGACATGATCCYTTCTCCCATTTCCTCMCAGTTTGAAAGACTGGGCCTGGACRTCAGTCCTCAGGAAGAAGTCCCAAACAGAAGGGGTCCCTCCCAGTGATCCTAAGCAAGCTCCTCAAGCCCTGAAGAGGGATGCGATTTAGCACACACTCTAATCTTGAGTGTTTATTACTGACTACTTTGATCAAAACTTCACTAAGAAGGCTATCACGTGTGTGCCCCTTTTCAAGGTATCTGATGCTCTCCAAACCTAAGTAATTCTCTTAGGCTCTGATGCAGGGTTGCAGGTTCCACTTYGGAGGACACAGCCTTGTGCCTCTATCTATATTTCTATACCATCCAACTACAGGTATGAGCCTCAGCCACCTTCTGACACCATGTTGTGCCTACACTCTGGTGCCATTATTTTCCCTTCCTCTGCCACTCTGTGCCTGAGTTTCCATACAAAGACAACCTAGACGCAAGCCAAGGAGGACATTTCATGGAAGCAAGTGTGAGAGGTCTGCGGATGATCAGACATATGATGTTGGTTTCATCTGACCAAATGTAATATCTGAGGCCAGTCACACAACTTTCCCTTTGTAATCAATGGAGTTTAAGGCATGAGTCATCTTACCCTAAAATTCAACTCATGGTCATTACAGTTTGCCACCAGTGGTAGAAAAAATGGTATATAGCAYCAAAAGAGTAAGGTTTTGCTGACAATGAGTATATTCACGTCTGCAGTTGTTTAAGTCCTCTAAAGAGGTAGCTTTTATTTTCTGGTGGTTTAGGAGAGGACTGTAGTCATGTTGCCCTATCAGCRCATCCCTAGTTTGTTAGGAGCTCATTAACTATGGCAGATACTGTGGTCTTTTGAATCTAGTTGCAGTTCAACTAACTCTGCTTTACCAGAAAAGAAGATTTTCTTTGTTGTTGTGGAAAGAGGGAATATGGCTCATAAGAGGGAATAAAAGATACTGAATTCACATGACTAATGGAGTTAGATACATTTGAAGAGTGTGAGCTATACATTTTCTAGTAAAGGGGCCCTCTCCTCAYGAGGATTTCCTGTGCCAGAGGGAAGAAAGTTTCAGATAGCTTTTGCATTTTAAAATGAAAGAACAGAGCATGGGAGCTGTCTTATAATCTCTTGCTGAGATCAAAGGAGAAGGGAGGTAAATGCGTATGTACTTCTTTCTCTGGTGCTGCACCAGCTATTTAGTAGAACTAATGGAGCCTCCAGTGTAGAAGAGGCAGAGATTAGCCTCTTCATCTCTGCTAACTGTAAAGAGTCCGAAAGGATTAATATTATTAAGAGTGAATTTCAGCTAGAAAGTAGGAAGGAAATTCTCTCTCCCTTCTTTATCTTTTCATCTTTGCTTCCAGAAATAACTCTGAACCATGGTTTTCAGCCTCCCACCCCTTCCTATTTTTTTCTTCTTATTTCTCAGTAAAAACAGACTTGGAAATATCTAACACCCCTGAGAAGCTTTGAATTTGTGGAATTTTTGACCAGTTTGCATGAGAACTGTGAAGGACTAACGAGACTGGATAGTTATGATAAGTTTATGGGATCWGATCCCTACCTGGTTTGAAACTGTTATTCCACTGACCTCAGTTGGTATGACTCCATGTATGTTCGTGGACTTCAATAAAGCCACACAGACTCACTCCAGCTGAGGATCTGACCCATGAAATTATGGAGTCTTATCCAAAGCAAACTGAACTTCTGTCATGAATTGGTCTTCAAGGGAAAATAATTGCTAATTCAATGACTCCCACTGTTTTTACTGCAGCTGCTAGTCATTCTGTGCTGCAGAAAATCTTTACTTTTAACTGGTGAATCAAGAGTTTCCCCAGCAGCTTCAATACACAGAAGATCAGAGGTGCAGAAGTGTATACACAGCCTTCCAAATGTTATGTATTAGAAGGCAAGCACTAGGGTCAATCTATGAAGCAAAAGTGATATACTCAGGAGAAATCTTCCCAGCTAGACATTATGCCTTAGTGTCCTATTAGCTTTTCCAGTAAATGGCGAAAAAAAAAAATAAAATCTTGGTTTAGATGAACTTTTTGATACATACAGGATTGTCATAGTCAGTGTTAATTTCATGTAGAAACAGCCTGAAAGATCTCACTGGGACCTGTTTTCAGCGTACCAAAGCAGTAGCCSTGGCATGTGTATTAATGCTGCAGCACCATCCAGACAAATTAGTCCTCAGAACTGCAGAATTTGGAGCTGAAGAAAGTAAGCTCAGGAGGTTACAGTTCTGCTGTTCCTCTTGGCAGCCACCGAAAGGAGATGAGCAGAAAAGAAACACGATAAAAAGTAAATGGCACTTTCCTGCTAAGCTAATCAGTTCTGTTTGAGAACAGAGGGCCGTGCCAACTGCAAATCAATGCACTAAATCACTTTCGTTCCTGTGTGAGTCCTGCCGCCATGGCAGCTTCTAATAAGGGAATAAAGAAATCTGTTATTGGATATTTAGTAGACTTTTTAAGTGCTTCGGTAAAATAACATATTTAATTTAATGCAAAGTTATAAATGTAATTGGAGTTTATAGACGTTATAGCAGGGAAGAGAAGAATAAGATTCCTCTTCTTTCTGCACAAAGAGCTGTTTTATGTTCCCAGACCATCCTTATCAAACTCTGTCTGCAGTGTTAAAGAGCAGCTTTTCTACCAGATTTTACTACTTCACCAGTTTATTGAGGGGTAAACACTGAGATAATAATATGCCTGATATTTCACATGGCTTTTAACATGTTCAAGTTACAGAACAGGACTAACACATACTTATTTTAGGATGAAATTAATGTACTCTAATACCATAGGCTATATTGACTAAGTCCTCACTGACTATAAAGAAGGCCTACAGTGACYGCTCCAGATGTGGATATGTACAAAAGCATGTGTAGATTTAACCAGATAATCCCACTTAAGACAACAACAACTGCACCCAGTGGATTTATTGAATGGTGTAATATTATGTACTTTTTTTTYCTGTTCTTTTCCAAATAATTCCCAAATAATAATCTTTCTTGTCCCTAGCTGTGAATGAGACTAGTCCCTTTCAGTGATATTATTAAATTGCTCATGAGAAGTTGCAGTTTTCCTAGAAAGCTCTGTTTCTGCAACATTCTCAGAATTCTTTTAGCTTAAAATACAGGACTCACATCCCTGAACTCCCGGTTTGAATCACTATTACACATACAGAGCAGCCCAACTTTGTCATCATTTAAGTCATCAATCGTAGCTGTGCAGTGAAACGCTTGATATAAAATACCCACGGGCAAGCAGTAGACTGCCTTCTCTTTAATTACATCAATCCTCAATCACCCCAAAGCAATGCCATCCTTGGAAGTACTAACTCTGACAGGTAGTACTTCTGGGAATGCCATAAAAATGCCAGCAAAGCAGCAATGGCAGAGAAAATAAGCTGCCTCATCTTTGGAGAATTATTGGACTGTACTAACATTCAAGGGTACAATGTCAGCACAATGCAGAAAGAGTTAGATGCATAGCCCCCATTATTATTGTTGATGGGAGTCAGGTGTCAAGCTTCCTTTGCATCACCCTGAAAACTTAGCCTTCTTTGTAAAGCTCTAGCCAACTTTTCCTTTGTCACCACTCTTAATTGAAGGWTAGGGCTGAAGCCATTTGTGATGCAATTGAATAAAGACTGAAAAGGTAAAAAGAAAATACTAACAAAGTAGCAGTGATTAACCTGAAGCTTTCAGACTCTGTGCAAGCTGTGATGGAAAGCTTAATAAATATTAAAGGCTCATGCCTTAACAGGTGAAATTGGAGCAGTTTCTTTGTAGTAAATGGCACTGTAAYACCAGCAACACCTGGGACAGCCCCAGGGCAGCCCCTAACTCCTTTTAGCTGCCTCAGCTCCCACAAGGTCAAATGGGAATTTAAGTGCCTAAATACTTAAATAACTGCCTCAATTAGCAGACCTGACTTCTGCCAGTAGCATCTTGTCTGAGAAAGCCCTGTAAATCTCAGTCCTCTTATATCACTTGGAGTTAATTTTTTGCTCTCAATAAGCACATCTGTATCTCAATAAGCTTTTACTGTATCTCAGTAAAAGCATTCCTAAATTATAATGGTAGTGCCTTAAAATTTCTGCCCACAGACAGACTGGTTAACACAACACTGCCTCATGTTATAAAGGATAAATCAGGGCAGGATTCAGGTTAAATATGCATTATTATGGAAGTACAAGAGAGAGAGGTCATACTTGGCTGGCTTACAGTAGATGAACAGAGAACAGATTAAACAAAGCCTTTCATCACTAATTGCTGACTGGACCTTTCTGATGCAGGCCGTTCATTTCCTAATGTTTAAGCAGGTATTCAGTTTGGGAAGAAGGGAGTTACAGCTCAAAGGGGAGTGCTGACAGGCTCAATGGCAGTGTTTGCCCTCGGCTGGGGCCGTTTCTCGTTGGTCCTTTCATCAGTTATGGAGAGAGGATGAACAGCTATATCTGTATGTGCATTTGTAGGCATTATTGCAGGTTGGAGAATGATACCTTAGAAGAACTAAAAGAGCAGTSTGTGTTGAGGTGAAGCACATCATTATGCCCATGTTAGGCGATCCACACATTATACAGTGAAACTATCATCTTGTAAAATGTAAAAGAAATACTTAGCTGTTCATCTACACTGCACCTATACAAACATCTTCTTATAGTTTCTCCATGTACAACAACTCCTAATGTTTGCAATTCTTTGAGTGCCCTCAGCATGAGCTCTGTGAGCATAAAGGAGTCCTGATCCCTCCTTCAGTAACACACAACCCAGTTCCTTACCCAAACCTATGTGAAGATCAAGGACTGAAACAGTGTCAAGAAAACCTGTCGAGAGCTTTCTTGCTGGGGCTTCATTGCTCAGGGAACYAGGACGTCTCCCTTGGCACCATATGATCCAGTGACAGCCACTGATAACACCCACCAGAACACAGGTGAAGACTTCCTGGCAACATAGATGCCCAAGGTAGGGTAGAAATCATCTGTCGTAACTTTGGACATCTAYAGTTTAGTCTTTTAGTCCAAACCAACAGTCCACATCCCCAGTAAAAGGAATAGGCACCTTCTGAGGGGGGTTTATTGTACTTATCTCAGCAGGCATTTRTCTGTACATGTCCATGTCGATGCCTCCTCTCAGAAGGTGAAGTGAGTCCCTCCTTGCGTTGTTAAGCCCCTCTAAGCCCCTCAATGATGGCTGAACATGGAGACTTAGAGTCTGGAGAACTGAAGTTGGGCTTTAATAGCTCAGCCCCACCTTAGACTTTAAGTACCCAAGTGGACTGCTGGTTTCAGAAGGTGGCAAAACCTTTCAAAATCAGGTAGTACAGCACAGAGTTTTGCATCTTCTATATCCTTCTGCATRCTTGGTCCTGAGCCACAATCTGTAGTAATGCCTGCATAGGCAGCTGCTTCACCTCCCCAGAGCTCAGCTCCACTGGTTCCAGAAGTCCTTTTAAATACCTTTGCTAACTTTCATAGTCTTACTTTGGCATAGACCACTCATGTTTCACATGGCCATAATTCAGTTAAGAGGTTTAAATTAGTGGTGAGCAAACCTCTCTTAAGCCAAGTTGAGCATTATCATATAGCTTTCTGCCCCAGTTTAGCTCAGTCTTCTTAAGTAGTGCAGACTTGCATGCAGACACAGCCTAATGAGAAATTAGCCTGTTTACTAGTTTCCCATGTGACTGAAGAAGCCCTTCAGTTTGCCTTAAATGTGTAGACAGACGCTCTTTGATAATACTGTTGATATACAGCTGGCATRGAATCACATAGTCATTCATAGTGTTAATCATACAGATTTATTATATGCTTAGTAAATCCACTGGCCATTTTTATGGTCTCCATTGCAAGACTTCAGCACACAGAGCTGACCACTGATGGTTTTTACACAGTCATTCTCTCTTGTGCTTCTCCTGTTTTCTAAAGTGACGACATCCCAAAAAAGGGAGGSAAAAAAGAGGGAAAAAAAGCCTGTCACAGTTTACAGAATGCAAAATAAAAATATTTCCGAAATGAATGTTCAAATAGCATAAGAAGCTTGCGAAGACATGATTTTTAGACTACCATCTCCAAACCACCACCAGATCACTTAGAAAATACATAATATAGTACACTCCACAGGCAGGCGGAGATGCACATAAACTGATAATAACTCAAGTTTTTATCTCTATGTGTCCTCAAGCAAGGCATCAGGAGAGAAAAACACTCTTGCAACAAAATTAAAYAGTTTTAGATCTAATTTTACTAGGCTGAACTAGATTTCAGATTGATTTCTGTGGAATCTAATAGAGAACAACACACATACATTCACATTGCTTTTCTTATAAAAAAATCCATCAACCACCTTGCGTTTTTACTTACTTTGCTCTTTACTAGAAGTAATAAGAAACTAATATTTCACAACACAATGTGTTTCATTCTGTAAATGGTCTTTCGTGGTAAAGAAGCTTGGAGTGGGCTGTTACGGAGCACTGAAGTACAGCCCCTGAGATTTGTCTACTCAAACGCCTGTTTACATTYGTACAGTGAAACTGCAGCTAAAACCCCCTATCTCCATTCTGGGAAAGGAGGACAACAGAGCTGCAGGACATGCCACTGTGGAAAGAAATAATGTTGCAGATGCTGCATGCATTGCATAAGGTCCATGATGTGACCAATCAAACATATTCCAGAGGATATATCCACTATCTCAAATCATATTATAGAATCATAGAATCAAAGAATCATTTAGCTTGCAAAAGACCTTTAAGATCATTGAGTCTAGCCGTTAACCAAGCACTGCCAAGTCCACTACTAAACCATGTCCCTAAGCACCACATCTACAGTAAATACCTCCAGGGATGGTGACTTCACC